>CM044448.1:7770045-7793785 GCA_024363595.1 Xenopus borealis
CGCTGTTGGAACAAAATTAATTCATATTAACTGTACATGTATCCCTTAATATCTTGGAATCATAAATAAATAAATAATGAATGTACATTGCAAAAGTTCTTGGAATGGAATCCTCGTCAATTTTATTTTAGTGACATTGAAAAAAAAAAAAAAGTTCACTGCTCAAAGTGGTAATGCAAATTGTGTCTTCTGAAAGTGCGTGGAATGAGGAACTGCGGTGGGGACGGGATTGGAGAAGTGAGAAGAGCAGCAGCGTAGACCAGAGAACTGGTTTAGTGGAACTTAATTAAATTAAAGTGGATCAACCCCAAACCCACTCATTTTAGGTGATATAGATGTATGCAGGCCAGAGGGGGGCAAATTAAATCGCCGGTGATTCCTTTATCATTAATAAGGAGGGAGAGAGTGTGGAACAATGGCCTATCTGTTGCTATTATACAATAAAACCTTCATTTTACACTTTTACATCCTTTTAGGCCCTCTCCTATTCATATTCCCAGGCTCTTCTTCAAATCAATGCATGGTTGCTAGGGGTATTGGAACCCTAGCAAACAGATGGCTGAATCGGCAAACTGGAGAGATGCTGAATTAAAGGATAAATAACTCAAAAACTCCAAACAATAAAAACCAATTGCAAATTGTCTCACAATATCACGTCAGTAAAAATCCCCAACTAGGGTTGCCACCTGTACGGTTTTGACCCGGACAGCCCGGTATTTTGAAGGGCTGCCCGGGTCCATACTTCCTGCCCTGTTTTCCATATAAGGAAAACCGGGTGGGACTAGCTTGATTGACGCAACGATCGGCCAGTCGCTGATGTCACGGGCCCGCCCCCCTGTCCGGGATCAGCCACAGGAAAAGGTGGCAACCCTATCCCCAACCTTGCGAGCAACCTGTTTCTCACCAACCCTTTGGATGTTGCTCCAAGTGGCCCTTAGAGCAGGTGCTTATTTTTTGAATTCCAGGATTAAAGGCAAGTTTTAATTACATGAAAAACATGTGTACTGCCTGTAGGATGCCAATCCACATAGACAGGGCTGGGCCAAGGGGTAGGAAGAGTAGGTAAGTGCCTAGGGTGCAAAGCTGAGGGGCTCCAGGCACATATCTTCTCTGTTGCCTATCCCCAGTTCGGTCCCCTCTCACTTCAACTCTCTGTGGCATCTCCAGCTTTCTTTTGTCTCTCTTCATGCACCTTATTTTGCAAATACGCATACGAGCACTATTTCGCGAATACGCATGCGAGGATTATTTCACGCATGCGCACGTGCATGCGAGCACTCAGTTGGGGCCACGGCCAGCCAGGTTGCCTAGGTCTCTTAGCCAGGCTCTGCACATAGGGGCTAAGCCGGTAAATCTGTAATACCCCTATTAAAGGCCCGTGGCCCACCCCAACCCAAAAAAAATTTACCTTATTTCCCCCCGCGTTGGGTCGTAGCCACGCCCCTTTAAGACAAGCCCCTTTGTGGCAGGACACTCCCATTGTGTGTCACAACCCGCCCCTTTCTTCCCGCCCCCCACCACTGCCGGTAAAAATATATTTCAAATGTAGCAACCCTACTCATGGGTAAAAAGGGTTGAGGACCCCTGCTCTACATTATACTAAATCATTCCAGTAGCTTGTGGGTAACATGTTGCTCTCCAACCCCTTGGATGTTGCTCCCAGTGGCCTCAAAGTAGGTGCTGATTTTTGAAATCCAGACTTAGAGGCAAGTTTTGGTTGTATAAAAAACAATTGCGCTGCCAAACAGAACCTCTTGTAGGCTGCCAGTCAACTTAGGGGCTACCAATAGCCAATCCCATTACTTATTTTGCCCAACCAGGAAGATTTTTTTTATGTTTGTGTTGCTCCTCATTTCTTTTTTACATCTGAATGTGACTCACAGGTAAAAAAAAAAAAAATGTTGGGGACCCCAAAGGAGAACGACCCCTTTAACATGGGTAAAACAGATAATGAGAATTTAGTTTTTCCTTTTCTCTCAACTGATTACAAACAAAGCAAAATTTACAAATGTGAGAGCAACAAAACTTTTTTTTTTCTTTATAAAGAGAGAGAGAGTTGAAGTTGTGCCGGCAGAGAAAGGGTTAAAGTGAGCAGCGAATCCTGTGGCTTTACAGTCAGTGAGGTTTTCTCAATGCTGATGGCAGGGAGATGAGAGAGAGAGAGAAGGGGGAAATCTGCGGCTCAAGACCTGCGGAATGTAAAAAGAGAAAAAGGAAACCCTTTCGAAAGTCCCTCCAAGTGATTTCAAAGGGAAACTAATGGAAGTGCTGCAAATTGATTTTCATGATATCATTGCCTGCCTGCTCTATATAACGGACAGAATGGAGCCTAAAGGAGCTTGGTGCTTCTGCAGGTACCATGGCAGGTAAGTGACTCTTTTCTCAGAAGAAACGTGTGAATCAAACTGTAGGGCACAAACATTGGATCGTTTTGCTTGTTAAGTTTTCCTTTCTGTCTGTCTCCCATCTGAATAGCTCATCCTACTACTACTCACGTTATTTTGTGCCATCTATTGCCTTCCCAAATGAATTGTGCAGGGGATAATGTAATTTCATGGGCTCTGTTAGCAGAAACCAAGAGGAGGCTTACACTTACAGTATTATTGATCTAGACTAGTAAAAAGAAAACTGCTTATTGGTTCCAATCTGTCAATGAGGAGCCCCCCCATATTTATACCCGGCAAGGGTAGGACAGTGAGTATGTACTGTGTATTATGGGATGCAGTCATTGTAAGGTATAAGTATTGCCTTCTCCAGTCTGACCAGTTACGCCCCCATTCTGCCCAATCACCACTGGTAGTTTTTGTATTGAAAAAGTGCCACCCTATATATTGAGGGGCAATTATAACCTCCCAGTGGGTAGGGGATCAGAAAAGGGGCAGGTATTGGTACAGGTAAGAGTAGGGTTGCCACCTTTTTTTAAAAACAATACCGGCCTTCCTATATATTTAGGTTTTTTTGCCTATTAATAACATTGGGATCAGCCATCAAAAACACCGGTCAGGCCGGTAAAAAAACGGCCAGGTGGCAACCCTAGGTAAGAGGTATAGGATAGGGGTGCCCTACATTAATAGAATACTGCCCTTTATTAATGGGGTGAACACAGGTCTCTTTTATGTGCAAGGCAGGGCACAGAGGGTTAAAAATAATGAGAATTGTGCCTGCCCTTACTTGAACATTGAATCCTGCCCTGCACATACAGTAGGAAATTGCCCAAAGAGCTGTGAAACCATGGAGGGATGGATAGGGGGGATTTTCAGCAAAACTAGGGCGTACAGAAAAACATATAAATTATGCTAATGAACAGAAGAAGTCATTAGAGAATCTGAAGGAATGGTCAAGGCCATACCTCCTACCTAAACTCTCCACTGCTGTTACTCCCCCTTTCCTTTGTAGAGTTGTTTTCCCTTCCCTTTCCCTTCCATGCTTTTTCTTAGCAGGTCTGTAACCCTTAATTACAGGCAAGGCCTCCGAAATTTATGCTTTTTTACCTTAGAAAGGACTCTACTTAATGAAGGGATGGCCAGCCTGCATGCTAGTTAGGTTAAGACTATGAGAGAATGATCATTTGCTATTCCTAATATACCTGGTATAGAGATTAGATCTCAGTTGGCTTGCTATGAGATAAGGAGCCGCAACCAATTCACGTTCCCCAGAAAACCTCTGCTTGCCACATCTCTAACAGACATTTTCATCTATTGGACCTCAGGTTATGGTGTGACACGGCTACTGGAGATGTCCATGTGTGTCCTTCTCCTGATAACACTCAGCTCAAGCAGTCAGTCTACTAGGGGTAAAGGGATATACTGGACACAGCGTGACATCAACAAGGAAGCTTGGAACCTTCTCAACAACATGGTGATTATCCATTGTCTTTGTAAAAGATTTCTGGGAACTTGGAGGGGGTTTAAATGTTTTAACTGTGGGGCCTAAAACTACCATATTGGCAAAAGAAACAATCTACAAATTCTATGCATACCCCTAAATCCACCATTTTTTTTGTTAGGGGGCAATTCCATACTCTGAGTGTGAAGATGACTGGAGGATTTTCCATTTATCAGAGTTTCTGAAAAATATGACGGAGGTAAATATGTCATGGGTACACTGGTAGAGCAACAATAGGACCACCATTACCCTTACTTTTAGCATGTTATAGAATACCTATACTGTTATACCAAGGGGGCTTGGTTCTGTAGTCATACACAACTTTGAGGAATCATTGACTCAAGGATAAAGATTTTTCATAGGGCATAGTGGGTGAGAAGGAGTGTTTTGTTTGGGGGAAACTGAGGAGATGTAGGAAACGATGATGGACAGGTTCTTGGAGCCAGGGTAGAAGGAAATTGCCAAACCTAACTTGAAAACAAGGAGCATCTAAGAAATATGGCTTTTGTCTTTAAGCTCAAGAGATATACCTGAGATTCTAATGGCACTAAAACAGATCTTCCTTACCTTCAAAGCAAGTTTGATGGCCAACAACTTCATATTGCTGCAGGAGAAAACTTGCACTGGGATGATAGCAGAGAACAATAGTTAACAGTAGTCATACTTGACTAATAGTTCCAAACAAGCTTCGTAGACTGCAGAAAATATACTCAGTTTGCAGGCAAATGTCAATGAAAGTAGCCAGTATCAAGATTCTTGGACTCTAAAGCTGGGTGCACATGTAGCCAGGCACAATGATCTGGTTGGGCATGGGATGAAGCTATATCATTGCCCATGGTATTGCTGAGCCACACCATTGCCTTGATTATGTGCCGGGATTACAGCAAAATGGGAAAGATAAGGAAGCTTGTGTCTATCCAGCCTGAGATATTGGGCAAGGCTAAAACTCTAAAATTCCATGCTGAGACGGAAGCAACTTAGATATCAGGGCCAACAAAATACAAAGTCAAAAAAGAAAACCAAAAGTATTGTTGGTCTACAGAGCATGTTGTTGGCTAGCTTTCTGGAATTTCCATGCCAATGGGTCTTAACTCATTGCTCTTCTTTTTTTATAGGTCCCTATTGGGCTTTTACAGCTCACTGTCCATCAGTTCAGCGTTGTCTTCACAAATAACTTAGCCAACAATGTAAAGGATGAGAAGGTCACCAAGGAAATGTCTAAGATGCAAAAGTTGCTCAGCTGGAATATTACATTTGTAAGTAAGGGAACCTGTGTAGAAAACCATCCATAACATTTATCTCTATGTTCATTTATTGGAAATGCTTCTGGTCTAAAAAATGGGAGCAGCCAGTCCTGCTATGTAATAAGTCTTAATCAATCCCTCCACGGATTTACCGAGCATCAACTTTCCATTAAAACTTTCTTCAATCTTGAGGAGGCTGCCAAATGTTAGGGACCCCTCCAGTGATTATAATCAGTTACCTGATGCTCCTGTAAGCATAAAACTTCACCCATCCGGGGTATTTCTATGCAAACACCACAGAGTGGTCCTCTTCTCCAGCTTCTTCTTTCTTCGAAATCCTGAGACCAAAGGATGTTCAATAGAGTAAAAAATCCAACTTTTTCAGCTTGTCTCTCTTCTGTGCCTCTATCAAAACTGATTCTAGCAGTTTCGGTCTTACCTATGCTGCTATAGTTACCACTACAGCCTTCCTTATTATAGGCCAACGGTTGGCAGGGAATATAGACTAATGACGAGGGTTTGATGTTGATGGCATGACTTGATAAAAAGTTGTACAACACACTGTGATGGCCGTAGAGCAACACTGCATTCTCCACTTTTAGTGAACACTGAGAAATCCTCTGTATTTCTTTCAACAGATGAACAGCTCAGCTCTTAGAGAACCTACATTAAAAAAGAAAACCAAGAAAATAAGGAGATATTTCCGGAAGATGTTGAAATACTTAGAGAAAAAGGTACAGTAGCAACAGGTTAGGCCAAAATGCTCTACATTTCTTTACCAGCCCAAGGAGACCAAAGCCCTGTGCCTATGAAAATGCCCCCAGGTCACATTATACATCATGAACAGCCCTCACCATTATGTTGGCCGACCAACAGCCACATATAGTTACGGTCAAAGATGACATTGTTCAAGCAAGGCAATTAGCTCCATTCAGGGGTCCCCAAGTTTGTTTTTACCCATAAGCAACATTCAGATGTAGAGAGAGTTGGGGGCAACAATAGCATGAAAAATGTTCCTGGATTGTGCAAAATAAGGGCTGTGATTGGCTATGGGTAGTCGCAGGACTGGACTGAAAATTAAAATAGGCCCTGGCATTTCAGGTACACAAGAGGCCCATCAGCCCATATAGAGGCCCAAACAGTCCCCACCAGCCCACTAAATACTGACTTTCTATGGGACCTTATAGCAGCCCATCTGGCATTTGCCCTAACCCACAAATGGCCAGTCCGGGCCTGCCTGACAGCCTACAGGAGGCTCTGTTTGGCAGTACACCTGGCTTTTATCCAATTAAAACCTGCCTCCAAGAAGGGAATTAAAAAATAAACACCTGGTTTGAGGCCACTGGGAGCAACATTCGAGGGGTTGGCCAGCCACTGGTTGAGGATCACTGGCACCATTAAACCCATCGTCTTGTTTCTTTTCAGGGGTACAGTCGCTGTGCTTGGGCATCTGTGAGAGATGAAATGCAAAAAGTCTTGTTGATTGTGTCTCGCCACATGGACAAACTCCTGAAGGAACAAATGCAGCGTGGGCATCGCTGAGCTTCTAACAGGACAGGGGAAGCTCATTCCCATCAAGGTGACTGCCCAGCTGGTCATTATGAGCCTGAAGACCAAACACTTGTGAGAGACCAGTTCAACTCTATTCAAACTGTTAACCTTCCAGATAATGTATTTATATTTTCTAGTAAAATTAAGGCATGATGATCCAAATTACAGAAAGATCTGGTATCCAGAAAACCCCAGGTCCTGAGAATTCTGGATAACAGGTCCTATACCTCAACTGGTTTTTATTTTGTATTTCCATGGTATATTTATACATATTGTGCCTTTATTGTTCTACTGTTTTTACAAATGTATGTAAATAAATTTTTTTGTATAAACCTTGCCCCTGTTTGTTTCTGCATTTCTGGGTGTCCCCCTCTCTTTTCTTTGTGGAGGGTACCAACACTAGGGACAGCAAATTTAAATTTCAGTTTTTATTTGCCGTGATTTGAGAAAATCGCAGCAGCAGAAAAGCAACAAAACTTGCATTTTTTTTTAAATTTGAGAATTTTCCAAGAAAAGAGAAAAGAAGGAAATTAAAGAAAGAAAGAAAAAGATTAAAGAAAATAAAACAAAAGAAGAAAGAAAATAAAGGGAAAGAAATATGAAAGAAGGAAGAAAACAGGGCAAGAAAAAGAAAGAAAACAAAGAAAGGAAAGAAAGATGGAAGAAAGAAATGAAGGAAAGAAAAAGATGAAAAAATAATTAAAACAAAAGAAGAAAGAAAATAAAGGGAAAGAAAGATGAAAGAAACCAAGGAAAGAAAAAGAAGGAAAGGAAAGAAAGATGAAAGAAAAATTAAGGAAAGAAAGAAAAAGTTGATAAAGATAATAAAAGTAACAAAAGAAGATAGAAAAGAAAATAAAGGGAAAGAAAGAAGAAAAGGAAAGAAAAAAATGAAAGATCAGGGAAGAAGAACGAAAGGGAAAGGGGAGGAGAAACAGAAACATGAAAACGCAGATGAGAGGAGCTGAAGGAGAAGTAGGGAAATGAGAAGGGAAAGGGGAGGAGACTCAGAGAAGGAAAGTGCAGACAGAGGACAGATAATAAAAGCAAACGCTGTGAAAGGGAAACCTCAGTGTGAAAAATACAAGGGGAAAGCACAGAGTGAGAAGCAGGAGAGAAGGGGAAATGATTGGCAGAGAGAGAGAGAAAGGGAGAGAGAGTAGAATGAAGTGGGACAGAAGAAAGAGAAATAAAGCAATGGGGTAACATAGCAGAGGCAATAGACAGGAGTAGGACGGGGAGAGAGGGGGCACAGTAAAGGGATGAAGGTAAAGATGAGATTTTTTGGAGCAGGAAGAGAGAATCACTTGGAGAAGTTATACGCGGGGAGAGAGAATAATGGAGGATCCAAAAGAAGAATTAATCCAGGATATTCTGGAGCAACAAACCTGCCCATAATAATCCCAGTAAGTAAATACAGGAATATTGTTTTATAGATGGGACTGGTCCAGAACAGACTGGCACAATATCTCAGCTATGTGCAGTAATGGGGTTTTATTGTGGGGCAGGGTGTATAGTAAGGCAAAAGGGTGTCATGTATTGGACATAGACTGTGGCATCCTGCAGTGTGTGTAGTAAGACTGTAATTTATAGTGAGACAGGACGGTATCAGGGGAGGGAACTGTGAGTATCAGTGTGTATAGTAAGGCAAGAGGCATCTGGGGCTGTAACAGTGGGATAGTACTTATAATGACGCAGGATGGTATCAAGAAGGAACTGTGAGTGTCAGTGTGTATAGTAAGGCAAGATGAATCTGGGGCTGTAACTGTGGGATATTACTTATAATGATGCAGGATGGTATCAAGAAGGAACTGTGAGTATCAGTGTGTATAGTAAGGCAAGAGGCATCTGGGGCTGTAATTGTGGGATAGTGCTTATAGTGAGGAAGGATGTATGGAGAAGGAGCTGTGAGTATCAGTGTGTATAGTAAGGCAAGATACAGCTGGTACTGTAACTCTGGGATAGTTTATATAGTAAGGGAAGTTAGTGTCTGGATACTTCAGTTTTCTCCCACACCTCAAACACATACAGTCAGGTTAATTGGCTCCTGATAAAACTGGCTCCTGTGTGTGTGTGGATGTGATAGGGACTTTAGATTGTAAGCTCCTCTGGGGCTGGGACTGATATCTTATCTCTGTAATGCGCTGCTGAATATATCAGTGCTATATAAATGAAAGATAATAATAAAATAGTTCCAGGAAAGGGCTGTAACTGTGGGCAAGTATGTATATATATATATATATGTATGTGTATACAGAATTTATTTATAGGGCTACATGTACCCAGCACTGTACAGAAGAACACATTCACAGAACAAACAGGTCAGTGCAATAATACAATATGTTTATTAAAATAATATGGAATTGCAGTTGAAGATTACACACTTAAGTGTTAAAGACAGAGGTCCCTGTCCCACAGAGCTTACAATCTGATCAGTGGTGTAACTAGATGATAATGGGCCCCACAGCAAATTAATTTTAGGGCCCCCATCACATCCAGAGACTGTCATGTTTTACCAATATATTTTGAAATTTCCCATTAATTAGGGCTTCATGGGGCCCCTGTCCCTTTTGGGCCCCCCTGCAGCCGCAGGGTCTGCTTCCTCTGTAGTTACACCCCTGAATCTAATTGTGTACAGTGAAGCAGCTTCAGCCCCTGAACTATAACTGACAGTTGACGTATGCAGTGGCAATTGCCGTTCAGTAACAACCAGACAGCTGCAGGCTGGGCGCACACAAAGAGCCAGAGTTTGGGCTTTGCACCATTAAGGACAACCTGACCCACTAACTGCAGGGGGGGTCACCATTGATCCCTGGGGAAATCCCACCATTCCTCCTGTTCTGAGGGAGAACGCTCAGGCAGAAAAACAAACTGTGATTGTGAACTGTGAGATCTGGAAAGTGAAACCCGGGAGGAAAATCCAGCAGAGTGAGAGCCGGACCCTTATTTTCCTTATATCATCATATATGTCACATATGAAGTATATAGCAGGCAAAATGGGTCTCCAACCATCATTTATCTTCTGGGATCACCATGGCAGGTACGTGCTCTGCTTCTCTCCTGAACGAAACTCTCATTTATCCCTATACAAGTTATTATAATAAATGGCTGTATAGTGCAATGCACATCTATAGGTGCCTAAAGGGGAAGTTCACTTTTAAGCTCTTGCGATGAGTCCTAATATAGACTTCCTGGGGACTGGTATTCCATTGTTTAGTATTTTAACTATTTTTTAATTTCTAAAAACATTTCTGTTGCTAAGGAATGGGATGCTAGCAACCAAATCCTCCAAACATGAGAGCTACAGAATAAACATGTAAATGTGTAAATTAGGAAACTGTTATCAAAGAGGATTCAGTTTTCTACAGGTATGGGGCCCGTTATCCATAATGCTTTTTGTTCTAGGGCTTTTCTGGATAATGGATCTTTACGTAATCTGGATCTTCATACCTTCAGTCTACTAGAAAATCATATAAACATAAAATAAACCCAATAGGCTGGTTTTGCTTCCAATAAGGATTAATTATATCTTAGTTGGGATCAAGTACAAGCTACTGTTTTATTATTACAGGTATGGGACCTGTTATCCAGAATGTTTGGGACCCAGGGCTTTTCGGATAACAGATCTTTCTGTAATTTACATGTTCATACTTTAAGTCTACTATAAAATCATATAAACATGAAATAAACCCAATAGGCTGGTTTTGCTTCCAATAAGGATTAATTATATCTTAGTTGGGATCTAATAAAAGCTACTGTTTTATTATTACACAGAAAAAGGGAAATTTAAAAAATGTGGATTATGTGGAAAAAAAATCTATGGATTACGGCCTTTCCTTAATTTGGAGCTTTCTGGATAACAGGTTTCTGGATAACGGATCCTATACATGTACAAAGGGGGGGGGGGGAATCAGTTTTTATAGCAAATTTCAATTTGCCCTATAATATCATAAAATTTAGGATGGATGTAATTATGCACCCTAGAGGCAGATGCCATAAAATGTATTAAACAAATTCTCATGTTCCCCCCCCCCCCGCATTATACCATTGGGGTATATTTTTACTATGTAATATTAATATGGGATCTATTATCCAGAAACCTGTTATCCAGAAAGCTCCAATTTACAGAATAAAAAAAAATGTTTCCATTTTATCCAAATAATCCAAATTTGTAAAAATGATCTCCATTTTCTGTGTAATAATAAAACAGTAGTTTGTACTTGATCCCAACTAAGATATAATTAATCCTTATTGGAAGCAAAACCAGCCTATTGGCTTTATTTCATGTTTATATGATTTTATAGTAGACTTAAGGTATGAAGATCTTAATTACAGAAAGATCTGTTATCCGGAAACACCAGGTCCTGATCATTCTGGATAACAGGTCCCCCAAGTCCCCCCCCCCTGAATTTAAATTAAAAAATTGGGATTGAACTCACTTCTCCAATGCTGACATATTGACTAAAGATTGACTAAAGATTTCGACTGGAAAACAAAATCTTGACGGTAATTAAAAAGCCAAAACTATAAAACACATGTTGGAAATACACCTTCCATTGATTTCTTGAGACGCTGCAATTTTGGCAGCTTAATTTTTTTTGTTATGGTATTAAACCCCACCCCCGAGATCTTATATTTGAATAAATATTCTATTTTAAGTAACAAGCATATACATGGTTGGCCTCTGGCCCAATAGGAATCAAGGAAGCTTTTGCCTCATCCCCCCCTCCCCATCTTATCTATTATCACGCCGCCGGGGGCACACGCAGTGACGTCTCTGTCCAGCCCATGTGCGCCCAGCGCGCACTTCAGCAAGAATTTTTATTTTTGGATTGGGAGAGGGGGTTCTGGCCCGGTGGGGGCCCATGAGGGTTGGGGCCCAGCGGGTTTTTTCCCAGTCCGACTCTAGCCAGATCCCACAGATTGCCAGTAGTGATATTGCCAGTAGTGATAGCGATAGTTATTATTACACGGCGCTGTGTTTCTCTGCCGGTGAATATTCACGAAAATTCGCCAGCGTCAAAAAAATCAGAAGCCATCATCCGTTTTTTGGACGCCGGCATCCGTTTTTGGAGGAGGGCGCATTTTCAAAAACGAATTTGGCTGGCGTACAAAGACGGATGTCTGCGTCAAAAACGAGACGCCAGCGCCGTTTCAATAATTTTTCGCTGTTTCATGAAATTCTAATTTTCATCGAAGCAAAACGGGACAAATTCGCCCATCACTAATTGCCAGTCCGGGACTTATGTCAGTACTTATGACAACGGACTTACAAGCCCCTTATCTGCGCCCGACTTGTGGCTTCCTTGTCTATGCGTGTATTGGGCTGGCCCGCACATCACTACTCTGAACCATCAAACACATGCATATACTTTTCGGAGATTTTACTCAAGTATGAAAATGATTGTTTTGGAAATGTTACCATATTTGAGAATTGAATTAACACTGGTTGTCTCTCCCTTTCCCTTCCTAGTTTCTCGCCTACTTCAGTTGCTGAACACATTCATTGTGTGTGTTTTGTTGGTGATAACGTTAAGCCCGAGGGGTCTGTCTCTTCAGTGCAGCCAAATCTACATGAGCCAATGGCACTGTAACAAGGAGGCCCTGAAGCATCTGGAATATATGGTAATTAGCACTTTTTTATGTTGTTGTTGCAGACTGCATAGTTCTAGGCAGGGGTGGGGCAGCCAGAACAAAAGAGGCACGTGCCTAGTTCTTAAAGCTTCTTAAAGACACATACCTTCCAAAATGCCTACCTTTAGTCCAGCTGAGCGAGTCCCTCCAGTCACCAGTCAGCGCTTGTTTGAACGTATGGGCATACTCCTTTGTACATGGATGAACTCTGTTGTTTGGGTTGACTGGGGTGCCCTGGTTCTAGGATTAGAATGTGGATCAACTAGGATGTCTATGATCCCCAACCAGTGGCTCACGAGCAACATATTACTCACCAACCCTATGGATGTTGCCCCAAAACAGGTGCTTCTTTTTCAGTTCCAGGTATTGGCAAGTGTTGGTTGCAAAAAACAGAGCCTCCTGTAGGCTGCTGGTTAGCCAAAAATGTAATGTATAAAGGCTGGAGTGGATGTGGAACATAATAGCCAGAACAATCCACTCTTTATACATTACATTTTTGGCTAACTAACTATATTAGATACATTTTTATTTTGCACAGCCTGTCTATTTACGCAGTTTTTATTTTTATACTGAACGGTTCCTTTAAGTAGCCAATCACAGCCCTTGTTTTGCACCCCATGCTTCCCAGCTCTTTTTACATTTGAATGTGGCTCACTGGCAAAAAAAAAATTAAAAAAAAGTTGGTGACTCCTAGGGGGTTATTTATTTAAGTCCGAATGCCAAAAACGCAAAAAATTTCTTTCTGAATTTTGAGTGTAAAAAATCTCGACATTTTTTGGGATTTATTATACCACGAGGATGGGAAAAGTCTGAATATGAAAATCCAACAGCTCAGACCTGCACAGGTTGTATATACTGTAAGTCAATGGGAGAACTCTTGAAGTCTCGAAGATATCCTAATGTGTGCTGGTGTTCGTGCAATAATCCAAAGAAAAAATTAGAATTTTGAGTCGGAAAATATGAAAAATTCACATGATCCGATTTATTTTTCCGAACACAAATTCTCAGAAAAATGTATAAATAAATAAGGGGAAAAACCTGTGTGGTCAGAGTTTTTTTCAGAAATTTTTTGATAAATAACCCCCTAAAAGTATTTATTTTCTTTATTCCTGTGTAATAATAAAAATGCCCCTACAAGGTCGTACTGGGGGGGCCCTGGGCCCATCAGACCCCCCCTCCAGACCCCGTGAAGAACAGCCACTCTGTGCGCATGCGCAATCAATGCGGCACCGCAAATCTTTTCTGGGCCCCTAAGTGTTGCAAAGTTACTTGTCCTTTAATCATTCTTATGACATCGGATATAATATAAATTAAAGTTTCCTATTAAGGTAAAAGAGTCAATGAATTTATTGCCTAAAACACTATCACCTGGAGGTGGAAATACCTGCACTTACGTTGTATTTACCTTGTCCTCTTCTTCTCCTAGGAAATAATTCTACATCCTCATTGCAAAGAACAATGGCACAACTTTCGGTTTCCTAAGTTTCTGGACAAGATGACACAGGTAAATATAGAAATTGATTGTAAATTACAGCAGGTAGCAGCGAATTCAGTGAAAGGGTGTGATGTTAGAGGCAGCAGGCTCAGACACGGCTAAGAGCTAAAGAGCACCATGGTCCAGTGGGGCTTTGACGACATGTAATTTGCCTAAATCTACAGAAGAGTTGAGTTAAGTCGGCCATGCACTTGAATTGGCAAACAATAAGCCGGTTTATAGGAAATTCATTTTTGCTAATTAAAATGCCCTTTGCACTTTATTAGACACAGATTGGACCTGACAAGCCTCTACTAAGGCCCCATACTTGAATCAACCCTTTCAAGGCCCTTTTTTCTGTCCAGCAGATGTTCAGGAGAACCTTTTAGTTTATAAAGAGAACAAATAAGTGTTCATAAACTTCACTGTTATTGAGAATTTATTTCAGTGTTCAACCCAAATCTCACCCTTACTGTCCTTCATACTTGGCTCCCCATCCCTAGTTTAGGATAGGCTCACAGCTGGGCAATCTCTGCCTTAGGTGACTAGTGATATATTAACTACCTGTCCCAATGAGCAGGACTCTACTTGTCTTCCAAGCTCCAGCTCAGTCTGGATTTATTTATGTGATTATGATTTAAGAAATAAACATAACACAGTTTTCGGGTCTCTTCACTCCTATAATCTTTTGTTCGACAGGTGCCCAAAGTGATCCTATTGGAAATTGTCCATGAGTCCAGCAAACTTTTCAGCAGTCTGTTAACTAAGACTACGAAGGACAAACGTGTTGTCGAGGCAATGTCCAAGCTAATGATGGTGCTACATAAAATTTCCACAGATTGGTCCCAATGTGTGAGTATAGGGTAGTGTAATTAATCAATGTTGGGTGGAACTGCTTAAAAGCTGACAATAATTGGTCATAGTTGTCCAATCAAAGAGTTCTGATTGTCCTGCCCAGATCTGCAGTCCCTCCCTAAAACCTCATGCATTCCTCTCATTTGTGAACAGGTGATGTCAACGACCTTCAAAGTGCCTAAACTAAAAAAGAAAACCCGGCAAATAAAGAAATATTTTGGCAGGATGGAGGCATACCTAAAGAAAAAGGTACAGCAGCACCAAACATCTCAAGGACTTTCCATAGTTACCACGATTAATAGTGTAGGACCTGGGGTCTTCGGGATAAGGGGTCTTTCTGTAGTTAGGATCGTCATACCTTAAGTCTACTAAAAAATTATTTAGAGAAGGAAAGTGTTTTTTATATTTGAGGTTGCCAAAATTTAGGCACCTCTATCAGCAGAAAACTGCTGGGACCTAAGGTTCTTCCAGCAAAGGTGTTAATACAACCACTTGGGGGTGTCTAAGTTTTGCCACCCCCAAGTATAAACTACTTTCCTTCTCCTTTAAACATTCATTAAACCCAGTTGGATTGTTCTGCATCCAATAAGGATTAATTTTATTTAGCTGGGATCACGTTCAAGGTTTTATTATTATTACAGAGAAAAAGAAAACAAATATTTGATTATATGATTAAAATAGAGTTTATGGGAGATGACCATCCTGTAATTCAGAGCTCTCTCAACATTTTTTAATATTTATAGATATTTTCAAGACCCTTCCAATGATAGTTTAAACCAATTCAAACAGTGATAATAGTCATGAGTCTTTATGATTCCAAAGTTCATGGATGAAGTAGGGTTCTTTGGGTAGAAGAATGGGGCAATTATAAATGCTGGTCCTCTGTTTTATATTAAATTACATTTTTATTTTACTTATTCAATAGTCATTAAAAAAATGCCATAAGATTATCCCTGGATAAATGTAATGACAAATTAACTTTCAATATTGTAAACTATAACAGTGTTAAATGACTTTGCTGGTTCTTCAAATGTGTATAGTTTCGCCTAATTTTCCAACTCCTTCTTTCTCCAATTCAGAGATACAGTCACTGTGCTTTGGCTACGGTTAGAAATGAAATGGAAATCACCATGAAGTTTGTTACCAGACACACAGACATTCTCTGGAAGAGAGAGAAACAGCGAGGACATCCAAAGGGTTCTCCGATTTTCTACTATGGTCTATCCTAAGTCTATCCAATCTGAATTACAAGCTGGAAATATGCTGACCGATCAAATTGTGCTGGAAATTTGGCTTCCAGAAGAAACTGACCCTCACATGACCAATGAATGACATGAACTTGTTTTCTCAATGTTTCTAATGTATATATAGGTATTTTTTAATATATTGATAACTTTTTATTTATGTTTTTTAATATTTATGGAGACAAACCATTTTTATTGTCTTTATATTTATATATTTATGTATTTTATTATATTTATTGTATAGGTTATTTTTACAGTAAATTGTACAATTTCTTAAACTGCACCTGTTGTCTAATTTTAAAGCTGGACTGATTTCTACCAAAAATATCTATGGACACGCATATATATATATAGATAGATATATATAGATATATATAAAGGTGTACCAAAGATTCCCCTTTGGTGAAAAGTTTGTAAAAGGTCTGATGTGACCATATAATGTAGTAGTCAGGTTTAGATCCAGAGATATGTAGCCGAGCCAAGGGTGAAGCTTGAGACCAAAATTGGCATTGGTGTCCGTCTGTAGCGACCCACCCCCAATTGTGACAGAAGACTAAGCATTAAACAGAAGACCAAAATATACTAAATAGACTTGGCAACGTACATTGATCGAAATGGAAACAAATAGAAGAAGATGACTGAGAGGAAAAGGCAGAAACACAGTTCAAACCAAGACAAGGAATACAGACGATGTTATCATTATTCAAGCAATGGTCAAGGCTGGCAGCTGGCAGTCAAGCTGATCAGAAATCAGATAAAGTAATTATAATACACTCAGGAACTTACTAAGTAAGACATACAACTGGCATTGTGGCAAATCATAGTACATTGGCATTGTGCACTGGTACATCTTCATGCTGGCTCTACTTCTCGTTCCTATTGATGAAAGTGACCTTGGGGCCATGGAAGCTGACATTTAGAGAGCACTGATGATGTTCCTAACAGTACTCTTGCCTAGGGGACCTCCACTGCCACTGGAAAACTTCATAAAGAACACAGCAAGGGCATTGACACATGAAAGCTCATTCCAGGATTGTGCTTCACATCCAAATCCATTCCATTGGATGAAGAATTGTCTGGATCCCCTGGAAAGTCTTGAATAAAGAATTCTTTCCACGTTGTTTTCTTGTTGACTATCCACAATGACAGGGGAGGTTACTGGCAAGAGGAGAAATGATACGAAATTACTGGCTTGAAAAGAAGAACGTGGAAGACATTGGGGATGTGCATTTCTGGAGGAAGCTGTGGATGAATGGAAACAAGGGTTGGAAAGGTTTGAAGATCTGAAGAGGCAACAGGTAGGAAATGGCTGAGAGGGATTTGCAGAAGATCCTTTCAGTAGCGGCACAAACAGAATGTTTAACAACACTGAGATGCGTCCTTCTAAACTGCAAAGATTCTTCCAAAAGAGTGGAATAAGATGAAAAAAACAGGACGGAAAATTAGAATCTATTCTATGGAATCATGAGGCTAATACTGTTTGAAAACGCTTACAAAGCTACCCAGTCTCACAGGCACAAACGCATTTGTCGAGATTTATAGAGAGGGCAATCATTTATCATAGTTTTTTAGCCCCTTGCCACTATGTTTCTGAACTCTGCCATTGGCTCACTTTAGAAAATGGAAATCAATTTGGATTAGGTATTGATTTACAAAGTCAAGGTCTCAATTTCCCTTTTAAAACATATGGGCTCCAAGAAAACAGCACACTGGGTGTGATGCAGAATTCCCTTGGACAGTTGTCATGGCACAGATGAGTGTCCCTCCAAAGCATCCAGAACAATCAAGTGAATAGGAACAAAGCTGAAGAAATCAAGCAAACATGCTTAGAATCAACCTAGTTATTAAATTTCATGAACACATGGTCTCATAGATTGAAAGGCAGGACTGTGAATGAAGAACAGCACCACCAAGCTTGCACTTCACAGCACTGGTTGTAAGGTTCACCATAACTGGTATCTTCAGAACAGTCTGAGATCCAGTATGCTTAGTATTATTCAATTATGTGGCCAAAAATACAATAGTTAAAATCCACTGAGACCATATATATAGATAAAAAATGATTGCACACGGAGATCCATAGCAAAAAATCCCAGTTCCACTGATCTCTCTCTGTGCAATTAACTTTTTAGAGACACGGACAAGCAATCAACAACAATTTAGGTCCACAAGTTCAACCCTTTTCATTAAAGGAGAAAGAGAGTCATATCCCACTTGGAGGGCCAAATCTTGGGTACCTCCAAGTGATTGTATTGACTTACCGGAAAACCCGGGCAGGTGCTCCTATCAGCAGAAAATGGCATCAGCCCGGGGTTATTCCAGTGAACACCACGGAGCGACCCTCTTCTGGTTTCTTCCTTCTTTTCATGGCTGAGCATGCACATTACAGCAAAAAGCCAACTTTCAAAAAAAGTTGTTATTTTGTTCTACTGCACATGCGTCTGCCCCAAGAAATTTGATGAAAGGAGAACCCGGAAGACTAATTGCTCTGTGGTGCTTGCTGTAATAACACCGGGCCGTTGCAGTTTTCTCCTGTTAGGAGCACCAGCCTGGGGTTTCAGGTAATTATATAAATCAATATTCCATTCTGAATTGAGTGCTGCTGCTCCAGTTGACGCAGGGGAACCTTATAGCCACGACCACCTTCGTAGGTGTAGCTCCAGGGTTCCTTTTGAAAGCACCTAAAGAACTTGGTTAAGACATCACTCACAAGGCAAACACCCTAAATGACACCAGACGGGCTTCCGTGCAATTGCACCCAACTGGAAATGTGCACTGTGGGAAAAGAACCTGGCGATTGCACTCGAAATGGCACTTCATTACACTTGCAGATGTAAATCAGCCCTTGTTTACTTTCGCAAGATAAAAATATTTGGTATGGTATGAATTATTATTATTTTTAAAAATAAGGTAAAATTTTCAGATGATGCTGTGTTACATACTCCATTTGCAAATATTTCTAGTCGTTGCCAAAAAAGAGAGAAGCAAACCACAAAGGCATCATAGGTATTCCCCTCCATGGGAACAAATAAAAAGGAATATTTTAGGTTCTATTATCTTTGTAAGTTATTTACGTTTTGGCCAATCGGAATGCTAAAGAACAACATTGGGAATTCCATAAAATATCCTGTTAATGATCAAAAAAAGTATCTTACCTGGCTTGTAAACAAGATAATAGTAATTCAGATGCAGTGATACAATTCATTGTGAGTTTAAGTAAATACACAATGTTGTAGACGTGAAGATTTTTTAAAATTTTTTATGATTAAATACCTACCACTAATCATTCAGATTAAATAAAGTAGTAAAAGAACAAGTCAGATGATGTTCCTGCCATGACAGCAATTTTAGGAAAGTTATGTCTGATAAATCGAAGTGACCCATTGATAAAGTCAAATAGGCAATACATGCAGAGATATTGTCATTAGTCGATAAAAATCTTCGAACCTGTCCCATCGACTAAACCGCCAATCACCATGGTAGAAAAAATATCTGGGGTATCCATTCATGGCCTGAAAATTGTACAACCTTCTGTTTGTACGACTTTATCTTTGTGCCTATGGCCAGCCTTTAATTGCTGTTGATTTCTTGAGCATGCTCTGGGTACTAATATGGTGGTGCCACAAGTATGCTTTAAGTATGAGAAGGTTGTAGACACAAGTGTGCATTAAGGGGCAGATTTTCTAAGGGTCAAAGTGAAAATTCAAATTAAATTCGAATTTAAAAAATTCAAATTTCACAGTAATTTTGGGCTACTTTGACTATCGAATAGACCAAAATTAGATTCAAATGAAAAAAATTCAAAAATTCAACTTTTGAAGTACTGTCTCTTTAAAGAGCTTCGAATTCGACACTTTGCCACCTTAAAGCTGACGAATTGGAATTTTAGCCTATGGGGGACCTCCTAGAACCTGTACTCTAAGGTTTTTTTTATTTTTTAAATTGTTTGAAACAAACTATGCATTCAAACGATTCTAACAATTTCGAAGTTTTTTAACGTCGACCCTTAGTAAATCTTCCCCTATGCATACTCAGTTAGTATTATCTATGCACGAGAATACTGTAGGATCCAATATGTATGTATATATGCCTTAATTGCCTTCTATAAGGTGGTTAGCAGAAGTATAGACATTATGGTGGCAGAGGATGTGATCTACTTAGACTTTACTAAAACATTATCGTACCACACAGAAGGTTACTGATTAAATTAAGGACTATTTTTACTTTCTAGAGAGCTGATTTTCTAGAGAGCTGTGCCTTGCACACAAGACAGCTTGATAAAACTGGCCGTATACTGTTAGATATGGGCCTGATTTGACCCCCCTCATGCAGAGCCAAAATAGCATCTCTGTATGTATGGCCACCTTTACACTGGATGGAGGCCATGAAGGAACATTGGATGAGGGCCACATGCTGTGTTTGTCTGGTGGGACTTTCAAACCTGTCTGATTGATAGCTGGCCAATTTTGGGGCACATACCTTTCATGTTGGTAGACCGCCTACTTAAGCCAAAACGTGCATGTATGGTGTGTAGATGGCATTTTTTGGAGGAAATGTTGATAACTTGGAAAAAGATTGGACTCCTGGAATTCATTCTAGATTCTCCAGTTCAGTCTTTCTTAAACCATCCTCTAAATTGTAGTTGTTCTGTGCAATAGCAGATAGCTCCACCCAAACAGTGCACATTGAATCTCAGCCGCACCTGGATCCTCAATAAGTATCCTCACTGGCTAAGTGCCTCGCTTATATAAAGGACACTGGTACAGTCCTCTGGCACTGCACATGGGACTTGAAGTGACTATAAGACTTGAAGTGACTATTTAGTTGCTACCCTACCCTAGCAACCATGCATTGATTTGAATAAGAGACTGGACGGAGAGGCCTGACTAGAAAGAGGGGTAATAACAAGTAGCTAACTCTGTAGCCTTACAAAGCATTAGTTTTTAGATGGGGTCAGTGACCCCCATTTGAAAGCTGTGAAAATTTAAATAACTCAAAAACTATAAATAATCAAGCCCAATTGCAAAGTTGCTAGGAATGAGATATTCTCTAACACACTAAAAGTAATCTCAATTGTGAACCACCTCTTTAAGTTAACCGTTGTGCATTTGCTGAATGAGGAGGAGTGGTAGATGCCGCAGCCTTTATTTCTAGGAATTTCTCTTTTTTTTATTGCTGTTCATATATCAAAACTGATCTAAAAATTAAGAGTGATAACAATGTATCATTTTGGAACAATGGAGATCTGGAGAAGAATAAAGAGGAGTCACTTATGTTATTAGAGATAGAAAAGGAGCAGCGGAGCTTCTTGCTGAGTTACCCAGAATGGTGAAAGGAAGATCCAATAGTACAAAGAGGAAAGAGATTCAGTATGACTAAAGGGAAGGGAGACCTCTGAGTGATGTCATAAAGCAATGGAGGGGGGTAACAGAATGTCTAATGAAATAGGAAAGTGAAACAGAAACCAGAGGACGGCAAATGATGACAGCGGATGGAGGGGATACCCTAATGGAACGCGTCCAAACGGCTGAGCTGAAACCAAATAAACTTGTCCTCTGCTGAGCTTTGCAGATTTCTCATTTCTGCTGCTCCCCGAGGCAGATACGTTACTCTCACAGCCGTAGAGTTACTTTGAACTACATCTCCCAGCATCCTTAGCTAGAAAGAAGCAACCGTGAATATCTAGAACAAAGAAATAGAAAATATATTTATAAGGCATAATTCATTTATATTTCATGAAACGAAGATTGCGGATGGATGACATGCTGCAGCTTCTGGGGGCACTTATATATATTCCTATTTTGTATACAGGTATGGGATCTGTTATCCAGAAGCCCATTATCCAGAAAGCTAAGAATTATGGAAAGGCCGTCTCCCATAGACTCCAGTATAATGAAATAATCCGAAATGTTCAAAAAAATGTTCTCTGTTATAATAAAACAGTGGCTTGCGCTTGATCCCAACTAAGATATTATTAATCCTTATTGGAAGCAAAACCAGACTATTGGGTTTATTTAATGTTTATATGATTTCTAGTAGACTTAAGACATGAAGATCCAAATTACGGAAAGACATCTTGTCCAGAAACCCCAGGTCCTGAGCATTCTGGATAACAGATCCCTCTAACGTAACTAGAGGGGGGCAGACCCCACCTCTGTATGTGTTTTTCGGCTCAGTATTAGAGGCGCACAAGCTGCTGGGGGGCCCTGAGGGAGTGCGGGGCCCGGCCCAATTGCACCCCCTGCTCCCCCACTTGTCCCACCACTGACAGATCCAATAGCTGTATTTTTTCTTTCCTATTGGTGGGGCCCCCCAGTCCGACGCTTGTGCTTAGTTGTGCACCTCATCCTTGGCGTCTGCTTTGCATATTGTTTAAGGGTCCGCTGCATGGATCAGTCTATGGCTCACTGCAAATCCAGCTTTCAACCAAGGGATGAGGCTGGAAATCCCATTTATATTCGCTTTTTTTTCCCTATCTGGGCAGTAATTGGGCATCAGCGATGATGATAGGCAAACAAAGAGAAAACCAATGCTCTCAGCTCCACAGACTTTCCCACCTTTTTTAAAACAAGAACAATATCATGAGGCAATTTTCAGCGACTTAGGAAAACGCAGCACCGTGTGTGAATAGGCGCAGGCGACTTTACATTTTAGCGGGCGAGAGACACAGGCAAGCAATTATGGAAGATTAGTCGCCCCAAAGAAGCGCTGATTAGTCGCCAGACGACTGTGTGGTCTAGCTCTTAAAGGGATTATATCACAAACGTGTAAATGGCTTCGTCCCAAACAGGGAGTATCTGAACCCCCCCCCCAGATCCTAAAGACATTTCAGGAAATGGTAACAGTCTGAGAAAAGTCATTTCTTTTATAAGGGCCCTTACACAAGGGCGTTTTTACCTGCGCTCCCCTGCGTTGCGTTTTGCTGCGTTCAGCCTGAGGGGAGCGCAGGTATAGACGCACTCAATTATTTTCAATGGGGCTGTACTCACGCGAACGCATGTAGGCGCCAAACGCAGGAAAAATGCAGCATGTTGCGTCTGAATCTGCGTTCGTCGCTTACACGCGTCTCGTGGGTACAACCTCATTGAACAAAATGAGGTGCGTCTAGACCTGCGCTCCCCTGCGGCCGAACGCAGCCAAACGCAACGCAGGGGAGCGCAGGTCCAAAACGCCCGTGTGTACGGGCCCTAAGCGAATTCATTAAAGCAACGTTATATCGTTTATCTCAGTTTTAAGCCTTTCTTTTATTTCCAGAAGACTTTTATTTCTTGAAGACTATGATGAGACCTGCCAGTATGATGAGCTTCCTAACACAGATGGGATCAGGGTCGGATTGAGGGGCCCAGGGCCCACTGAGACTGCCCCCCTCCTCCCTTCCCCCCCTCCCCATCTCGGCTATTGCAGCGTTGCTGTCTCTGCCCACTGCAGCAACTGCACCACTGCGCATGCGTTCCCTACGCCGCACATCAGGGAGATTTCTATTTTCAAATTGGGGGGGGGGAATTGAGATCGGGAGAGGGGGGTCTGGCCAGGCAGGGGCCACTAGGGTTGCCACCTATTCTTGGAAAAAATACCGGCCTTTCCATATATTTATTTATTTTTCCTATTAATAACATACCGGCCAGGTGGCAACCCTAGGGTCCACATGAGTATTGGGGGCCCACCTGGTTTTTTTCCCGGTATCCCACCGGGCCAGTCCAACCCTGGATGGGATCTACAGCATCTCACAGGTCAGATCAAAATGTCTTTGAGTCCAAGGAATGTTTTTTTTTTGGTATCCAGCAAATTTTTCAGGCTCTCCTCCGGCCTTCAATCAACAGATTCTTCAAAACGACTTATTTGCTGTATTCCTC
>CM044448.1:7813410-7827885 GCA_024363595.1 Xenopus borealis
AGGACTGCTGCTTCCTATAATGGGGATCAGATCTGTGCAGCCACTGGGACAGAATGTGCTATTAACTCTGATAACTAGAATCTCAGCAATAATGGGAGAGAGCTAAATTTATACTAAATTCAAACTTTTTTCAACCACACACGTGCAGGACTAAACATCTACATCACTTCACACATTGGCACAAATGCACCTTTTCAGTGATAATGTCACTTTCAAAGCTGAAAACTTCCATAACAGAAGTGTCTGAAATTAAAATAAAAATCTTTGCATGTGAGATAAGCGTGAATTAAAGCAGATAGACTGGTTTTTCTAAAAATCCTGTTTAAATAAGACCAATAGACACATCAGCTGGGCAGATACTCATTCTTTAGATATTTTATTGTAAAGATCAAATAATACAATATATTTAATAGTTTTGAGAAGCAGGTGTAAAATATAAAACACTGCCAAAAAAAAAAAAGATCTGTAAGGCATCCTCTCAGTCTCAGGGGAAAGGAAATAGAAAATATAAGTGAAAGTAAAACTTTAGGAGAAGAGTTCCCCTTCCCTCTAGATTTTTGAGTTTAAAAGGATTTTCACATTTTAAACATAGTTGTCCCCATTCGAGACCCGGTATAAGAAGCAGGTCGGGAAGATGGGGGGCATTACAGAGACGAGGAGAGAGCAGGGCAAGAAGATCTACATCACTTTGGTAAGTGCTGAACTGCACAGAATATACCAGTTAGGGACAGATACAGATTTTATGTTTAATTCCGGGAAGAATTTCAGTAAGATTTAACAATATAAAATGATTGTTCAGGGGGATCATTATTTATTGTGTTGATTTTCACTCCAGGGAACATGTTTCACATGGGTCAGTGGTCAGTGCTGCTCCTGCTCGGTCTCACGTCTATTGTCCATTCCCAAAGCTGCAAATGGCTTCACCCCCAGCAAGAACATCTCAACACACAGATCCTGAGGTCTTTCAATCAAACAGTAAGTTGTACAAACTGCTTCCATTAATATAGTATTTTAAGCTTTTAAGTGGAAGCCAATACAGGGCTTGTTATTAGTTGGTATCTCTGTGTATAGACCATAAGGCTATGAGCAAACTTAGGGGTCTGTTCCTGCTGAATTGTGCTCAGTACAGGGAATACCTATGTGACATAGTTTTATGGGATGTCTCTGTACAGACTATGAGCAAACTTAGGGACTGTTCCTGCTGAATTGTGCTTAGTACAGGGAATACCTATGTGACATAGTTTTATGGGATGTCTCTGTACAGACTATGAGCAAACTTAGGGGCTGTTCCTGCTGAATTGTGCTTAGTACAGGGAATACCTATGTGACATAGTTTTATGGGATCTCTCTGTACAGACTATGAGTAAACTTAGGGGCTGTTCCTGCTGAATTGTGCTTAGTACAGGGAATACCTATGTGACATAGTTTTATGGGATCTCTCTGTACAGACTATGAGCAAACTAACAGACGGTACCTGCTGAATTGTGCTTGACACAATGGTTTACCTATGACAACATAGTTTTACTGCTAACTTTTCAGGCTATGATAGCTTATTGGGGGTTAGTGCTGCTAAATGTATTTCTGTAAACCTATGTTACTAGCCATTTTACATTTTGTATGTATTCTATGGTATATAATGGGCAAATGTTAAACTAGAGCATGATGTTTGTTCCAGATTCCTATAAGAGAAACTGAAAAGGTCTGCGAAGAGCATCCCAGTGACCTTCCTAATACAGAAAGTATCTACAATGTCTCCCAGGTAAAATATATATTGTTTTTTGTCATGGGAGCATTTAGCTGGACCTATGTAGAAAAGGTGTGAACTTCCCAAAATAAATATTAAAATATTAAATATAAAGAGATTTGATTCCACTGACTTAGTGGAAACCGTGATACTTGTAAGAATAATTTACCAATCCCCGCCCCCTAAAGCTCACAGAGTGGTCCAGCCCCTCCCTTACCTTGTTCCATTGTGAAATGATGGATTCAGGAACAAGAAGTCCCTCTGGTTTCCTTGTTGGGCAATCTCTTGACCTCCAGGTTCCCAGAATCCATCACTTCTCAACGGAACAAGGTGAGGAATGGGTTGGATCACTGTGTAAGCTTAAAGCGCACCAATCATAGCCAAAATCAAACACATATTAACAACGTGACCAGTACAACCTAAACATGTTTAATCAAACTACATGTACAGTTTTTTTGAAAAAAACAACAGTTTTAAAAAAAATCCCATACTTTGTCACTGACTACAACATGCAAATGAGCTACCCAGAATGCCTAGCTTTAGTAAACTCTAGAAGTATCAAGAGAAGTGCACACACAACTTCCACAAGGTGGCAGCACTAACACAGAAGTTTGGCAGATTTCAAAATAGCTTAGAAGGTTTATTAGGCAAGCAAGGAATTTCAACTGAGCATGTGCGAGATTTCAGAGCTACAGTTGGCTGTGAAGATATAGGTAGGAGGAGTCAGTGAAATCCAAGATGGCTGCCTCAGCTAGAACTGCAGTGGAGATAGGGGAGATTTTGCAGAAGGTATAGTGAGCTGATCATTTACATTATACAAACAATTCTAACTGTTTTAAAAATCGGATTTCTTGAACTTTCACATATTGTATTTACTTAGTAAATCATTTTAGGTATGATTGGTGCCCTTTAAGGGAGTCAGTGCAGCACAGATAAACTATCATCGTTTCCTTTCTGTGGAATCAGGTCTCATTAATTTACCCCTATGTTCCTTACAGGTAGAAGCCGCGGCTCTTGCTGTTAGAGAAGTTCTGAATGAAACCATCAGGTTCTATAGGAATCACCATGAGAGTATGGGGTGCAAGCAGCAAGCCTGGGAAAGGTTTCAGCAGCTTCTCTACTATCAGATCCACCAGCTGGAGGGCTGCGTAAGTATTCTACATTGTTTATTGTGTTCTAAAGATTTATTTTTGCTATTGACAAAACATTAACAAAGCCATTGTTGCAGATCCCAGAGACAGCAGAGAATCAACTGATAAAAGAATTGGTATCGGAACAGTTTAATCTGCTGGAGAAGATAGTCCTGGAGAAGGTAAGGACCCCATTGACTATAATCAAGTTCAACCCCTTGCCTACACCTCCCACCTCAATGCAAATAAAGATATAAACACACCTATCTCTTTGTTATACTCCACTAATTCTTCATCGTGCTCATTTCTAGGACAATTCAGCCTGTGTCTGGGATTTCATCCGTTCGGAAATCAGAAGGAATCTACAACTGGTCCTGCAACTCTCCTCTCGCTTGAGAAGGCTGCACTTGTTACAGAGGACTCAGTAGGAAACCAACCTCATGGAACCACTGATGTCACTGATGTCTTCAACGTGGAGACTTCACAAGACTCTTGGTGGATGCTGGGAAAACTATTATTTATTTGTTAATGCTGTTGCTTATAGTCTGTGTAACTGCCATGGGATGTCAGTATTTATATATTTTTTAATATTCGGAATACTCATAAAATATGTAACTTCCTTAAAATTGTCCTGAAGTCTCCCTTGAGAAGACAGTGCTTGTTAAGGAGGAATAAGTAGAAAATCAAACTCGTGAAGCTATTAGTTCTTTGTGAACTCCCCTGCACACTATGAAATCTCTTCTTTTATCATTTATTGTTTATTTAAGTCACATGGCTTATGTATTTATGTATTTATATATTTTTTGAATAAAAATTAGACAAAATATATGTGAGTTCATTTAATTTGTTTATGGATATTGAAAAACATGGCTTGTTATAGAGATGAGTGTTGAGTTCTGATGTTACACAGGGGAGTAAGATACACAGAGGAGCACAACATTTTTTCCCCTATTTTACTTAAAGGAACAGTAACACCAAAAAATGAAAGTGTTTTAAAGTAAAGAAAATATCATGTAGTGTTGCCCTGCATTGTTAAAACTGATCTGTTTGCTCCAGAAACACTACTATAGTTCATATAAACAAGCTGCTAAGTAGCAATGGCGGAAATTGAAAAACGGCTTTATGGATAACATTATGTTCTACAGAGCTTATCTGCTATCTGCTGTGTAACTTGAGCCTTTTCTCCTTTTAATGGCTACCCCCATAGCTACACAGCAGCTTATTTATATAAACAATAGTAGTGTTTCTGAAGCAAAAACAGCAGTTTTGCCAGTGCAGGGCAACACTGCCTTATATTTTTTATTACTTACTAAAACAATTCCATTTTTTGATGTTACTGGTCCTTTAAAGGAGAAGGAAAGGCTGGAGGCTCTTGGGGGTGCCAAATGTTAGGCAACCCCAAGTGATCGTATCTATCTCCTATCAGCAGAAAACTGCACCAGTCGGGGGTTATACGAGTGAGCATCATCGAGAGATCTACTTCCGTCTTATTCTGTCTTCACGAGGCTGCTCATGTGCAGTAGAATGAAAAACAGAACTTTAACTAAAAAGTCATCTTTTTCATTAAACTGTGTATGCGTTAGTCCGGGGAAATCGAGGACAGAAGAAAACGGAATTAGCTAATTCCATGGTGCTCACTCCCAAGTGCCTCCAGCCTTTCCTTTTCCTAAATCTTTAGTCAATATAACTTTTATAATCAAGCATCACAAACCATAATGTACTTAAAATCCATCATGTAACAATGAAATACATGGGGACTCAGCATTGTGGAATATCCTTTGGTATTTATTGTGAATAAAGAACCCCCTCTTGTCAAATATAAGGATATTATAAGTCACAGAGGAGTTCTATGACTATAAAATACAAACCGAAGGCCAAAGGATCTTGGTACCCAGTTTGATTGATGATTAACATTCAACTATGCCGGGCTCCGATATCATGAATTCAGGAACCTCTAGAAATTAATCATTACCAAGAAGATAGAAACCCTGAAAATATGGATCATTTACTGTATATTGTTATTTATTGATGTATTTAATAAAAATAGTCATTTATGTTTTACTTACATGTTTAAGTAATGTATATTTTTATTTTATTTTTTTAAATAAATTTATTTAAATTTACATTTATTATGACCCCGTGGCTCCTTCTTTAATAAAATTAAAGCAGTAAATGCAAACGATATAAGTGGAAAGTATAGAGTCTACTTTCTGGGTCATGACTATAAGATCAGTTGCTCTAATGGGGCAAAAGAGAGTGTTGGGGGTCCAGTATGACAACCAAATGTGAAGTTAGGCTTATTGGTGAATATTCCTGGAACTATAGCAGAGTTAGTTACCCCAAAATTTCTGTAACCTTGTTATGAGCTAAGGGGGCCCAGTCTGAAGGTCAGTTAGGGGGAGATTTGGGGTGAGTGTTTATTTGTACCCTGGGTACCCCTGGAACTATAGTGACACCAGGGGCGTAACTACAGAGGAAGCAGACCCTGCGGCTGCAGGGGGGCCCAGGAGCTATAGGGGCCCCATGAAGCCCTAATTCATATACAATTACAATAAATATTGGTAAAACAGGTCAACCACTGGACATTTTGGGGGCCTGAAAAATAATTTGCTGTGGGGCCCAGTAAAATCTAGTTATGCCACTGAGTGACACCCCAATGTTTCTATATATCTGTAACCTTGTTATGAGCTAAGGGGGCCCAGTCTGAAGGTCAGTTAGGGGGAGATTTGGGGTGAGTGCTTATTTGTACCCTGGGTACCCCTGGAACTATAGTGACACCCCAATGTTTCTATATATCTGTAACCTTGTTATGAGCTAAGGGGGCCCAGTCTGAAGGCCAGTTAGGGGGAGATTTGGGGTGAGTGAGGAACTATAGTAGAGCTGCTGGGCACAAAAATGTATTCACAGTTCCGTAACCTTGTCTGTGTGAAGAGGACCTGTCAAAGACATTCATTTTAGTGATTGCAACAAGATAGTTTTACAAAATAAACAAAAGAACATATAATATCAGTCATAATGAGAATTGTATAGTTTGGACTAGATTTTAAAAAAAAATGCATAAGAATTAAGAATAAATCATTAATATTATGTAATGCAGTTTTGAAAAAAAATTTACTTGGTAATAAGAAAGACTATTTAAATATATAAAATATATGCAAAGCTTCAATACAAATTGTGCAGATAATATTTAAAAGAGTGCTGACTTAAGTATTGTAAATTTTTGCCAAAAACTGAAAGGAATCTATCTTTCCCGTGATGTAACTGTACCCAATTATCTCCCACAGAAACAACGAGGAACCAAATTCGAAACTATCACTATTGCAAAAAGAAAATGTGACCAGACTCCCTCTGTCTTCCTAAAAAGAAATAGAGTTTTGAAAGAGGTACGTTTTTCACTTTTTAAACACATTAACCTCCCTTCAGTATTATGAAACAGGGCTCTGCTTTAACTTTTAATTTTCTTTACTATTGTAGTGAAAATGAATCATATGATGTCTCAACCATTATTCTTGCTGCTCAGTCTTATCTCCATTGTCCACTGCCGAAACTGCAAATGGCTTCACCCCAAACAGGAGAATCTCAACACCCAAATTAAATTCTCCAAACCTTCAGCCAATTGGTATGTAGGTTTATCACAATGCTTCTTTCTCAAACAATAGGTAGACTAATGGACACATTTATTGGTTACTTCTTTGAACAGTCACACTGTTCTATCTGGTTGGGTGTTAGAGCTCAGCAGCAGCAATGATCTCTAACACCCATATTGAATTGGTAATACCTTCTACAAACTGAAAATTAAAGATTCTGACAGTTGTTTTTACTCTTACTTTAAGAAATTGTTAAAACCTAATTGACTGATACTGTTTTACAGAGAGTTTAACACTAGGGGGCCGATTTACTAAATTCCCCTAAATTCACACGAGGGATTCGAATATTCGATCGAATTTTCAAAAAGATTTGAATTTTGAATATGCAAATTAGGCAAATTCGACCAAATTCGACTATCGAATATTCGAATGATTAGAATATTCGAATTTAATTTTATTCAAATATTCGAAAATTCGATGGTTGAATACTTCCCCGAAATGGGGATCATTCCCTAAGATCGAATAAGAAAAATTAGATCGATCGCTAAAAATCGTTTGAATATATTCGATCGATCAAATTTTCCCTATTCGATCTTTCATTCGATCAATCGAATTGCACTAAAAAAATTCAAATTCGAATTAAACTTTTTTTAATTCCCCACTATTTCCTGGTCGAATTTCGAAATTTCCCTAGGTAAAAAACTTAAAGTTGTAGATTTTACCCGGGAATTAAAAAAAGTTCAGCAACAAAATTAAACACAAAATATAATACCTTTTTGTATTGAACCATAAGTAATTAGAATTGGGAAATCTAATGTAATTTTAGTTTCTTAAGATGAAGGACATAATACATTTTCGGGTCCATTTACAAATATCGAATTTCCTGAAATCACAAAAAATATTCTAAAAATCTAAAAAATCTCTAAACAGAGTTTATTAAGTGAAAAATATCACTAAAGCCTTTAATGCCAAACGTCGACAAGTAAAAGTTGTCAAGGTGCTATAGAAGTCAGTGGGAGGTGTGCTGATCTTATTGGACCATTTTCGGATTTTATTTCACTACGAATTGAGGTTTTAGAGGTACTTTAAGCATCATTCAGCTTTTTTTTCCCTTCATACTTTTTATATACAATCTTTCAATAAATTCAACGACAGTTTCGAAATTCGACCAGGGAATAGTGGGGAATTAAAAAAATTCTAATTCGAATTTTTTTAGCGCAATTCGAATATTCGAACGATTTTTAGCGATTGATCGAATTTTACAAATTCGATCTTAGGGAAGGATCCCCATTTCGGTAGGTTTAATCTGGCGAAGTAGGTGATCAAATTTAAATTTACAGGGGAAGTATTCGACCATCGAATTTTCGAATATTCGAATAAAATGCAATTTGATTATTCGAATCATTCGAATTCGAATAATCCATGGTCGGATTTGGTCGAATTTGCCTAATTTGCATATTCGAAATTCGAATTCGAATCTTTTTTGAAAATTCGATCGAATATTCAAATCCCTCATGTGAATTAATGTGAATTTAGTAAATCTACCTGCAATAAATAAGCCTCCACCTTTAGAAACTGTAAAATTGCAAAAATACTAAAAAAATAAATAAATCTGAAGATGTGATTGATCTGAAAGAATAATTTCCTGGAGCACAGTTATCAGCAATGGTAATTTGAAACATATTTATTGTTGACGTAGTCTTTCATATTATATTCTAGAATCCTCCTAAAGAATTTGGCAAAGTCTGCCATGATTATTCCACCGCACAACAGAATTTAGAGAGACTCTACAATATCACACAGGTAAGAAAAATCTGTACAGATGGGCACAATAATAATGTCACCATCTGATCATATAAACCCCAAGGATATCAAGCACTAACACTATGTATCTTACAGGTGGAAACCGCGGCTCTTGCTGTTAGAGAAGTTCTCAACGAAACCATCAGATTCTATAGGAATCACCATGAGAGTATGGGGTGCAAGCAGCAAGCCTGGGAAACGTTTCAGCAGCTTCTCTACTTTCAGATTCACCAGCTGGAGGGCTGTGTAAGTAGGACTCAATGTACTTGTTTTATTGTGGCCAACAACTGGTTTCATTTTTAATAAAATAGACCTTTATACTATTCAGGTCCCAGAGACAGAAGAAAATGATCTACTGAAAAAAGAAATCTCAGAACAATTTCAACAGTTGGAGAAATATGTAGTGGAACAGGTAGGGGTTCATTTTGTAATTACAACTCTTCGGACCATTTGAAGACGTATTTTAGACTTTGAAACAAGGGAGAATTTCAGGAGAACTCAATTCATGGAGATTCTTGATTGTTTCAGTATTGGAGGGAAAGGAAAAAATTAAATAATATAATGCTTGATCCTCTAGATCTGGGGAGGTGAATTTATTAAAATTTGAAAGTGAGATTGAAAAAAAAAATAAAAAAAAATCAATAGTGAAAAATATTTTGATGAATTTCCTTAGTCACAATATTTTTGTCAACTGCTAGCATATACATGAAAAAAATTTGAATCAGAAAAACCATGATCATTATTCATTTGGGAAAACTTGACTGTCACGACAATAATTTTTCAAAAATGATAAAATAGATTGAAGTTAAAAATACACCTCCCGTTAACATTTATCCTTTTTTTTTCGTCCTAATTTGTGGACGGTTTTTAAACTGAGAAATTCATGTTTGAAAAAAATGTGTATTTGAAAAAAAAAAAAAGAATCTTTGCCAAGATTTCTTAAACCTTAGAAAGATGCAATTTCATACTAAATTGCCACCTCAATCTTTATTTCTGTCAATATCTACTAAATACTTTTTGAAAACTCTTAAACATTGCTTAAATGTTGAAATTACAACTCCCATTGACTTGAATAGATATTTTTACAGAGTAGAGTAACCCAACGGCAATTCCATGCACTTGCTAATTAAAGTTAAGTTGCACCTCTGAGAAACAAATCATGGTCATAGCAAATAAATAAATTCTCTGCTGTGTTGTCAACAATTTTTTTCTATATTTGATCTTAGGACAAAGCAACATGTGCCTGGGATTTAAGCCAAGGTGAAATCAGAAGGAATTTACATCTCACTCTACGGCTCTCCTCCCGCCTGAGAAGGCAACACTTGCTCCAGAAGACTGTGTAGTATGATGGACTCCTGGATCTAGGAGTCTGATGTAGTCAAACTGATGTAGTCTTCAAATATGTTTTCATTATTTATATATTTATTGATTATTTATATCATGATACAGTATTTATATATTTTAAATAAAAATTTACGTGATATCCCTGGCGATACTGAGTTATTTTTTTTTTTTGGTCTGTAAGGTCTCCTTTTGGCGTCCATCATTGTTTAGGGACCCATTTAGTGGAAAAAAAGGTTAAAGTTATAAGAAGACATCAGCTGTTAGCAAATAGAAATTTCCATCTTTATAATTTGATTGTTTGGCCCTAGGGCCAAATTAATGATTAGCCGAAATTGGAATCAGGAAATGGACAGGCGGCACTCCGTAAAAGAAAGTGTTTATTCAAAAAAGGGATGGATCCACATGGCCTTACGCGTTTCGGGAGAGAACTCCCTTAATCATAGGCTATGATTAAGGGAGTTCTCTACCGAAACGCGTAAGGCCATGTGGATCCATCCCTTTTTTGAATAAACACTTTCTTTAAAGGAAAACTATACCCCGAAAATGAATTTTTGAGCAACAGATAGTTTATATCCAATCAAGCGACATATTAAAGAATCTTACCTACCTGCTATATATATTTAAGTAAATATTGCCCTTTTATGTCTCTTGCCTTGATCCACCATTTCATGATGGTCTGTGTGCTGCCTCAGAGATCACCTGACCAGAAATATTTCAACTCTAACTGTAACAGGAAGAAGTGTTGAAGCAAAAGACACAACTCTGTCTGTTAATTGGCTCATGTAACCTAACTTTATAGTTTTTTTGTCATGTTTGTGTGCACCGTTGGATCCTAGGATCCCAGGAGGCTATCCTTATTTTTTAAAATGGCTATTTTCTATTTATGATTACCCAATGGCACATGCTACTAAAAAAGTGTATTATTATGAAAATGGTTTATGTACATGAAGCAGGGTTTTACATATGAGTTGTTTTATGCAATATCTGTTTATAGAGACCTACATTGTTCGGGGGGTATAGTTTTCCTTTAAGGAGTGCCGCCTGTCCATTTCCTGATTCTGATCCGAACGCAGCTGAGGCGCTGTTGGCTGAGCACCCGAGTTTGGAGTGGAACCTATTTGAAACATTACAATGAGGAGGGGTGAGTCTGGAGCGGCTGTGTTTTATTAGCCGAAATTGCCCTGCTTTTGGTTAGCATATCTCATTTGGCCACCTTGCAAAATAAACAGATCATATGGATTCCTTTAGATTGGGCATCTATCAGTATCTAGGTTAGCAAATCAACTTTTTTCAAAAATTGCACCTTAACTGACCTTCAGGCAGGGCCACCTATGAGGAAATAATGATGATATGTACTCAAGGACAAGCTAATCCTCCTGATGGGGGAAAAGAATAATTGCATGCTTGTTGCAAGAAAGTAATGAGTAGAAGGCCAAATTCTAAAGCTTTTGCTCTTCCACCACAAAGACATTAGTTTGATTCTGGCACCCAGCACTGGCATTCCATTGTTCTTCAAGGAGATTTTTCCCCAGTATTGATTTACATGTCTTGGCATATATTGACCATGATTTTTTAAAACAAGGTCATTGTGTATAATGAACCCATACAAGAAACAGATTATCAAGTAGTATCTGTGCCAGAAACATGACATGACTATACTAATCGCGTATGGCAGTATTAAAGCATCATTTCCAGTTTCAGACTACTGAAAGCAAAAATCACCCAAAAATAGTCATTTTTATAGCAACAAAATAAGCAGCATGAAGCTACAGAGTCCGTAGTGGTGCTGCCATCAAGTGGCAGTTGTCAAAGGTGCATGACTTTATTATAGGGGAGAATAAAATAGATTTTTTTGTAACTACAGTGGGAACAGGAGGTAACAATGCCAGGAGGTCCCCAAATCACTGTGGGGCTCTCAAGAGTAAGCTAATAGTATAGAAGCTGTGGAGCTCAATCCTTGGGCAGTGGTGTCTTTAGTAATATACTGTCCATGATCAAAATCTGTAGAAGGGGCAATAACTGTTGCATAATGAAAGGATATTTTGTAAAGTTTTAGGAGTAGGGGACTGGGATTGTGTTAGTAAGACAAGATGGTCTCTAATAGGGACCTATATGGGACATTTTGCTCTAGGCCCCAAAAAGGGCACCCCTGGATGTAGTAACAGTACAGATCCCAAAAAAAAGTTTGGGATCGTTGAACTGCAGAAATGCATAAAGATTAATCATCCTTGCTCAGTTGGCTTCATTAATATTGATGCCTAGAAACCAGGATTTGCCCAGATCATGTTTGGAGGAACCACCTAGGCCTGTCGGAGCAGCAACACAGCAACATCACTGGCAGAGCTTAAAAGGATTTTATATTTGCGGTGGGGGGACACAAGTCTGAAGGAGGGTGCCGCTGGACAAGGGAAATAACTGTTGAAAGTTGCTAAGGGACCAAGACTCCATGAATTGCAGCCAAGGGAAGAAGAGTTGAATGTGGCTTGATTAGAATGAAGGGGAAGCCAAGCTTGCATTCTCCCCAGCAGCTCAACACAATCAGAGGACTCTCATGTGTACTTTTATTAAAAGCAAAAATATACTTTGGTGATATGTTATTTAAAAATGATATATACACACACAATTATATGAGTTATGGATTGCACATTGTTAAAAGAATAAATATCCAGAATAAAGCTATAAGTATTTCTGAGGCCACCTTGGTTTGTTGGCTCTATATACATTATATACAGTGGCTACTCAGCAGGTCCAGTTGTTTTTTACTTATATTAGATATACCATGACCTGGATGAATGAAAATCTTCATAGTCATACAGTAGCTATGAGTTTCCCATGGCGATATGTTGTCCATGTTTAGCTCATTCCAGACAGGCTCAATGTGTGGGATCTGTCTTCACAGTTCTTTAAAGCAGTGTGGTTCACTTGGCACATAAATATACTTCCATGGTCTTGGGCTTGGCATGGAAACCTCAACATGCTCCACATTGAGTGCAAACCCCTAGCACTGGCCACACACAGAGAGTTACAGACCCCCGTGCCAAGCTGGACTCCATTTCTGAACCAGTTCACTGTTACTTCTGGTGGAGAAAAGTTACTGATCTTGCACCTTAGCCTGACTTCTTCCCCTTCAGTAGGACTTTGGGGTTCAGCTATGATCCACATGACCTCAGGAGGTGTCCCTAGTTGGAGAATAAAGTTAATAACAAATGTACAGTCTACCTAAGAAACTGTGCAGGTTAACTCTCAGTAGATAACATCACTTGGGGAGGATGGAGCAGATATGGGAAATGATCTCAAACTATTTCTGTGGAATAGAAACAACAGATATTAATATACTCAATTGCCAAGGGCATCTGCCTCAATTGCAAGCTCTGCCGTACTATGTCTAACATTGACTTAGATCTTCGTTAGAACAGCAGGCCAAGACTCCAAGCCCCAATCACAGTAAGGGAAGCTGAGTGCATTTCAATGGGTTGATATTTTGGGAACAAGATATGGTTCTGAATCTCACCTTTTAAGTTAATTTCATAGTTCAGTTCTTCTATCTTCCCAAAACTTGTATGGTTGATCAGACAAGTATATATAAGACCATCATCTTCCTCAGTCAGTAACAGTTCTGTCTGACTCCATATGCTGCAATAGTCATCCTCACAGAAGAAGGGCCCGAATGACGTGACATCTGAGACCAACTGTCCGTTCTTCAGCCACGTTAGAGATATCTCCATTGGATAAAACTTCTCTACGATGCAGCTCAGGACAAGTCTTTCTCCCAACTGAGGGACCAGTGGCCAACTTGTGATATAACATTTTTTGGGGCGAGCTGTGAATAGAAACAAGCATTCATGATGCTCAAACATATGAAATAGTTCATTTAAAGGATGACCTGACATGGAGAAAGCACCAGGACAACTCACCGGTTATATTTATATTTTCCTTCTGTCGCATTGTTGTACGTAAGGCTTTGTGTTCCACCTCACAGACCAAAGTGGCTCCATTGTCTTGAACAGTTGGAGTGTAAAATAGCTGGGACGTTGCACTGAATACACTCCCATGTTTGGTCACAAGATGTTGGGCTTGATGTGTGACGTCCTCACCACTGAGTAGAGGCTTATCAATGGAACGGCTTCTCTGACCTTGCTTTGGTCTGTCAATATACCATTGGATGTTGATTGGCTTAGGCCGGAAGCCATTAATGTTGCACGTAAATGTAATATTTTCATTGGCTATTACCTGCGCCGGCAGAATAATTGGTGATACCAGAGGAGCAACTGGAATATAGAAAAGGGAATACAAGTAGGTTGGTGGCATCAAAACAAACATTATTGCGGAAGTTGGGGCTAACTTTTTCAGCTTTACTTCATCTGCCTAGTGTTAAAATGAGGTTTTTGTGTAATTAGTTTGGCGCAAATCTGTGGTGCAACCCACTGTTAGGACCCAAGAATGTACAGGGTGGCTGTAGCTCCAATGTTCCACAGCAGGAGTTCCCATAGCATTCTGTTCCATGGAAATATTTTTTAAATAATGATGTATGGGAAAATGTATATTTCTATAATTAACAAATAACTGTATCTTATGTAACCTTAATATAGATATCTGAATGAAAAGCATGAAGAAGGAAGAAGCTGTTTGTTGACAGTGTCTTGAGATCTACTGATCCCCAACTAAAGGTCTAGTGGTAGATCCCCATCTACCTTTTGGGCACAAGTGCAAGGCCAGACACAGTGGTACCTAATGGGTCATGTTATCCAGAATGCTCAAGACCTGGAGCTTTCCAGATAACAGATCTTTCTGTAATTTGGATCTTCGTACCTTAAAGGGATCCTGTCATGGGAAAAAACATTTTTTTCAAAATGCATCAGTTAATAGT
>CM044448.1:7832811-7886063 GCA_024363595.1 Xenopus borealis
GATAACAGCTCCCTAACACAAGATAACAGCTGCCTGGTAGAACTAAAGGTGGCCATACACGTAGAGATCTGCTCATTTGGATATGTCGCCAAACGAGCGGATCTCTCCCCGATATGGGCGATATCAGGCTAATCCGATCGTTGGGCCCTAGGAATGGCACAGATACAGGAGGTAGGATTGCGGGACCGCATCAATGAACAGATGCGGCCCCAATCCGACGGGATTTTTAATCCTGCCCGATCGACATCTGGCGGACTTTCGGCCAGATATCAATTGGGGAAGCCCGTCGATAGGGCCCCCCACACGGGCCGACAGTCTGCCGGCAGCTTTTATTGGCCACCTTAAGAACAGCACTTAATAGTAAAAACCCATGTCCTACTGCGTTCCATTCAGTTACATTGAGAAGGAAAAACAACAGCCTGCCAGAAAGCAGTTCCCTCCTAAAGTGCTGGCACAAGTCACATGACCAGGGGCAGCTGGGAAACTGATAATATGTCTAGCCCCATGTCAGATTTCAAAACTGAATATAAAAGAATCTGTTTGCTCTTTTGAGAAATGGATTTCAGTGCAGAATTCTACTGGAGCAGCACTATTAACTGATGTGTATTGTCCCATGACAATATCCCTCTAAAAATCTATATATCTGGGATAAGACTGTATAAAAAAACTGTACATAATGTGGATGCCTGCTGCAGACTGTACTCTATTTCATATATATTCAGTAAGCATGCAAATTGATATAGCAGTGTATGGCCAACTCCTTATCGCTCTGCAGGCCGCACCACTTTCTGTACAGCCCTGCCAGATGCGTCAAAATGAATCAGCATTTTGCGTGTGGGTTTTAAAGGGGAAGTAAGTTGCCCATAAAGCAAGCAGCAATGCTACAGAGGGTGCATAATGCAGCAGGCTATATAAGATCAGACGGCACATGTATAAAATAATAGGAACGTGTTACCTGCAATAGGGAGAAGGATCCATAGAAAGAGCAGATGGTTCATAGCTGTGAGTTATCTGGGTCGGTGCAGGAGAGGTATCTGGCGCATGAGCTCAGGGTTGGACTTTGATTAATCCTTGTTATTTCTGATAACGACATTGAGCCGCACCTTCACTCTGCCCAGGAATCTGCCGGCTTCTCATTCACTTCCAGTCTCACCTATTCTTAATGCACCCAGTCACCCACAGCTCTGGAGAAAGAAAAGTTCCCCTTTAAATTCACTTTTTGTTAATGATCTGAGATTTCCATTTGCAGCTCTCCAGTCCAGTCCAGTCCAGAAGTTGGTTAGGCATGTCCAACCTATAGCCATCCAGCTGCTATTGAACTACAACTCCCTGCTATTGAACTACAACTCCCAGAAGTCCCCAGACAGACCACTGGGGGATATCCCCGATTATTAGTAGTGCACCCCATTTGGTGATGTCTTTGCCTATCTCTCATCACTGTTGGGAGTGGGTTGGGAATGGGTATATCCAGAAAACCCATTATTCAGAAAGCTCTGAATTACGGCATGGCCATCTCCCATAGACTCCATTATAATGAAATAATAAATATTTTAAAAACGACTTCATTTCTCTGTGTAATAATAAAACAGTCGCTTGTACTTGATCCCAACTAAGATATAATTAATCCTTATTGGAAGCAAAACCAGCCTATTGGGTTTATTTAATAGTTACATGATTTTCTATGCAGATCCAAATTACGGGAAAGATCTGTTATCCGGAAAACCTCAGGTCCCGAGCATTCTGGATAACGGGTCCCATACCTGTATAATGCCAGTGGATACATCAGCTGTAGGTTTGGGTGGAATTAGTGAGCAGCCCATCACTATTGCATACTTCCTGGTTGCTAGACTCCCCCTGACCCTAGCAACCATGCATCTAAATATCCAATAACAGAAGGACGGGACAAGGTGTGTGCAGAAGTTCTCCTTCCAAGTAATGCAGCATAGATCAAACAGAGACCCAGAAACATAACATCTGCAGTGCAGGCAGTCTATGTTCTACACAGGTAAGTGGTTAAAGGCTAACTTCCCCTTTAAATACACCCTGGTAATAATAGAGGATACAGGCACAGATTAGAAACGTCTCCCCCTGTGCAATACGGGTACAGGACCTGTTATCCAGAATACTCGGGACCTGGGATTTTCTGGATAACGGATCTTAATGTAATTTGGATCTTCATACATTAAGTCTACTAGAAAATCATATAAACATGAAATAAACCCAATAGGCTGGTTTTGCTTCCAATAAGGATTAATTATATTTTAGTTGGGATCAAGTACAAGCTACTGTTTTAATCCTTACACAGAAAAGGAAATCGTTTTTTAAAATTTTAATCAATTGGAGAAAATGGAAGTCTATGGGAGACGGCCTTTCTGTAAGAGCTTTCTGGATAAGGGGTTTCCAGATAACAGATCTCATATCTGTAATATATTTCTCCTAATTGAAGCTTTAAAATGTGATTGGACCGGTGGAACCACAACCCCACGTGTGGGGATCGGGCACTTGATCCAGCGCATTTAATCTAGCAAGCGTGTAAATACACTACAGGCATCATCAGGCTGCAGTGCTTGGACGTCTTGCGGGGGAATCGAACTGCAAACGCACAAGTACAAGGCAGCTGCTCTAACCACACAGCCACCGGCCGTATAAAGCCCCTCCCACTTTCACATGCAATAAGATCTGCTCCCACTGGCTCATTAGACTCATTGCACCATAAAGAGAAGGCAAGTTTAAAGGGGAACTCCACCCAAAAACTGTTTTTTTTTTGGGCCTAATGAAAGAAACTATTATTCTAAGGCACTTTAAAAACATATCTGTATATGTGGGCAGGTTTTTCAGTATGATTTGGGGTGGCAGTGGCAGATCGTGGGGGGCATGCAAGGAATTTATTTTTCATTGGGGTACATTTTACTTTTAAGCAGGACCCACCTTCCAAATAAGGTTGCCACCTTTTCTTGGTAAAAAATACCGGCCTTCCCATATATTTATCTGTTTTTCCTATTAATAACAGGAACCATCAAGAATACTAGCCAGGTGGCAACCCTAAAAGGGGTGTAAGTGACTGGTAGAGTTGTATACATTGAATGCTAACCTACCGTATGGCCACTAGGGATGCACCGAATCCACTATTTTGGATTCGGCCGAACCCCTGAATCCTTTCCGAAAGTTTCGGCCGAATACCGAACCGAATCCAGACCCTAATATATGAAAATTAGGGGTGGGAAGGGGAAAACATTTTTTACTTCCTTGTTTTGTGCCAAAAAGTCATGTGATTTCCCTCCCTGGCCCTCATTTGCATATGGAAATTAGGATTAGGATTCGGTTCGGCCAGACAGAAGGATTCGGCCGAATCCTGCTGAAAAAGGCCGAATCCTGGATTCGGTGCATCCCTAATGACAACCTTTAGAATATCAATGTAAATGAAACCAGAATTGCCAGCTCTAAGGTTGGGAGGTAATAATTATTTGGTTGCTAAGTGCTCCTTACTGTAGCAATGAGTAATCAGTTCTGAAATTAATACAGCAGGTGAATAATAAAGTTATATAGGTAAGCCCGGCTCTCAGAGAACATAAAGAACTCATATCGCCCATGAGCTGCACAAACCATGGTTGGACATCCAGGGCCCCCCTCCACCTCCCCGTGCCTGCCCTCCAGCCCCCCCACCACTCCTCTCCACCTACTTCCCATCCTCACCTATTGCAGCGCCGCTGGGTGCACACATGATGACGTAGCTGCCCGGGGCTGCGCGTCAGACAATTTTTATTTAAAAATTGATTGGGATTGGGGGGTCTGGCCAGGTGGAGGCCAATAGGGGTCGGGCCCATCGGGTTTTTTTTCCCAGCGTCCCACCGGGCCAGTCCGACCCCGGCACAAACAGTCCGATCCTAAAGTATGTGCCGGCTACAATATACATTGTAGGTGAATAATAAAGTTATTAAACCAGCATTGTCCTGTCCCTCCTATGTATCCCATAAATTCCATGCATTTTAAACATTATAAAGGGCCAGTATAACCCTTGTTTAACATGAGTGCAAAGAATAGTGCGTGTGCTGAACACATTTATGCTTATTGTTTCAATCACCAATAAACCCTGTTTTTGTTGTTAGTTAAACCACCTTCACTCCTACAAACTCCTCTCTCACCTCCAGTGTCTTTGCTTCAAAAAACTTGTATAATTTATATAAGCAAGCTGCTATGTAGCCATAAGGGCATGTTTATATAAACTATAGTAGTACTTATCAGTTGTCTACTGTGTATCCTGTGCTTGAATGGCTGCCCCCATGGCTACACAGCAGCTTGTTTATATAAACTATAGTAGTACTTATCTGTTATCTACTGCGTATCCTGTGTTTGAATGGCTGTCTCCATGGCTACACAGCAGCTTGTTTATATAAACTATAGTAGTACTTATCTGTTATCTACTGTTTATCCTGTGCTTGAATGGCTGTCTCCATGGCTACACAGCTACTTGTTTATATAAACTATAGTAGTACTTATGTTATCTACTGTGTATCCTGTGCTTGAATGGCTGCCCCCATGGCTACACAGCAGCTTGTTTATATAAACTATAGTAGTACTTATCTGTTATCTACTGTGTATCCTGTGCTTGAATGGCTGCCCCCATGGCTACACAGCAGCTTGTTTATATAAACTATAGTAGTACTTATCTGTTATCTACTGTGTATCCTGTGCTTGAATGGCTGCCCCCGTGGCTACACAGCAGCTTGTTTATATAAACTATAGCAGAGCTTCTGAAGCGAAAACACTATGTTTACCAGTGCAGTATATTTAAAACACTTTCCATTAAAACATTTGTTGGTGTTACTGTTCATTGAAAAGAATAGTTCTGTATCGATCAATGGTGTATAGGTGGATGCTTCCCCTTTAAGACTGAAATACTGCACATATCTAAGTGAAATGCAGTTTTGCATAGATATAATAATACCAAGCTGACCAGTGGTCAGTATATACAGGGAATTCTGTATTACAGACGTCTGTGATGTCAGCCCCGCCCCCCCTCACTCAACCAGTGTAACAATTCGGGCTTAATTACACAAAACCAACTGCCTATTAAAGGGGTTGTTCACCTTTGAGTTAACTTTTAGTATAATGTAGAGAGTGATATTCTGAGACAATTTGCAATTGGTTTTCATTTTTTATTATTCTTGGTTTTTGAGTTATTTAGCTTTTTATTCAGCAGCTCTCTAGTTTGCAGTGTCAGCAATTTGGTTTCTAGGGTACAAATTACCCTAGCAACCCTGCATTGATTTGAATAAGAGACTGGAATATGAATAGGAGATGGACTGAATAGAATGATAAGTAATAAAAAGTAACAATAACAAGACATTTGTAGCCTTACAGAGCATTTGTTTTTAGATGGGGTCAGTGACCCCCATTTGAAAGCTGCAAAGAAACTGAAGAAAATTGCAAATCATTAAAAAAACTATGAAAAATAAATAATGAAGACCAATTGAAAAGTTTCTTAGAATTGGCCCTTCTACAATATACTAAAAGTTAACTTGAAGGTGAACCACCCCTTTAAGCCAAATATAACCTTTCTTGCAAATATAAAGAAACTCCTTGGAAAGAATACGCTGTGATTCCACTATTTTATTATAAAAGAAAAATGTTTTTGCTTTTCCATATGTTACAGATGATATACACAAGTCGTATGTATATATATATATATATATATATACATATATATATATACAATGCGCTATCCGACCATTGAGCGTTTTCTTCCGCGTAGGCGCACCTCATCCAGTTTCTTTATGACGGGGCCGGATTTTTTGGAGGTAGAGGAGTAGCTTTGTAACAGGGCCTTGAACGTCTGCTCTGTGTTGGGGTGGGTGCTGAGGAAAGCCTTCTCCAGCACATACAGATCCACCCCTTTATCTTCTGGAAGAGCAGAGATGAAACTGAGGCCGAAATCAATGAGGACCAGGTTGAGATCATCACACGGGGGGCGCAGGAGCATGTTGGATGTGGTGAGGTCTCCGTGGACAACGTCCTCATCGTGCATTCGGCCCAACACCTGCCCGATCTTCTCTGCCAAAGCATGGAGGCTACTTGCCTTCTTCCCACTCTGCTGCATTGATAAGATGTAGTCTCGCACTGTAGTGGATTCCTCAATGTCTTCAAGGTAAATACAGTTGGAAACGTAGTCAACGAAATAAACCACTGGTGCAGAAATACCTGAGGAACACAAATTAATATTTTAAGTTCCCTGAACTCTAGATTTATGAATTATGTCATCTCTCTGTACAGACTATGAGCAAACTTAAGGGCTGTTCCTGCTGAATTGTGCTTAATACAGGGAATACCTATGTGACATAGTTTTATGGGATCTCTCTGTACAGACTATGAGCAAACTTAGGGACTGTTCCTGCTGAATTGTGCTTAGTACAGGGAATACCTATGTGACATAGTTTTATGGGATCTCTCTGTACAGACTATGAGCAAACTTAGGGACTGTTCCTGCTGAATTGTGCTTAGTACAGGGAATATCTATGTGACATAGTTTTATGGGATCTCTCTGTCTGTACAGACTATGAGCAAACTTAGGGACTGTTCCTGCTGAATTGTGCTTAGTACAGGGAATATCTATGTGACATAGTTTTATGGGATCTCTCTGTCTGTACAGACTATGAGTAAACTTAGGGACTGTTCCTGCTGAATTGTGCTTAGTACAGGAAAATTAACATATTGCCATAGTTTCATGGCACCAAGAGATACTACAGCAGGGAATTACAGAGCAATCTGAATGAGGAACCCCAGAAGCAGTGAGTAGAGTCATTTCCAGGCTCACCTGCTCTCCTACACCTCAATATGGAGCGGACTTCCTGTGCCGTGCGCTTATGCGTGAGCTTCCCATCCAGAGTCGGGTGTCTGTAGGCCTTGGGGAACCTCTCCTTTACCACCGCATTCTTCCCTAAAAACTTCCCCCGGTAAACTCTGGCCTCAGCACCCTGCTTCATCAGCGACAAGCCGTCTAGATAAGCACGAGTCCGCAACCTGCTCCTGCTCTCTGGATCGACTTCCATGCTAGCGAAGTAGCAAGCGTCACTACGCCAAATGCGTAAGGCACGCTCTCTAAACAAGGAATCCGTCCGCAAGTTGGAGCAACTGTCACAATCACAATAGCAAAGTGGACGTCAACTATCAGGCACTTGGCGTTCAGCAGATAATGCGTTCCGGGCGACAACATGAACATTGAGCGGAAAGTTCCGGGATCTTGTTTTCGACGTTTATACTTTCTAAGTTTCTTTCAACCATATTTAATGACTCAGATGCCTTCTTTTCACATTTTCTATCTTATGTTTACTGGCTTCAGACTTTTCCTTGGTTTCCATGTTTCTGTTTATCTGATTGTAACCCCTTGTTGAATTGTGGGAATGTCTGTGGGAGCCTGGGAGGCTCAATATAAACAGTATGGTTGATCTTTCCTGTCTTTTTTTCTGTGGGTTCTGAGGGACTGCTATAAGGTCCCATAGAAGTCAGTATTTAGTGGGCTGGTGGGGGATGTTTGGGCTTCTGTGTGGACTATTGGGCCTCTCTTAGGGTTGCCACCTTTAAAAAAAAAAAAGGAGCGGGCTTTGACTAGGGTTGCCACCCAGCCGGTATTTTACCAGCCTAGCCGGTAAAATACCTGCAAGGGCCGGGGCTACAAGTTTATTGGCAATGTAGTTGCCGGTAATTTGTAATACCCTTACAAAAAGCCCTCGGCCCCCTTAAGGTCACGGCTAGGGTTGCCACCTGTCCGGTTTTGACCCGGACAGCCCGGTATTTTGAAGGGCTGCCCGGGTCAATGCTTCCTGCCCGGTTTTCCAAATAAGGAAAACCGGGCGGGATTAGCTTGATTGACGCCGCGATCGGCGATCGCGTCGTCATAGCTCCGTGACGTCATAGACCCGCCCACCGACGTCACGGGCCCGCCCCGCCCCCCCTGTCCGGCTTCAGCCACAGGGAAAGGTGGCAACCCTAGTCACGGCCCACCCCTTTTGCTTGTCATTTTCCATGACTCCGCCCCTTTACGGCACTCCCGCCCCTTTTTTTCCGCCCCGCCATACCCTAAGAAAAAAATCCATAGACTCCCTGTGGATGAGCTTGCTGTAGGGTTTTACCGTGTATCAATCCTTATCGGCAATGTAGCGATTTAGCTTTGTATCAACTTGTCCAGGCTTAAAAACATCCCATTTAAAATTGAATTGAAAAAAGTTAGAAAACAGGAAAAAAGGAAAGTGGTGGAGTCATCCCATAAATTATTAGCTGTATTGTTTCTAAACTTTGGGATTGCCACAAGCGGAGAAGGCAGAGAGAGGGGGACTGTGGTCTCGTTGATTACCTTCCCTAACTCAATTGCGGTCTAAATTGCCTGAAAAACCACAAATCCCCCACCTCGTGTGAAAGAATAAACTTAAAGGCAACTGTAGATTAAAATATATCAAAGGTAAAAGATTTAATTTAAAATCAAGAGAGATCAGAGAGAAGCACGCCAACGCACGTTTTGCAATAAAGCTTTATCAAGGCTGTCATAAGAGAAGATTCGGGGTGACTAATCTCCCCGAATCTTCCCCTTTGGACTAGCCTTAATGCTGCGAGTCAGTTTCCCAAAGAGACCTGTTTATCTTAAATTGTTAAATTGTTACAATTTCTTCTTTGCTAATCTTAAATTGTTACCAAAAGTATCTATTCTTGGCTCTCTGCCAAAAGCCAATTAAGTTAGAAACTTTGTATCTTTTTTCTGATCAAAGAGAAAGCCAGGCCGTTTCAGTAACAATCTGGGACTGGGAGTCCAACTGTCAAAACCAGTATTGTCATGCGAAAAAAACGGGACCGTTGCGAGGTATGACTATAGGTAGGGTTGCCACGTGGCTGGTATTTTACCGACCTGGATGGTAAAAATGATGCTTGATGCCAACGTTATTAAAAGGGAAAAAACGCCAAGAAGGCCTGTATTTGTTTTCCAGAAAAGGTGGCAACCCTAACTATAGGCCCTGGCATTTCAAATACAGAGAGGCCCAAACAGTCCCCACCAGCCCAATAAATAGTGACTGCAATACAAGGCACCCAGAGGCCCCTCCCCAGGATTGTGCTAAAGTGCTCCCTCATAGCTCACACACCTAGAACCAACTGCAAATTGTCTCAGAACAAATACTAAAAGTAAAGGTGGCCATACACGGGCCGATAAAAGCTGCCGACAGACCAAGACGGCAGCTTATTGGCCCGTGTATGGGGCCCTCCGACGGGCTTCACCGATCGCTATCTGGCCGAAAGTCAGCCAGATGTGGATCGGGCGGGACTAAAAATCCTGTCGGATCGCGGCCGCATCTGTTCGTTGATGCAGTCCCGCAATCCGACCGGCCATATGGCCTCCATTATGATCCGATCGTTGGGCCGTAGGGCCCACGATCGGATCATCCTGATATCGCCCACCTCAAGGTGGCCATATCGGGGAGAGATCCGATGGTTTGGCGACATTGCCAAACGAGCGGATCTCTACGTGTATAGCCACCAGGTCCGGACTGAGAATTAAAATAGACCCTTGCATTTCAGGTACACAGATGCCAAATCAGCCCACATAGAGGCCCAAACAGCCCTCACCAGCCCACTAAATACTGACTTTCTATGGGACCTTATAGCAGCCCCTCTGGCATTTGCCCTAACCCACAGATTGCCAGTCCAGGCCTGATGGCCACCTTTAATCCAAAGGCACACAACCCTGTTTAATGGACAAAATCAGCACATGGCATTTTTGTGCTACTTTATTCTATTCTCTAAAGAACATCAGTCTTTGTAGCAAATTGCTTTTGATCTCATGGGTTGCTTCTCATTATTATCTGTTAGTAATTCTATAAAGCGAGTTTTACCTGATCATGCAGCCTTTTAAGCCTTTGCTAATTAACATTTAAGCAGCTGTTGCCATAGTTGCAATGCCCTTGAAATCCTCTCAAATAATCTCTTTACCCCTTACTGTTCTTTCTATTGACATTATCATGAGTTGATTTTTTCCTACCTGGGAAGGGGTCCCAATCTGCAAGTCATCCCGCTCTAATGGCTGGGCTGGTTTAATATCAAGTTTTCTTGTTTTAAAGGTCTATACTAAAAGTCGGTCGTATTATTCTGCCAATTTCCAGATGAGCCGTCTCTGCTCCATGAAGCCTAAGGTAAGTGGGGATAATTCTGCTTGGTATATATTTTAAACAATATTTATTTAATTGCATTTTGAATAAGTTAAAATAATTTTTTTTCCCATGGCACGTGGGGGGTGCTTTTTTCTGGTGCTCCTATCGGTTGCAGCTTCCTTCCTGTCACAAATATGAAGTCCTGTTCGTTTGAGTTTGATTTGATCTTTGATTTTAGTTATAGTTTATATCTTATATCTTACCAAACTAGAATATATATTTAAGTAATTATTGCCTTTCTATAGCTTTGCTATTGAGCCCCCATATTATGATAGTCTCTGTGTTGCCTAAGAGATGACCAGACCAGAATTACTGCAGCTTTAACTGTAACTGGAAGAAGTGTGGGAAAAAAAGACAGAACTTTGTTCATTAATTGACTCATGTCACCCAACACGTATGGTTTCTTTGTGTGTACTGTAAATCGTAGGATCCCAGGGGGTGGCCCTTATTTTGTAAATGGTTGTTTTCTATTTAGGATTACACGATGGCACATACTACAGGTATGGTACCTATTATCCAGAATGCTGAGGAGTTTGTCAGATAACAGATCTTCCCATAATTTGGATCTTCATACCTTAAATCTACTAGAAAATCATGTAAACATTAAATAAACACAAATAAATAAATAAATAAACCCAATAGGCAGGTTTTGCTTCCAATAAGGACTAATTATATCTTAGTTGGGATCAAGTACAAGCTACTGTTTTATTATTACAGAGAAAAGGGAAATCATTCTTAAAAAATTTGGATAATTTCATTATAATGGAGTCTATGGGAGACGGCCATTCCGCAATTCGGAGCTTTCTGGATAACGTGGTTTCCGGATAAGGGATCCAATACCAGTACTAAAAAATTATATTATGAAAATGGTTTATTCACATGAAGCAGGGTTCTACATATGAGCTGTTTTATGCAATATCTTTTTATTTGGTGAACCTACATTGTTATATATGAGTTATAGTTTTCCTTTAACTGTCTTTCATTCTAAAATGCGCCCGTTCTTGCACTGGCCTTGGTAAAGAGTTGCCATCTCACCCTCAGTGCCAGACACATCATATTCACATCCCAGATGGCTAATTAGCAGTTTGCAGTTCATGATGCTGACCGTACTGGTTTCTATGCAACCACATAGTATGCATGTACGGTTATTGCTAATTAGCCTTGTGGGATGTAGGTTTGATATATTCCCAATTCCAAACGAGTGAGGCAAGAAGATTACTGATTATTCATGTGAATGTAACTGCTTTAAAGGGATTGCAAACCCAAAAATACCATTCTTATTGAAAGAACATATAATTTTAAGCAACTTCCCAGTATAGATTCACAACACATTTTAGAGCTTAAACAGTTTTAGGGCTCTTTCACGCGGGCGTTTTTGACCTGCGCTTGGCTGCGTTCAGCAACAGGGGAGCTCAGGTCTAGATGCACCTCATTCTATTCAATGGGGTTGTACCCACGAGACGCGTGTAAGCGCCAAATGCAGGTTCAGACGCACTTACACATGTCTCATGGGTACAACCTCATTGAAAAGAATGAGGCGCATCTAGACCTGCGCTCCCCTGTAGCTGAACGCAGCCAAATGCAACGCAGGGGAGCGCAGGTCAAAAAACGCCCGCGTGTAAGGGCCCTTAAATCATCCAACAGCAAGGAAGCGTAGGAAGGAACTCAACGTATTCATTAAAAAGAGTCCATACTCACACAGGCACATGTAAGCGGCTAATGCAAGTGGAACGCAACATGCTGCATCCACCTGCATTTGTGCATACACGTGCCCAGCCTGGTTTAAAAATAATTGACTGCGTTTGGTGTTGCACTGCAGCATCAAAACTGAATGCAGGGGAGCGCAGGCAAAACTGCTCATCTGTACGAGCCCTAAGGGCGTTTTTGCCTGCGATTACCCTTTCCGTTTGAATGCGCTCGGCCGCAGGGGAGCGCATCTGTAAATGTTTCTAATGATTCCAGGTGGTGCATACTCCTGACGTTGCATGTAAACGCAGAACGCAGATGGAACGCAACATTCTGTGGTTACCTGTGTCATCATAAGTACATGCTAGTGATGAGCGAATTTCTCCCGATACGGTTTGCTGCGAATTTTGCTTATTTCCCATGAAATTCGCGAAGCTGTGAAAAATTAGCAGTATGCAAACTGACCATTTTTATTTTGTCACCAGCCAATTTTCACAGTTGTTTTGCTAATTTATTCATCAGCTCGAAACGTGGGAATTCGCCGCAAATTCGTCCCAGGCAAATACATTCACCCATCAGTAGTACACACCGACCCGGAATCATTAGAAGTGTTTCCATCTGCGCTGCCCTGCGGCTGAGCGCATTCAAACGGAACGCAGGGTAAGCGCAGTTACAAACACCCGTGTGTAAGGGCCCATTTGTAAATTCAATCCTATTGTAAGTAGTCTGGCTGCTTATATTCTCCCCTCTGGTGGTTCTGACTTGTGAAACAACGGAGCATAAGCCTGATAATTAACAGACACATGCAAGGCTGATAACATATTCATTTGGGTTTAATTGTCATCTAAATGAAAACTGCATACTGCTACTCGTTGGTTCACGGTAAGATAGAAACCACCGTATGAAACCCCTCCAGTTTGCCTCACCAGGGGCTACATAGTTTCAAGAGCCAGAAACAGCAGTGCAGACATTGAAACAAAGACTACTTTTTTAAAAAAAAATGTATTTTGGGGTTTACATCCTCCTTAAAGCTTAAAAATGTTAGCAAAAGTGAAATGAACTTTCAGCCCCACCCTCTTTGCACTTTAACTCCTTCTCTGCTGAACTGCACCCTGCTGCTTTCTTTCTTAGGAAGAAGACCTGCATTCCACCTCTTTGCCATCTCTAATTGCCTGCAAGTCATAAAGGCACAGTTTGTCCCCGACACCCACAGACTTTGATAAAGGAGAAGGAGGGAGCACAGATATTTTTCGGTTTTTCCTTTCTCCTCTTGCCACGTCCTCCCAACTTCCTGAGGAGTCGATCCCTCCCACAGACTGGCAGTTAGCTGTGACTGTCATGCATGGGAACTGAGACGACTGCTGGCTAATCCCAGGGCTGAAGTTCCTCAGACACTTTAGGAATTTCTGGTGCCTGAGGGTGGCGTTGGCATGGCAGGGTGAGTGTCACTTACAAACTGTGTGTATGTTGTATCGTGTGTCTGTCTTTGCACTGAATGGATATTACTACTCTTAGCTCACAGACTGAATCTAATACATAGTAAAGAGAATAGATTAGAGCAACTCTATACAGACTATAAACCTATTAACTAAAAGCATAGCATAATATCTGAAATGCCCTTTACGGACTATTTCCTGAAAGCATTATATGTACCCATTTTCTCTACAATAAAAACTGTTAAAACTTTTTTTTATTATTATGTATTTTAGTTAGTGTTGTGTGCCTTGCTTTTCTCAGTTACTCTGCTAATCCAGGGTTTAAAACCCTACAAATGGTGGATTTTACTTTCTGTTGTGCTTTAATGCTCTATTATACACATAGCTAGAATCTCAGCTGCCATAAAGCAGGACAGGACTGCTGCTTCCAATGGAAAAGGATCTGTGCAGCCACTGGGACATAATGCTCTATCATACACATAGCTAGAATCTCAGCTGCCATAAAGCAGGGCAGGACTGCTGCTTCCTATAATGGGGATCAGATCTGTGTAGCCACTGGGACAGAATGCTCTGTTAGGGCTGCTGCAGACAGGGAGATTCTGGGAGTTTCTGTCGCCTGGCGATTCTGCGACAATCTCCCCGAATTGCCTTCTCCCTGTCCACCGCCTGTTTAAGTCAAAAAGCGCCAGCGCCAATGCACACGTGGCGCGAAGTTGCTTCGTGAGGCATTGGCGCTGGCGCTTTTTTATTTAAACAGGCAACGGACAGGGAGAAGGCATTTCGAGGAGATTGTCGCCTCGATTAATCGCCAGGCGACAGAATCTCCCCGAATCTCCCTGTCTGCACCAGCCCCTACACAAATAGCTAGAATCTCAGCCATAAAGCAGGGCAGGACTGCTGCTGACAATGAGAATCAGTATCATCACTGTGACAGAATGTCTCCAAAACATCTGAGAGCGTGACTGCAGCAAGAGGATGTAAACTGAGACTCCCACTTGTAAATACAGATATCCAGTGATTGTCTAGTGCCGGGGGAGGCGCCGAAGTCTTTGCAGTGTGGCTGGAACTAGTCCATATCTCTTGTGAAAGATACAATCTTGCACTGCTGGTTCTACTAGAAAGGTAAATTAGAATTATAGGTGGAGAATCCACAATAAAACTGTACTGATGTGGCAAATGGAAACAAAAATACACCTGCCCTTCCCAGATGCTGATGACTGAACTGCTGCTATAGTTGTTTTCAGTAGCGCGCGGATCTACAGGTTTAAGATCTCTTAACGGGAAACCCGTTATCCAGAAAGCTCGGAATTACGGAAAGACCGCGGATTCCATTTTAACCAAGTAATTCAACATTTATTCCCCTTTTTCTCTATAGTAATAATAAAACAGTACAGATACGGGACCTGTTATCCAGAATGCTTGGGACCTCCGGTTTTTCCGGTTAACGGATCTTTCCATAATTTATATCTTCATAGAAGCCTACTCTCAAGGGTTGCCACCTGGCTGTTTTTTACCGGCCTGGCCGGTATTTTTGATGGCTGTTCCCAATGTTATTAATAGGAAAAAAAGCAAAATATACAGGAAGGCCGGTATTTTTTTTTTAAGAAAAGGTGGCAACCCTACTACCATCCAGGCAAATGCCTCTAAGTTGCTACTTACCCCTCGGCGCAGGTCCTATCCACGGAGTTCACAAGCGCCATCTTCTTCCGCGTGGTCTTATTCCTGGATCCATTGGCGTTTGATTTCAATCGGAAACGTAACCTGTAAATGCTCCTACTGCGCATGCACCACCAAACGCTGATGGATCCAGGAATAAGACGGCTGACGGGTAAGTAGCAACTTAGGGACATTTGCCTGGGGGGAGAGTAGGTCAGGGGGGGAGCGGGGCCTACAGGGGGAGGGGTTTTGCGCTGGGAGGGTAGGCTTCTCCTTTAAAGGAAACACTAACACCAAACATGAAAGTGTTTTAAAGTAAAGAAAATATCATGTAGTGTTGCCCTGCACTGTTAAAACTGATCTGTTTGCTTCAGAAACACTACTATAGTTCATATAAACAAACTGCTAAGTAGCAATGGCGGAAATTGAAAAACTGCTATATGGCACAGGATAAGTAATGGATAACAGATAAAATTATGTTCTACAGAGCTATCTGATGTGTAACTTGAGCCTTTTCTCCTTTGAATGGCTGCCCACGTGGCTACACAACAGCTTATTTATATAAACAATAGTAGTGTTTTGAAGCAAACACTGCAGTTTTACCAGTACAGGGCAACACTGCATTATATTGTTATTGCTTTAAAACAATTAAATTTTTTGATGTTACTGGTCCTTTAAGGTATGAAGATATAAATTATGGAAAGATCCATTAGATAGGCCAGCGGGGTGAAAATCATATAAACATGAAATAAACCCAATAGGCTGGTTTTGCTTCCAATAAGGATTAATTATATCTTATTTGGGATCAAGTACAAGCTACTGTTTTATTACAGGTATGGGACCTGTTATCCACAATGCTCGGGACCTGGGGTTTTCTGGATAATGAATCTTTCCATAATTAGGATCTTCATACCTTAAGTCTACTAGAAAATCATATAAACATGAAATAAAGCCAATAGGCTGGTTTTGCTTCCAACAATTATTAATTCTATTTTTCAGGATTTTACATCATTTTTTTCCTGATCCCCAAAAAAGTAAAATGGGGGTTCTACTGTATTTGATTATAATGGATTCTATGGGAGATGACCTTGGTAGCTTTCTGAATAACGTTTTTCCGGATAACGGATCTCACACCTGTACCCTGCCTAGAAATAATGAATGCTTATTAAAGCCATTCTATTGAATTTATTTAATGTTCAAAAATGTTTTTTTAGTCAACTTAAAATATTGTGATCCCAATTATGGAAAGATCCCTTATCTGGGAAACCCAAAGTCCCAAGCATTCTGGGTAACAGGTCCCAACCCTGTATATTGGTGAGCACACTACAAGACATACTGTGAGCATCAGCCCCAGAGGATGGAGCCAGTTGAACTGCAAAAGTTTATATTAATCAACTTGCGTTTTTATTTGTCACTGTCACAATTTATTTATTTGTTCCATGCCCCATTGCCGATAGTATCCATATATTTTGCAATATTTGCACAGCAAATCCTTAGTCTGCAGATTGGGAGATTTTAATTAACAGATTATGGATTATCATGACTAGTTGGAGGATTTTTGTAAATTGTGGATTGTCTAATTCTCAGTTTGCTAATTCTGTTTTCAGGCTGGAACACCAATTGCAAACAAGGAGGTAATGACAAACTGGATCTGATGCAATCCAGAGGATGGATGATTCTGATTGGTGAGAGCCCTCAGTTCTCTATCCCCTCATCTTGTAGCAGTGATGTCATTGATACCAGTGTATGAGCTGTGTCCAATTTGTGAAATATTAAAGGGCAAGGAAAGGCAAAGAAATAAAATCCCATTTATACTTTCTTTAATGAAAAAGAAATCTATCGCCAATATATTTTAATTAAAAAATGTGTACCGTTTTTATAAGAAACCTGACTGTATGCAGTGAAATCCTCCCTTCATTTAGTGCTGTGGATAGGAATTTGGAGACGGTCCCTAACTTCTGGCAGGGAAACAATCATACTTATGAACAGCAGGGGGAGCCACTGCCTTACTTACCAGCCATGCAGAACTCAAGCAGATATGTTTTTTGATCATTTATCACGATCCCCAAGCTGAGCCCAGATCACACTGAGCATGTGCACAGTCTTGGTCTTGCAAAGATGTATAACAAAGTTACAAGATGACAGCCCCCTGTGGCCAACTTTGAAAGCATAAATCATTTGTTTGATTAGGCTTGTGGTGCAGTAAGTTCATATTTATGTTTAGTATACAAAATACAGCGTTTCTAGCCCTATTCTATTTTACACTTTCCTTGCCCTTTAAGTCCTGAAATGATCATTATTTTACTTTAATTCTGACCATTTCTATGACAGTGTTTATTGCTCAGCAGTGTTGCATAGGCCGCCATTATTAATAAGGCTTGCCACTATTTGGTGTATTACAGCTAGGGTTGCCACCTTTTTTTCCTATTAATAACATTGGGAACAACCATCAAAAATACCTGCCAGGTGGCAACCCTAATTACAGCCCATAGCCCTCCTATTATGTTATAATTCCCTATGGAATTTACCATAGACAGGTGCATAGTGAGAGCTGCTCAGGGTCGAACTGGGGGGCTTGGGGCCCACCGGGACTGCTGTCCAAGTCCCCCACTGGCCCCTAGGATTGCCACCTTTTCTTGAAAAAACAATACCGGCCTTCCTATATATTTATCTGTTTTTCCTATTAATAACATTGGGATCAACCATCAAAAATACCGGCCAGGCCGGTAAAATATCGGCCCCCCTACTGTGACACACCAAATCAGAATCAGGAACAGGGGGTCTGGCCCGGCGGTGGCCCATGAGGGTCGGGGCCCACCGGGTTTTTTCCCGGTGTCCCGCCGGACCAGTCTGACCCTGGAGCTACTTGTTTATGTAGATGCAATAACACCCCTAATATGTTCCTCTGTGCCTGGCGAATATGCAGAACATATTGGATATTTGCTACTCCAGATAATGTGCTTTTTTTTACCCCATTCCTCTCAACAGTCTCCTGTTTATTTTCAGATGAATCTTTGGCATGATGAAATAATCTCTTCAATTAACAGAAGAACCAAAATGGGTATGTTTCAAATTTCAGTTTAACTGCAGTCCAACAAAGAAAAAAATGGCATTTTGCACAATGAAAGAAAATGTAATTCCAAGCAACTTTCCAACATGCATTTAAGATTTTCCAAGGGTGTTTTGAAATGGTAATGATATTAGTATTCATTACTTTCTCTTCTCTGCTGGTCTGGCTCCGACCTAATGAAACAATGAATCCAGAACTCCAAGACTCTAGTTCCCATAGTGTCTTGCCTAAGTTATGTGATTAAAGGGACACCCAGGAAACCACTGAAGCATATCATTTCTTTTTATGACCTCCACCCAAGTGGTGAACTGATCCAATTTCTTGGCCCTCAACCCAATGGTCACTTCACAAGGGCAGGTCTATATAGGCCTTTGGTTTAGAGACCACTTTAATCCCTTCATTGTCTGCAATCCATGGGATCGGTTTTATTTTCTATCCTTTTCCATACATGATCACCATTATATTACTCAGGCAGACACTCTTTTTTGAACCTGTTATCCTAGAACAGTGATCCCCAACCAGTAGCTCGTGAGCAACATGTTGCTCACCAACCCCTTGGATGTTGCTCCCAGTGGCCTCAAAACAGGTGCTTATTTTCAATGCCAGACTTGGAGGCAATTTTTGATGCATAAAAACCAAGTGTACTGTCAAATAGAGTCACTTCTAGTCTACATAGGGACCACCAAATAACCAATTACAACCATATCTTGGCACTCCATCTAGTTTTTGCATGCTGTTGTTGCTCCCCAACTCTTTTTATTTTTGAATGTGGCTCACGGGTAAAAAAAGATTGGGGACCCCTGTCCTAGAATGAACCTGTTTTCCTAGAATATTATGAAACGTAATTGTAAGTTAAACTTGAACAAGTGGAAGGATGAGGGGCACAGACTAGCCCACCTTCTTTACAGAGCACACAAACCACTAAACATGAGACTTTCAGTCTCAAAACAAGATGGTGGATCAGTAGATTTCTTTCTGTTTTTTTCAGGTCTCAGATCAACTACCCTCGTTTTAGCAGCAACTGGCTCCTTGCTGGGTGGGCTTATATTCGGATATGAGCTGGGTATCATTTCCGGGGCCTTGCTTATGCTGAAGACTGTGTTTCAACTGAATTGTTTTGAGCAGGAGGCCCTTGTTAGTGCTATTTTGTTTGGGGCTCTGCTGGCCTCTCTTATTGGTGGCTTTATCATTGACCGCTCAGGACGTCGGACCTCCATACTGGGCAGCAATCTTGTGGTGTTGGCTGGAAGCATCATTCTCATAGCAACCTCATCTTTTTGGTGGTTGGTAGGTGGACGGGTGACCGTCGGATTCGCCATATCTATCTCCTCTATGGCATGTTGCATTTACGTCTCTGAAATTGTCCGCCCCCACCAGCGTGGCACGCTTGTGTCTCTGTATGAAACGGGCATCACCGTTGGCATCTTGATCTCCTACGCTATGAACTATTTCCTGTCGGCTGTTAACGACGGCTGGAAATATATGTTTGGGTTGGCTATCATCCCAGCAGCTCTCCAGTTCATCATTATTCTTTTCCTTCCTTCCAAACCTCATAAGTTGAACTTTTGGGAGCAAGATACGGATAACGGCTTCATTGAACTGGAGGAAGCCGGAGAATCAGGGGAGTTTAAACCCGACATGTATGATAAACAGTACACGTTTCTTGACCTCTTTCGCGCAAAGGACAATATGAGAACAAGGACACTGCTGGGCCTAGGGCTTGTGCTTTTCCAACAGTTTACAGGCCAACCCAATGTACTTTACTACGCATCAACGATATTTCGCTCAGTGGGCTTCCAGAGCAACTCCTCGGCTGTCCTGGCATCCGTTGGGCTTGGGGTGGTCAAAGTCGCTTCAACATTAATCGCTATATGTTTTGCAGACAAAGCCGGGCGTAGAATTTTACTTTTAGCCGGCTGCATCGTGATGACCATCGCCGTTTCTGGAATTGGGATTGTAAGCTTCACGGTCAAAATGGACTCCCACAGGGACTGTGCATTGATAACAAGCAAGAATACGTCCTATGGGGATTCCAATGCCTCTCAATTACTTGGGATTATTCATGCTGGGACTCCAACCATAAATACAATGGATAATTCAGCCCACCAGATGGCCATGGCAATTCAATCCCCAAACAGCAGACAAACCGCTTTGATGTTTCCGAATTCCACCGTGCCCCCTGCTGGCACCGAGCTGCCTTCTGATTACGCCATTTTGAACTGGATAACTTTATTGAGCATGATGGCGTTTGTTAGTGCTTTTTCCATTGGATTTGGTCCAAGTAAGTATTAATCACATGAGTAAATGGGACATTGTACAGAGGGTGTATCAGATAATGTTTCTGACCTCAGGATCTCAGGTCTCCTTTAAAAAAAAAGATGACTTGAATGTTCCCACTTGATTGGCCAACATAAACCAGACCACTAGGGCATCTGAGGCAATCAATAACCCCCATATTAAGGTTGGGCGAATGCACTGCCCCTAATTATGCCATCACTATCCCCATGCAGAAATGTTCCTTCCCTGGGCAGTGTATTGCCTATAGTTCTATCACTTTTGTACAAAAAGGACCCACACACAATAATGTATTACCCACTGGGTCTGATACCAAAGTTTCCCAGGGCACAGAATAATTCTGCGTATTTTGGCCCATTGTTTATTAACGTGGACATGAAAAACATACTTTTCCTTTCATTACCGACTACCTGAGTTTAGTGTTGGGCAACATAGTGTTCGTGGGAACTCTAGGAGCTTCCTGGATCCTTTACACTCCTGTGTTTTTTCCTTTGTGAACAGAACAACACCTTCAATTTGTGCAATGTGCTTGTATTCATAAAAGAGCCCTCTGTAACCCTTTGGTACTTGCCAACCATCACGGCACTGTAGATTCTGTGATCAGCAGCTGCCAAGGGGTTAAGTGAGCTTGTCCAGATTAAGGAACCAGCTTTAGTTTTAATAGCCTTAAAGGAATACTGTCATGGGAAAACATGTTAATAGTGCTGCTCCAGCTGAAATCTGCACTGAAATCAATTTCTCAAAAGAGCAAACTCTTTTTTTTTTTTATATATATGTATTCAATTTTGAATCTGACATGGGGCTAGACATATTGTCAGTTTCCCAGTCATGTGATTGTGCCAGCACTTTAGGATGGAACTGCTTTCTGGCAGGCTGTTATTTCTTCTACTTAATGAAACTGAATGTGTCTCAGTGGGACTTGGCTTTTACTATTGAGTGTTGTTCTTAGATCTACCAGAGAGCTGTTATCTTGTGTTAGGTAGCTGTTATCTGGTTACCTTCCCATTGTTCTGTTGTTAGGCTGCTGGGAGGGGAGGGAGGGGGTGATATCACTCCAACTTGCAGTAGAGCAGTAAAGAGTGATTGAAGTTTATCAGTGCACTAGTCAAATGACTGGGGGCAGCTAGGAAATTGACAATATGTCTAGCCCCATGTCAGTTTTCAAAATTAAATATAACAAAATATGTTTGCTCTTTTGAAAAATGGATTTCAGTGCAGAATTCTGCTGGAGCAGCTCTATTAACTAATGCGTTTTTGAAAAAAAAAACATGTTTTCCCATGACAATATCCCTTTAAGATATAAATCTGTGCTGTGTAAGCACCAATGATCCAGACCAGGAAAGGATAGCTTTGATCCAAGAAACTTGAACAACAGTAAAGGTGGCAAATGATTTGCCCAAAGAGGGGCAGTGTAAATGTAGTGAGGTGCTGGGGATGTTGGGAGGGAAATCCAATGCAATAGAACTATACATTAATTTCATTTGTAACTTGTTTTTGTGCCCAGTGACCTGGTTAGTGCTGAGTGAAATCTATCCAGCAGACATCAGAGGGAGAGCATTTGCTTTCTGCAACAGCTTCAACTGGGCTGCCAACTTGCTCATTACGCTTACCTTCTTGGATGTTATTGGTGAGTTTGTTCCTTAAGCGCCAAGCACAGTTCCCAGCATCCTCAGCAGCATTCAGGGGGGGACTATAGTTTAGAAACTAATCACAATCTAAGCAAGCGGAACTACATGGGCATGTATGGTTTTTAAGTGGTAGATACTGAATCTATCTTGAGTCCACCATCATCATCATTATCAGTAGTACTATGAAGTAGACTCATGATTTGCTAAGGAAGCCCATATTCTTGAGCAAGTCCCCTTGTCTCTGAGTTCCCCCCCATACTGATTTGGCTGCTTTAGATGATAGGTTGATAAACTGGTGCAGTTTGGTACTTGTTACCATATAAAGTCTATTTTTATACATTCATGGCATTGATGCCGCCAATAACTGTATAAGGAATTTGCCCAGGACACATGGGAAGAGCTGAGTAGATATCGCTGCAAGGAACCTTAAACACACAGTAAAACCTGCTTAGCAAATATTGAGCATGAAGTATTTGCCAGCTGGTTTCCTGATTATTTATGCTGTGTGCATGTCTGTTATTGACAGTCTTTGTCAACCGACAGGTTCTATAGGCCTGGGCTGGACTTTCTTGCTGTACGGTGGGTTTGGACTGCTGGCCATTGCCTTCATCTACTTCTTTATTCCTGAAACCAAAGGACAGTCCCTGGAAGAGATCGATCAACAGTTGTCAGTGAAAAGGTATGGATATTAGTTACCTGCTCTTATACTAACCCGTCATCGATTATTCCATGCTGTAATAATAACAATAATAGTTACATTTGAGAACATTGCTGGGGACAGTTTATTTCAGACACTGGGTCAACACTTGAGGTCAGTGGGTGAAGTAGTCAACCCTTAGGCACGTATGCTACCCAGCCATGTACATACCTACAACTTGTGTTTCGCTGGTAGATGCTGCTCTCTGGCACAAGCTACACCATATATGATCAGGTATCTTAACCTCTTTTAATCAAGGACAACACTATCTACAGTGTGGCTATTGCTGGGACACAGGAGTTGGCTTCCTAAAGCTTCTGCTCACCACTCTTGAGGTTCCTTGTTTTTGTAATGGGCTAAGCAGAAAGAGTCGACTGAAGCTATTCTCTTGTAGCTGGACCAGGGTTGCCACCTTTTCTGGAAAAAATACCAGCCTTCCAATATATTTATCTTTTTTCCCTATTAATGACATTGGGGTCAACCATCATTTCTACTGGCCAGGTGGCAACCCTAACCACATAAGGTCTTGTGGCTGCACCACTGAGCCTACTACTAGTTATTAGATTAGCTTCTAAGTTTGAATAGGCAGAACTGCTTTAGAGACAGTCCTGCATCATGTATATGCATTCTATGTATAGAAGACCTGCAGTTCAGGTCATGTTTGGGAGGCTGCTTATAGGTAGTTAGGTGGAGTGTATAGGGCAGATCATTCTCCTTCTGCTATATAATGCCAGTATCTCCCTTTCCTAGTTTCTGTTCCCTACCCCATTCCCCAGATGATCCCATATCTATTATTCTTGCAACCATTGCAGTCGTTTAGCCTAGTCCACTGCTTAAATTACTAACTACGTGCCCCTCCCCCTGTAAGCTTCCATCTGACTATACTAGCCCCACCCACTGCTTGCATTATAGACTTCCTGCCCCTTCCCATGTAAGCTTCCATCCGACTGTACTAATCCCACCCAGTGCTTGCATTACAGACTTCCTGTCCGCCGTAGACTTCCAAGTGTATTAGCCCCACCCACTGCTTGCATTAAAGACTTCCTGTCCCCTGTACAAACTTCCTGTCCCAGGAAGTAAATGGCGCAATGTAGAAACATTTCCAAATTATGGGGTGGTTTGATACCATGTTAACAATTCACATTTCCTTTTTGAACTGATTGAATTGTTCTTGGTGCTCACCACATTTTATTTACGATTGTCACCCATTTTCCATTGTTCTTGTTCTGTGGTGGTGGTGTAATTATCCACCAAGACACACATGCTTGCAGCTGATTGGCTTGCTATTATCCCACGGAAAATATTTGCGGTAAAGACAATCCTACATGGTTTGGCAGACTTTGTCTACAATCTACACAAAGCCTTTGTATCTTGCCTGTGAGGCCTGGCTTTTATTATTGTGGGTGGCTCTGTTTGGCAACTGTTTCCAGTTGTTTTGTTTTGGCTCTGTTTCTTCTCTCCCTATGTCAGTCATCAAAAGCCAATTAAAATTTTCTGTAGTTCATAAGAGGGTGACTGGTTGCAATGGGACTCATCAACATTGGTGTTATTTGCATTAGGCTTGTAAATAATGACAGATTATAAGATGTTTTCTTTGACTGGTCAAGTATGAGAATATCCTATGGTCTTCTCCAGCTGGGGGAATACTAACCCTACTACATCTCATTGGTCAAGGCTTACTTACACCCCTGTGGTGTACTTTGACAAAAATCTAAACTGTCTATCATATCCTTATTCTCAGGGTCTCTGTATCTCAACTTCATGAAGGCTTGGTTAGCTTAGGGTTTGGTTTGGCCTCAGGCAGATCCACCACCTGCTTCAGTGGAGTCCAGGAAGAGCAAACAAGCCACGTGCTATCTCAGCATTTGAACAGGGTCACATGGTCCCTTGGTCAAATCATAAGCACCAACCTCCTATATTGTTTTTATACTAGAATGGTGTTGACCATGACAAAGCCTTGGTGTTTTCAATTTAACATGTTAATTACTTTATTTATCTTTTGAAGGATATCAAAGAGAAGAGAAACATCTAAAGGAGTTAGAAAGAGACCATCCACTGGCCCTCCATACCAAAGAGTAAGAAAATCAACCTTGACTTAAACGATTCTGATGGATTTTGAAAATCTACAATTAAAGGTCAAGTGAAGTAATTGGTTCCCAAGAAGAGTGGACAATCTGGGATACTAAAGGGAATCTGGTCAATTGTTCATCCAAAGACTTTCTTGGCTTGTTTTTAATATAGAATCAATGTTTTTTTATGGTTTTCTTACAACTTTTCATGAATAGACATGTTTAGGTCTTCCTATGAGTCTTAACTGCCTTTATGGTCTAGTCACCTGATGCCTTGGAAATCAGCAATAAAGGGACAAAAGAGTGATGAGTTTGGAACAGGCTTTAGAGAATAGAGAAAAAATCCCATATTAAACTTAAGATTCTCTTATTGGCCCTTCTCTCAATCTTCAGCCCTGTGCTTATTAAAGGAACCATACACCTCTCATAACAGAGTTCAAACAGGCTTCAAATCCAAGTATGCAACAAAATACTATTAAGGTTAAAGCTTTTGGGGAACTGTAGCCCCTAAATTCTTTCAGGGAGAGCAGGGGCTGGGGGAGCTGCAAGCAGTGAGCAAAGGGGGATCGGGGCACAAGGGCCTAGCCTAGGGATGCCCAACTATAATAGATGCTCAGGGATGCAGGGAATTTAATGTGATATAAATGGGTTGTAACTTAAATGATAAAGGGGATGTGGGAAAATCAAGTCTAATATGGATTTTAACTTGCCCTTTAAAAGAGCACATGTTTACAAGATATTTGATTGTCAGAATCAGATACATCAGGTGGTCCAGTTTATGGATTGGTTTTGTTTGAATTATAAGGGACTTGGTGGGGGGGCACTGTAATAAGATGCTACGTTTACGCTCGGTCTAGTAACCAGTAGCAACCAATCGTATGCTGGCTTTCATATACTACCTGCAGCATGGTTGCTATGACTGGTGCAAATACTGCCACTTATGTTGCATAATCATATTTCAGTGTTAGAATAATGTAAGGGATAAGAAGATTTTCTTCGCTTTTTATTATTACTTACTATTATTTGTTTCTTTTAAGAGGGAACTGCTGTGGATTAGTTATATATTTGCTATCGGCACAGGACGTGCCATTGTTTAATTTAATTTATTTCTGCCGCTATATCACAAAATGATGACGACGATAGTGATATTATGTCAAAATAGAAGATTCCTTATTGTATCATTTGTATTTAAGTGCCATTGCTTTTGGACCAACAACTTAGCTTTTTCTATTTTAATTAAAATAATAAAACACCCAGTATTGCTCTATTTTATTCTGATTCTCTCCAATGGACATCTTACGTGTGTCATTACTGGGATTTCTGGCTCTGACTGTGTAGGCTGTATCTCTACAGTTCTTGATGCACATCGGACCATTGGGGCATAAAGTTTTTACAATCCTTACAAAAATTTGCCCATACTCAACTATTAGGTTCGGCTTTTCCTTCCATGTCCGGTCCAGACGTTAATAGAATAACTTCAACAATCTTAAAGAAGGACCAAGCCCAAGCAGCCTGTTTCAGGCATAGAACCCTTTTTCAAGTATGAAACTTCAAAAAGGGTTCTATAACTGAAACATTTCATGTGAAAAAAGCACTTTGCAGTAAATTGCTGCTTAGGCTTGGTCCTTCCTTAAGAATGTTGTAGTGGCATAATGGAGTTATTTGCATGTCTCCTCCTGTAGGAAGGGAGGAATAGAAAGAGGTTGGATCTGGTAGAGTTAGAGAAGGATGAAGGGGAGAGCTGAGGGTATTGTGAAGGGCTAAGGTGGATGGAGAAAAGAACTGCCGTTAGATGGAGAAGAGAACTAAGAGTTTGGAGGAGAAGTCTGTGGACATGTGGTGTTGGTATAAGGGAGGATGAAAAAGGGGACTGAGGGAAGATTGTCTTGTGTTGAGTACGGAAGGATATGGGATTTTGTAGAAGGATGGAGGAAGGAACTAAGGGCAGAATGAGCAGTGCTGTAGAAGTAGTAAGGAACGAGGTCTGACAACACTTTGTGGAGGGCTGGATGAAGAAATGGCCTCAGGGTGGATTGTGAAGGGCTAATAGAGGAGAGGGTTGAGGGCAGATCTTGCTGGATCGAGGGAGGAGTAAAGAAGTGTGGCTCATTGACAGACAGATCAGGCTAAGGGACCATGAATGAGCTGACTAAGGGAGGATGAAGAAGGTGGCTGAGAATGGATTGTGTTGTGTTGAGGGAGGAAAGCTTGGGATGGGACATATAATGGAGGGTGAAGGGAGCTGAGGTGGATCGTGGAGGGCTGAGGGCAGCTTGGGGAGTTTTCTAGAAGGATGAATGAGAAACCTAAGGGCAAACCAAGACTGGTTAAGTTGGATAGTGGAGAGGGCTAAGGGAGAATAGAGAAGAGGGGTGAGGGAGGTAAACGGAGAACGAAATTAAGAAATGGGTAATAATGACTAATTATTTGGACTGTCTATGACAGTGTTGAGGCATCTCTCTGCTCAGAGGTTCTCTTTCCAGTCTCTCCCCTGGGCATGCAGCTCCCTCTTTGGTTTGCCCTCAGGTCAGCCACACTCATAACCAATGTTCCCTCTAAGCTGTGAGTACACAAATTGTGAGGCTGGTGCACAAAATAAGTGGTGTTAGTGCGCACAAAGAAATCTGTGTGAAGACATTTGCATTTATTCTCAGTTTTAAAAAATGTGCACACAAGTTTAAAATGTGCGCGCAAAATATTTCTTTTTTGCCGTGAAGGAATTAGACCATACTTTTAGCCATAAATAAATATCACTGTTAGCATTCTGTTCCATGGAAAATATTACTTAAATATTATATTGATTTATATTAATTTCTTAAAGCGCACCAATCATAGCCAAAATCAAACACATATTAACAACGTGACCAGTACAACCTAAACCTGTTTAATCAAACTACATGTACAGTTTTTTGAAAAAAACAGCAGTTTTTAAAAAATCACAGTCACTGACTACAACATGCAAATGAGCTACCCAGAATGCCTAGCTTTAGTAAACTCTAGAAGTATCAAGAGAAGTGCACACAGCAACTTCCACAAGGTGGCAGCACTAACACAGAAGTTTGGCAGATTTCAAAATAGCTTAGAAGGTTTATTAGGCAAGCAAGGAATTTCAACTGAGCATGTGCGAGATTTCAGAGCTACAGTTGGCTGTGAAGATATAGGTAGGAGGAGTCAGTGAAATCCAAGATGGCTGCCTCAGCTAGAACTGCAGTGGAGATAGGGGAGATTTTGCAGAAGGTATAGTGAGCTGATCATTTACATTATACAAACAATTCTAACTGTTTTAAAAATCAGATTTCTTGAACTTTCACATATTGTATTTACTTAGTAAATCATTTTAGGTATGATTGGTGCCCTTTAAAAAAAAACAACTATCTCTTATGTAACCTTAACGTAATAAATATCTGAATGAATAGCATGAATAGGAAGGTGATTTAGACAAGCTGTTTGATATCTACTGATCACCAGTTAAAGGTCTATTGGGAGATCCCCATCTACCTTTCGGCCACCCCTGAATTAGAGGGAACAACGGTCATGAAAGAAACCTCTGCAAGTGTTTTGTAGGAGAGGCAAAAACTGAGCATCGCAACAGAAGGTGAGTTTTATATATATTACACAAGTGTATATTAGCAGTGCTCACTGCCACCTGCAACATGCACCACTGCCACTACTGTCTCTTTGCACCGACCAATATGAAACATGCACTGCATGTAAATTATTTGGGGGAAAAAGAGAAATGCTCAGCATGGCCACTAGATGGCAGAGACAGCACTTATTTGAAATACCCCTTATTTAGTGTGTGGCTGCATTCATTGCGCCTACAAGTTATTGCATTTCCTTCCCTGGAGTGTAAACAATTTTCTCTTACTTTCCCCCTGTACTGGAAAGATTCTCCCCCTGAGAATGACAAACCACATGAGTATGTGCAGTGCCAAGAAAATCAGTTTTATTGCCAGCCGGGCAGAGCAGATGTGGGAGGGTGGGGGGAGGGTGGGGGTGGGGGGGTGCTCAAAACCAAAATGCAGTGTAACCCTTTCTTGGCACTATGGGGTTACCCCAGTGGTGTACCAGTTTTGTGGTGTCTGCTGTTACTGAAGAAGCGTCCCTGTGCCATGCAGGAATGGGGTCGGTTAAAACACATTGGGTACCGTGTGTGTTGGTGATTAGGAGACTGAGAGACCTGGCACCCTTGCTGTAAATAAGAAGGCTAAAGATCAGAAGGATGAGCAAGACAGAGGCAACAAAACCACAAACGTTTTAAATATTTCATTTTGTCTACAGTTTTGTTCAGAATAAAATCAGTGTGTTTAAAAAGGAAAAAAAAAACATCAAAATCGTTAGAAAAGCTTTTATTTCCATACGCGCAAATGCATCGGATACTCTGCACATTCAATTCCAACATGAAGAAAGATGGTTCAAATTTGTGTTATTCCTTTACGGAAAGCAAAGAAAAGGGCTGTTCCAAAAAACAGCAGTCCCTGCATTCTTCTTTATAAACATTCGCTGTATAAACTGAAAAAATGTCTCAAGACTTTGCTTTGAATGACTGAACTAATATTGAGTTGTATACTCGGCGTTTGTGAGAACTGCTGCACATCTGTGTTTCGTGGAGTCTCCCAACTTCCAACAATCTGTTACTTTCCACATTTCTTCTGCATTTCTTGCTTTTGCCTCATAAACACCATTTTTTGATGTCACCCACAAGTTTTCTAGTGGATTAAGGTCCGGGGATTGGGCCACTCCATAACGTCAACCTTGTTGGTCTGGAACCAAGATGTTGCTCATTTACTGGTGTGTTTGGGGTCGTTGTTTTGTTGAAACCCCAATTTCCTCTTCCTGTTTTGAAACTGATCCATGATCCCTGGTATGAAATAAACAGGCCCAACACTATAGTATGAGAAACATCCCCATATCATGATGCTTGTACCACCAACTTCACTCAACTGTGATTTGAATTCAGTGTTTGGGGGTCATCTGAAAAACTGACTGTGCTCCCTAGACCCAAAAAGAACAATCTTGTTTTCATCAGTCCACAAAATGTTGCGCCATTTCTCTTTAGTCGAGTCAATGTTTTTTGGCAAATTGTAAGCTCTTCAGCATGGGACTTTGCTGGGGCTTCTGGCCAATAGCTTGGCTTCATATAGGCTCCTTCTAATTGTAACAGTATCACAGGTAACTTTACTCCTTCTTTCATATTCCTGTAGCTGATTATTGGCTGAGTCTTTGCCATTTTGGATATTCTTCTGTCCATTCCAATGGGCGTTTTCCTTTTCTTCTGCGTCTTTCAGGTTTTTAGTGCCATTTTAAAGCATTTCAGAGTATTTTAGCTGAGAGGCCTATCATTTTTTGCACGTCTTTATCTGTTTTCCCCTCTCCAATCATTTCTTTTAATCAAATTACTCATTTCTTCTGAACAATGTGTGGAACGAGCCAGCTGAGTCAGATTTTCAGAGAGAAATGCACTATAACTAGTGATGGGCGAATCTGGGGCATTTCGCCAAATTTTTATCTCGTTTTGGACTCGGGCATCCCTTTTTTGACACAGCATTGAAAAAACAGATGCTCACATCCAAAGCCAGGGGAATTTTTCCTTGCGTTTTGCGAATTTATTCGCCCATCACTAACTATGACCAGCGGCACAACATTTGCTCCTTCCTTCCTTAAAGGACAAGGAAAGTGTAAAATAGAATAAGGGTAGAAATAGTGTATTTTGTATACTAAACATAAACATGAACTTACTGCACCACAAGCCTAATCAAACAAATAATTTATGCTTTCAAAGTTGGCCACAGGGGGCTGTCATCTTGTAACTTTGTTATACATCTTTGTCTGACACTGGCACTGCACATGCTCAGTATGGTCTGTGCTGCTTAGGGATCGTCATAAATGATCAAAAAAACAAAGCTGCTTGAGTTCTGCATGGCTGGTAAGGAAGGCAGGGGCTCCCCCTGCTGTTCATAAGTATGATTGTTTCCCTGCCAGAAGTTAGGGACCGTCTGGTAATTCTTATCCACAGCACTAAATGAAGGGAGAGTTTCACTGCATACAGTCAGGTTTCTTATAAAAATGGTACATATTTTTTAATTAAAGTATATTGGAGATAGATTTCTTTTTCATTAAAGAAAGTATAAATGGGATTTTATTTCTTTGCCTTTCCTTGCCCTTTAAGGGTAGAACTTCACGGACGATTCAGGTCCATTTTCGTTGGATCTGACAGTGGGCGACAAGTCGGATGCAACAAGAACAAGTTAAGTAATAGGAAGTAGTGAAGGGCGAATCTATCCCATTAGCTGAAAAATTTAGCGAAAAATTCACAAAGTGAGTCGCATCACGTTTTTGATGCCCGTCACGTAATTTTCGGTGTGTGTTGCATTTCTTTTATGCACGTCTCGTTTCTTTTTTACGACAGTGAATTTTCAGCAGGCGAACTTTCACTGGCGTTTCGCAAGTTGCGGGAATTCGCGCCTGGCGAATAAATTCGCTCATCACTAATAGAAAGTCGGATGGTATGGCAGGGTTGATCCGAAGCTACATGTTGCTGTCGTGTTGCGTCAGATCAACCCTGCGACACCATCTGAATTCCTATTACTTACCTTGTCCCTGTTGCATCCGACTTGTCGCATCTGTCTTGTCGCCCAGTTTCGGATCTGCTGAAAACGGACCTGAATCATCCCAGTAGTTCTACCCTAAATAAGGGACAGGATTGACTCCTGTTTTTCCCCAGAATGAATGAGCTCACTAATTGAACTATTATTTGTTACAAGCTACAATTATGTGGAACACTGCTATTATTGGGAACACGCTATTGCAATTTGATACACTGCTATTATTTACAACAAGCATCAATGAATGATTCAGTGACACAGAACCAGGCGCATGTCATGACTATTGGGTTTCTATTACTCTCTATTACACCTACTAGTAAATGATTTGCCCCGTAGAACTAGAATTTCTTCCAAAAACAGTGATGGATCAGGTTAGTGATGTAGCACTGCTATTATTCTGAACACAACGGCATATTCATTCATTAATACATTTAAAAATGGAAATCCCACAGTTTTTAAAGCGCACCAATCACAGCCAAAATGAAACACATATTAACAACGTGACCAGTACAACCTAAACATGTTTAATCAAACTACTGTACAGTTTTTTGAAAAAAAACAGCAATTTTTAAGAAATCCCATACTTTGTCACTGACTACAACATGCAAATGAGTTCAGGAGCATGCTCAGATTGTAGCACTGTCTGAGTATTCTACCCAGAATGCCTAGCTTTAGTAAACTCTAGAAGTATCAAGAGAAGTGCACACAACAACTTCCACAAGGTGGCAGCACTAACACAGAAGTTTGGCAGATTTCAAAATAGCTTAGAAGGTTTATTAGGCAAGCAAGGAATTTCAACTGAGCATGTGCGAGATTTCAGAGCTACAGTTGGCTGTGAAGATATAGGTAGGAGGAGTCAGTGAAATCCAAGATGGCTGCCTCAGCTAGAACTGCAGTGGAGATAGGGGAGATTTTGCAGAAGGTATAGTGAGCTGATCATTTACATTATACAAACAATTCTAACTGTTTTAAAAATCAGATTTTTTTGAACTTTCACATATTGTATTTACTTAAATAATTTTAGGTATGATTGGTGCCCTTTAAAAGATCGGTCAATCAAACGATTTCAATTTGCCTTTAGCCAGTTTCAAGAATAAAACAGCCCTAACCCTGCCGATTATCTGCCCTTTGAAATGTGTCGCAGAGGGAGCTGCAGTTGGACTGTGTCAGGATCATGAAGCTGAACGGCCATACTAATTCCTCCCTGGTACCCGTAATGTGCGACTGACATCAGTGTTTACTTTGCCTTTGCACCACTGCCATTGGCTGTACATGAAAGGAACGTGCAGCGTTTGTTTCCAGAGAAGCCACTAATATATTCCAAACTCTGGCTGCTAAATAATCATACACCACTCCGAGCCCAGTGCCAGTTTGTGAATTAATAGATCTCCAGAGACAAGACTACTGAGAATGCTGGGAGTTACAGTTTCGAAGGCTCCTGGCTTTAAGTAGTTTTACAGCACTGCAGCTTGAAGAGGCTTTAGGAAGGAGATACTGGGGACAACAAGAAAGCTGCCCAGACACATTGATATCTGTTCCTGAGGGCCCCATACATGGGGTGATTAGGGGCCCAATCAGCAGCTATTATGGGCCAATGTATGAAAATGATTGCTTTGATGGGAAATGCTGATTATTTTTATTTTACACATGGAAATATATGAAATTTCTGAACCTCCTGTGTTTAATGGATCCTCAGTTAGCACGTAATTATGACAGCTCTGGGCTGCCAGCAGGGGGAGTACAGGCAATAGGGAGGGTCAAGAGAGAGGTGGAGCCTGTGATGGAGTGGGCAAGGCTTATATGGATAATAGGTGGGGTTATGCATAATTTGGGTGTGGCCAAGGTGTATCAGGGGTGGGAATGTGTGTGTGGGAGACATATTTTTAACTAGGGGGCAAGCAACAGGCGGGCTAATAATTAGGACTCCCTGCTAACTTATTGGCATGATGACTGATGGTGGCTCTGTTTGACTTGCACTTTTGTTATTTACATTTATTTTCTATGGTATTTTTTTAGTGGTTTCTTAAATATTAGCAGGTTTAGACTGCTGATACTTGTATGAGATGAGCATGTGTTTGTTTTGTAGTTTTCTCCTGGGCTAAATAGGAAGCTGACTCTTTCTTGTAACTAACTAGTGTATCTGCCATTACCACTGCCTCTGGGACTGGTCTAATCCCATCCTGATGCACAAGGGGCTGTGACTACGTCGTGTAGAAACGGTTTGCTCCAGCCGGGAAGCTTTGTGCTTAATGTAAGACTTTAATGTCTGGGTTGATTGGGAGCTAAACGAGGTCTGTAACCAGCGTCACTAAAGGTCACGCCAGCCCCATGTGACCCCTCCAGCCTAATCCCCTGCAAAGTTCCACTGTGTAATTGTACCATTCCCTTTGTTTCCTTGTCAGGTTTCCTTGTAGGATAATCCTAGCGGATAAGAAAGGTGAGCCATCGACAGGCTTGCACAATACCGTATATATCTGTAACCTTGTTATGAGCTAAGGGGGCCCAGTCTGAAGGTCAGTTAGGGGGAGATTTGGGGTGAGTGCTTATTTGTACCCTGGGTACCCCTGGAACTATAGTGACACCCCAATGTTTCTATATATCTGTAACCTTGTTATGAGCTAAGGGGGCCCAGTCTGAAGGTCAGTTAGGGGGAGATTTGGGGTGAGAGCTTATTTGTGCCCTGGGTACACCAGGAGAAAAATACAAAGGGATAATTATATAGCAGTTGCAGTTTCCCTTCAAACAGTATTTTTTATTTTCGGATGAAATGAGGTCATTGTGGGGAAGATTTTGCAGAGAAGGCGCGGCAGGTGCCCAACTCCAAAGGTCAAACAAAACCTTAAACCAAGAGGAAATTAGGAGAGGATCATTAGCTTAATAGTGGGAGGTGTTTATTGCGGGGCGCAGGGAGTGTGAGGATTCGGTTAGTCATTGCTGGAATTGTCTCTCTCTAACAGCAAAAAGATACCGGACAAGGATTTCTGATGAACTAATAGGTAGTGAGGTCATTACTTTGGAACAAGAATCAGTCTGGAGCTGCCAGGGGCTGGGGATTGCGGTTTCTCCCCAACTCTGCTAATTAGTTTCACAGCAACTTTTTTTTTCTTTAATTTAAAACTGTAATATAGGGATGATCCATAATTGCTGCTAAATGTTCTAAATGGGTTTGGCTCAGTTTCATTAAAATAGCAGAACATTTTATCTGTATCACTCACAGAGTTTCATATAGAAAACAAATACAAAAATTGGAAACAGGTTGTATCTTATGTGAAGGAAAATTGGTGTAAGGGAGGTGGCTGTATGTACTGTATGTATAATGAGAAAATATTTCTTAGTACAGGGAATACCTATGCTCCATAGTTTTATGGGATCTCTCTGTACAGACTATGTTAACCCCGAATAGTTTGTGTATCTCTCTGTACAGACTATGAGCAAACTTAGGGACTGTTCCTGCTGAATTGTGCTTAGTACAGGGAATACCTATGTGACATAGTTTTATGGGATCTCTCTGTACAGACTATGAGCAAACTTAGGGACTGTTCCTGCTGAATTGTGCTTAGTACAGGGGATACCTATGTGACATAGTTTTATGGGATCTCTCTGTACAGACTATGAGCAAACATAGGGACTGTTCCTGCTGAATTGTGCTTAGTACAGGGAATACCTATGTGACATAGGTTTATGGGATCTCTCTGTACAGACTATGAGCAAACTTAGGGACTGTTCCTGCTGAATTGTGCTTAGTACAGGGAATACCTACGCTGCCATAGTTTTATTGTATCTCTCTGTACAGACTATGAGAAAACTTAGGAGGCTGTTCCTGCTGAATTGTGCTTAGTACCACATTCAAGTGTGTTTTACAGTTCAGCCACTGGGTGGCACTATTCACACAATATTCCAGCAGTTTCCCCTGCGCTTCCTCAATACAATCAGTGAATAACAATACTTTAAGTTAAAGGAATGGTTTAAGGAATGGGAAGACGTTTATGAATTGAGATACATATTGACCTAGCAAAGCGTCCAGCTGTTGTTTTGCTCCCATTATTTATTCATACTGAAACCACATTATTCCCTGATTACTTACTACCATTACAACATTGTATCAGTAGTCAGCTCTGCTCCAGCCAAGACTCCAGTTCCCACAATGCCTTGCGTGTTTTAAGAAGAAGGCGGCTCGTAGAACACGCAAAGCATTGCTGGAACTGGAGTCTTGGCTGGAGGAGAGCTGACTACTGATACAACGTTGTAATTATATGAGTTGTCATGGAAAGGAGGCAGGTCCTGCTTTCAATGGCAGTTGCATTCAGGGTTTGACTTGGTGGGACACCTGGAAAAAAACCATGTGGGCATCGCAACCCCAACAACCCAGACCTGCTGAGAGATGCAGTTACACTATGTGCAGCAGAAGGTGGCACTTAGAGGAGGTGAAGCTCATGACTGGGGTGCAGATAGTGTTGCCACCTTTTCATGAAAAAAATTCCGGCCTTCCTATATATTTATCTTTTTTCCCTATTAATAACAAAAAAATATGGCAGGTGGCAACCATGGGTGAGGGGCAGCCGCAGCAGCCCCAGTGGTGCCCCGGCACCCGGACTGATTATATTTACATATTTATAATCGTAAAACCAGTGCAAATGTGTAATGAATGTATATTGGTTAGTGATGGGTCGAATCTGCAGAGTTTCCTCGAAATGTTCATGAATTTCTCAGGAAATTTGAAAAACTTTGGAGATGGGCGTATGTTTTTGGATGTCGACGCACATTTCCGGCATCAAAAAAAAATGTCCAAGATGAGACACTGGTGAATTTATTTTATATCGAATAAATTCGCCCATCACTAATATTGGTAAGTTGTTTAAAGTTTTATTTTTAGCTTTACATCCCTTTTATGAAAAAGATCTGAAGATCGGTGAAGCTTGCATGCCTTGCAGAAATGACACCATCATTAATCACGTCGGAGTCATCTCCTTTCAGATCTGGTGGCACGGGGAGCTGGTTGACTGCAAGAAGGAACCGCCAGCAAGCTGTCAACTCTCTTTGGTTCAGCTGGCAGTTGCAGCCCCTGATAGATAGCGTTATTCCATTGCAGGAGAGCGAAGCGGCTGCTGAAGCAGAAAGATAATCATAGAGCATTTCCAGCTTGTAACGGAAATGGTTGTCTGCACTGTTAATATGAGGAGATGACTCCTGAACCCAGAAGCTGAGATTGTGAAGCCACAAAGCCTAATAATAAGTGCCATGTTCCTTGTGTAATTAATCACTCAAACTGGATGTCATCCCCAGTTCACTCCTAACCCTCTCATTCTCTCCATGGAAACAGTGATGGCGTCTGCTCTCTTATGTCTCCACGGGAATAACGTTTTTCATATTTTATGTATAAGTTTTAGGGGAAGTTTAGGATTTTCTAAAAAAGGCGTAGACACAATTTTCAACGACTTGCAACTGATTTTTAATTTTGGAGATCTTTGAATAATTTGCCATATTAAAATCTAATTTCCAAAATGTAACATTTTTTAATTGAAACGCTTTTGTTTTGAGTGCAGTATACTTTGTTCATTTATATATTTACACCCGTATCAGGGGTTGTGAGTAGACACAATTCATTGGAGGAGACAATCATTCTTAGAAAAGTTGAAGGGGAAAAGAAGAAACAGATGACCAGCAAAACTGGGCAAGATGGTGACAGTTGGCTAAGATGGCATTGGTAGGGTAATAATTATTAGATAATAATAATAAAGCCTTAAGATATTATCACTTCAGTTATGTGATATCTGTTATAATTTGCACATGCTCGTACACTATCACTGAGGAAGGGCCATTTGGGTCCCCAAAACGTTTGATCGGATGTACAATGTCTGAAGCCCCTTGCAATAAAAGTTGGGATTACCCTGTTTGAAGCACAATAAGGTACTGGTGTTTCATTTTAAGTGTATATTGCTGGCGTGTGCCTAGGCCAGTTCTGGTACCAGAACCTCTGCAAAATTTATATTCTTTAGTCAATCACAACAATTATGAACATGCCATTGATGAAAAAGCCTGGTGACCCAAACAGAAGACATTCTGGAGGAACACTATCCCTATAGGTGCCATAAATATGGCTATAAATGCTTTATTTTATATACTGACCTTAGTGCATCTGCCTGATGGTCCAACATCTCTAAACAGTACGGATCCAGGCTTTCAATGTGTACAGGAGCTGCCCATCCAAGAACTCTTAAGAAGAAACTTAATAAGGTAAAGTTGAATAGGGGACCCCCTTCGCCAGCAAGCCTTTTCCAATTAAAATGCCCCAAAATCATCAATGTGACATTGCACATTGCACTCTGGACTGCTGTTGATAAGCAGGTCCTCAATGATCCAGAATGAGATCTAGAAGATGGAGGCAGAATATATGATGGTGACAGTAGGATGAGATAATGAAAGTAGGGTAAGATGGAGACAGAAGAACAGGATGGAGTCAGTAGGACAAGAGATGCTTAAGCTGATGATGTCCATTTCCAGTGTCCACCAGCAGGATATCATTACAGGAAGAAGCTTAAGTTATTGCTTCTTCTCAAGTTAATACAATCTGTTCCTCAATATGAAATTTTGTTCTTGAAATTTATCTTTTAAATATCCATCAGCATAAGCATTTGGTTATGTCACTGTGTTGCACCTCATGGGAATGCTTTGAATTTCATGGCTAATCTGCAAAGATGTCCGAGCAGTTGACGTTGCCATAAAATTACAAAAACAATAATAGAATAAAACGCTTACATCATGTATGGAAGATAAGATTTTTGGAAATATCCTTTTGTAAAGATTTTCTGAAGGGAGGGTAACAACAGGAAACCACTGCCAGAAAAAAAATTGAGTTTGAAGGACAAGACAAGTTCCAGGTTTTATAATCAAATTTGCCAAGGAAGTCTACGATTGGCTGATGGTTAGTCATGTAATTGTACGAGCGGAATTGCACGCTTACTGATATCATCCTCTATGTTCTTCCCAGAGTCATAATGCGCCTCTGGGAGGAAATTGGGAATATCAAGCAAATCCAAAACCGATTTAACTAAGTTTAACTGTCAGTTTCTTACAGATGATACAAAAAATGCTTGTTGCGTATTGTGGTTACACGAGGATAAACACAAATGAGACTTTGCGTTCCCTTTCTAGTTTAATTTAATCTAATGTATGGAAAATTATTTGTGCATAATTAGAAGTAAAGTAATACTGCAGGCGGGTGCACTAATTAACTAGTAAAAGTAATTACTCTGTAAATATACAATATATATAGAAACCAATTCGATATCCAATTTCAAAGAGTAGAAAGGTACCAGCTAACTATTGATTGGTTGCTTGAGTTATTTAACCTGGGCATATTGTTATAACATTCCTGGTATAGCAACAAATACAAGTGGGTTACCTTACCTTATCTAATGTGGGGGGGGGTAGCAATGCAGAAGGTTTGGGATCCCAATCTTCTTTCGGTCGAACCTGTATATTTAGCAGCTGAATGGCTTCATGTATATATATCACAAAAATATTTGACCATAATTACAGAAAATAGTATATAATTACTAGGGGTACAGCAAATACATTATTGTAGAATTTAGTCAAACATATGTGTAACTGAAGAGTAGCTTGTGTGATCCTGTTTCTAAAGGGGAACATGGATCAGCACTACGAAACAAGTTGGCGCTATAGAAATACATGTTAATAATTAATAATAATCTGAAAAAGGACTGTGAAATTATCCCTGTAGAAGCTCATGTGTGATTGGTTGCATGCCCTTCAGTGAAATCAGGTTGGTTGTGACAAACCCATAACATTGTTTCACAATATCGACCCATCTCTTTAACTGACCTGCCCAATACATAAATAAATACATTATAATCCTTCACTGCTCAACTGGAATATCCCCAAACTTGGAGCCCTCTAGCTTCAAAGGAAAGATATTTGCTGTTTGTCCTCTTAAACATCTGCCGTCAACAATGTCCACTCTTCCATAAAGTGTCCCCAAAATCTAGGACTATTTGAGTTGATACTTGGAGACGGTTTTTCTATTGTATCTTTTCACTATCCCTGTGACTCAGTCAACAGTACCAACTTCTGTTTGGTGACCTCCCTATGATATTCAAGAGACCTTGCTCTGTCAGTGGGTCATTAGATCCCCTTTCCATAACTTTAAGATTGTGTGTATTCTCTTAAGCCTCAGACTTATTGCAGACAATTTTGATAGCCCTTCATCTTCTGGTCTCCTTGAGGGAAGTTCATATCCTTTCTCAGGCACAAATTCCCACCAAGAATATGAGAATTTTTTTTTTTTTATAAATGGTGCATCCGTTTGTAGTGTTCCACACAGTCATGTTGATAGTATTCTGCTTTAGGCTTAGAGAAATTATGCACCTGGATATATTATGATTGACAGGCGGTTTAGAATGCTTTCACTTAACCTGCTATGTGAAGGAATTGATGTTTTTGTGCAGTTTAAAGTATTTATAGTTACTTGTTAGCTACCAGTTTTAACAGTGGTAATCTACTAATTAACTCATTTGAACCAAATTCCATAAACCCACAGGATAGCTCCCTTGTATTTCTCAAATTAACATTCTGCCATAGGAAAATCGTAATATTTTATAGGTAGTGATGGGTGAAAAATGTTGCCATTGTTGAATTCGTTCATGAAACCGTAGCATCGTAACATTCTGCCATAGTGAAAATTCTTACTATTTTATAGGTAGTGATGGGGGAAAAATGTTGCCATTGTTGAATTCGTTCATGAAACCGTAGCATCGTAATATTTTATAAGTATTGTTGGGTGAAAAATTTTGCCATTGTTGAATTCGTTCACGAAACCGTAGCATCGTAACATTCTGCCATGGGGAAAATCGTAATATTTTATAGGTAGTGATGGGTGAAAAATTTTGCCATTGTTGAATTCGTTCATGAAACCGTAGCATCGTAACATTCTGCCATAGTGAAAATCGTAATATTTTATAGGTTGTGATGGTTGAAAAAATTTGCCATTGTTGAATTCGTTCATGAAACCATAGCATCGTAATATTTTATAAGTATTGTTGGGTGAAAAATTTTGCCATTGTTGAATTCGTTCATGAAACCGTAGCATCGTAAAATTCTGCCATAGGGAAAATCGTAATATTTTATAGGTAGTGATGGGCGAAAAATTTTGCCATTGTTGAATTCGTTCATGAAACCGTAGCATTGTAATATTTTATAGGATTGATAGGTGAAAAATTTTGCCATTGTTGAATTCGTTCATGAAACCGTATCAAACATTCGTCATGTGACTTGTTTCACCATGCGTCAAATAAAAAAAAGTGCATCAACAACCAATGTAGTTACAGTTTTGCTAATTTCTCCAGAAATTCGCAAATTGTTCGGTGAAGAGAAATGCAGCAGATTCACCCATCACTATTTATAGGACATTTCAGGAAAATGAAACAAAAGATAATTAGGATAAATGTTATATTTTTCCTGTAATGTGATGATGGTGACCCTTATACTTAACTGGTTTGAGCAGGGACGGGTTATCTAATATGAATGATCTATTGTCTGAAACATGAAATCTTATGCGGGAACACCCTTCCAGCTTGTCTTGTCTGGGAGCTTAAAGACTGTAATTGGTTACATGATAAACATCCTCTTTATTATCCTTCATCCTGATGCTCAAGTCTGACCGACCTCAAACGAAACACGTCCTACATACACACATGCCTCACAACCATCATATTAATGGAACAACATTAATTAAAATGGAATTAAAACACCTAGATTTATAGACTGCTCGACAATCTAAGAGCCATCACCTCATTTCATTCTGGCTACAACTAACCACAGAATAATCAATTCTGGAAACTGCCAATCATCAGTGCTTTTCAGAATGTCAAGGACAAAATTAGGTCATTGTACGAAGAGAAAAAAAAAATGAATGAAAATCCCCTTCAATGGTGAAAAAGGTAGAATTTAAATTTTTATGCATTTTGTTAGCAACAGAAGTTTAATGCATTAGTAAGACTGTGAATTATTATAGCTGTTTTATATTCCAATCATCAGTGTTTTTCAGAATGTCAAGGACAATATTAGTTCATTGTACGAAGAGGAAAAAAAACTGAATGAAAATCCCCTTCAGTGGGGAAAAAAATAGAATTATTCATTTCCGTGCATTTTGTTAACAACAGAAGTATAATGCATTAGTAAGATTTTGAATTATTATCGCTGATTTATACTTTTTTATATATGTGAAATGTAAAATCATTTTGAATGGAATAAGTGTTGTTAATTGATAAGATGTGAAATATTTGGGCATGACAATATATAATGAAAATTCTTAATGTCAAACTTACCCAAATGATGAGATTACAAATTGTGATAGTTTCACTGAAATATCAGTAATTCAAAAACGTTACTTCAACAGAGCTGTGAAGTGTAGCTTAAAAACTCTCCAGGCTCTGTTTCTTACTATTACATTAGTGGAGGGGGGCATTCAACTGAAATGCTTTCAGATTTGTAACCAACCTTGAGGGGGCCTAAGTCAGACCTAACCAGTCAGAGAATTAGATTTTAGGGGGGACCCATTTTTTAAGAAAATGAGGCTCATTATTAACACCTGGAAGCCCGAGACCCTGTTAAGAACTGGCTCAACAATACTAGGGGTAAGTAGAAGAGGCATTTGCCTAGGGAACAGAGGTGATGGTTGGGGTGCTTGACACGTACCTCTTCTTCCTGGAAGCCAATTTTTGCATTCATCAGTCACTGCAGGCAAGATCACTGTGGCTTTTTTCCACCTATGGTAACTAAGGATGAGCAAACTTTTTCGGCGTATTTTGCCACGGAAATGACAGCCATAGGCTTGAATAGTGAAGCGTGATGCGCGTCAAGAAAAATTCACTGCTCGTCAAAACTTTGATGCACATGCACTTCAATGCATTTTGCCGAATTTTCACCGGGGGCAATTTTAGGCAAATTGAAATGGGTCAAATTCACCCATCCCTACTGGTAACCTGTAGACTGCTGCCGCCTGAGGCAAGTTTCTCAACTCACCTCATGGAAGCAGTGCCCCTGGATACCATGAAACTATCACATTATAAGTATTTCTTGTAGTGAACATAGTCAAGCAGGAACAGTCCCCTTTGCACATAGCCTGCACACAAACAAACCTCAATAGTTTATTATTATTGTTATTGGCATTCTCCTGTACAATTCACAGAAAACCTGTAGCATAACTTGCATATGCAATTAAAACAACACTTCTCATTCTTGGACCCCATGCAGAAAGTAAAATAACCAAAGTGTGGGCATTCATAAATCAGTCCACATGTAACAAAATAAAATATAGAATCAATCATAATTTTTGAGGGTTAATATTATTTTGGGCACATATGGTGCTGTCTCTATGGAGGGAGGATAATGCTGACACGACTCTAATATGCTCTAATTTCCCTGCTGCAGTGGGAAAATGTACGTAGAAATGCAGGTGGCATTGGTAGAAAAACGCAGCGCTCCCATAGATAATTGCACTAGAAAATTGAGAGTGTGATTAAAGAGCAATTGAATTTAATTTGAACATAATGCAGAGGACTAATCCAGGAGGATTCGGGGCATATGCTGAAGCCATAGAATATAGGCTCAGGCAGAATCATTTCCTTTCAGAAATTAGTGAATCATTTGCAGTTTGTTTCGGCAGCTCGAGAAAATTAGTTTCCCGGAAATTTCTAAGAAAACTTTCACAAGAGGTTCTTTGTATTGGAATGTTCTGAGATAGATACTCGTTTTGCAAGGGGGCTGCTGGGAGCTGTAGTACAGCTGATGTAAAGGTTGGATTAATAACAGGACCCCACACACATAGGGGCAAATTTATCATTATTCACAAATTCGAGGGCTTTTGAATTCGTCAGAAATTCGATTGTGAAAATCCAATAGTTTTAGGCTATTTTTCGAGGCGCTTGATCGTATGAATGAAATTCGAGCAGGTAATAGAAAAAAAAAAGCCTATGGGAGGATAGACTTCTATTGCAATTCTGGCCAGGTAGGCAGTCGAATAAAATTTTAAAGGGGAAGCAATTCGATCAATTTGATAAGATCGAATTTTGCATATTTGATGATCGATGTGGCCTAATTTGCATATTTGAAAATTCGATAAAATCGTACGATCGGAATTCGATCAAATTCGATCGAATTTCAAATTCTTCATACGAATTTTGTAAATCTGCCCCATAGTATTTTGCCTGAGGCCCATCACCACTTCTTTGCTGTCTGCTAATATGTGCAATATGTGTACAGCTTTCAATATCGAGACCAAATGAAGGATATTCTGTGAAAAGTTACATGGCTGAAGATCTTCTCCAAATCAGAATCAGCTGGGTTTGGTATGTGGAAAGTGGTAGAACGACATTCAGATGATGTAAAGGGGGACAAAGGTGTTCAACAAAACTTTGCCATTGTGTTTCCCAACTCTTCCAAAAGAGGGGCCCCCAAAGTTATTATATTAACACACAGTTTTATCAGTAGCCAATAAAACTTTATTTTTTAAGTATAAAATGAGTATCGTTAGAAGTGACAGGAACCTTAGACAAGGGAAGTCTCAGTAAAAGGGTAGAGATAATAGACCTTATGAGGTACCCATGAACGAGGACTAGCTGATGCTTGGCTAGATACATGTTTTAGTTGACCCTAGAAGACTAAAGAAGGCTAGAGAAGTACGAAGCTCTACCAAGCAAATGGTAACCAGGTAAGTACCCTGGTATGAATCACCAGTGCAGATATATAGGTTAATCTATGGCAAAGTGAGCATACTAAGGGAAATAGAATAACTGCACATTCATTTTATGTTAAAATTATAAATGTGGGAAGAGACCAGAGTACCAATACAGAGTACCAATACAGACAACTGAAAAACATACAAACTCCTTGCAGATATTGCACTTGCTCACACCTCAGTTAGGGTTTGGTGCTAGAATCAATGTTCACTGCCTCCAACTCCAATTGTATGAACCCAAAACATTTGTAGCTAGACACACATAAAGCAGATAACACCCCTGAAGTGAAAATCTTTTTCCATGGAGTGGGCTGCAGTCCCCAGACATTTGGGAAAAACTTGATGAACAGTATTGCTTTATGATGTTGGAGCTCCATTTGTAAGGAACATTTATATCAACTTTGAGGTTTTTTTTTCATTCATTCATCCTTTCTGCCTCCCCTCTTGTCTAACCCCTATTCTTTGTGCAGAAGTTTCCATATGGGCAATTGCCATTGCTCAATGGCTTGTACCCTTCTCACTCCCTTAATTTATAGTAAGACTGGAGCTCCATTCAACACCTTCAGTGAGAGTGACCTGCTCCTTCCTCTGGAGCATCCGCACCACTGAAATCTGATAAAACAAAGTAGGAACCAAGCTCAGGCTTGCTCTCAATCAGATAACACCGGGGCGTTGGGTTTCTTATTGTAAAAACCAAACAACTTTCAATCTGTAAGCCGCATGTGAAAGCCTTTGGAAGATATTCTCTGCAGATTAGCAATAAACCCACATATGAAACTCTGCTAATGGTATTTAAACTCACTTATTACTCCTGAACTGAGGAATGTGGCATTAAGGAGCACATTGCAAAACCTATTAGCTTGTACCAGTTTCTTGCTATCTTGCCAGATCAGCCTCACCGGATCCATTGCCTAAGCGTGACAGCTCATTTGTTTCACTTGGGTCACGTCTCAAAGTTTCTGATGAAGTTTAATCTTCTGACCAACGTTTACTTTGGCCGAGGACGACATTGGAGCACATGTTACTTCCCACTTCCTCTAATATTTCCTTCATCTTTGGGGGGAAGCTGGGAATATTGAGCTAGGTATGTAACATAAGAGGACAGTAAATGTTCAGCAGTTGGGCTGTAATATGTAGCTTTTGGAAGGAAAGAGCTCTATGAATTCTTTTTCCAATGCTCTTAATAGACAGTATAAACTAACCGAGTCTCCCAGATCCACAAGCACTTGTACTCTCTGATACCAAACATTTAGAACTACATGGTCTGTGTTAGCATAAAGGGAAAGCTTTGGTTTAGATAACCATTGTGATAAAAATGCAAAAAAGTACAGTTTTCATTTAACCATTTCATTATACTGCCCAGACAGGCACAGATCATTTATAAAATGATGAAGTATCAACACAGACATCAACATTGATAAGATCCTGGACTAGCAGTGAACAGACGTGTGGGCAGATGTCTATGCGTTTAGCAGTTTATCTAAGAGCAGACAAATGCAATAGAATTCTTTATTTAAAATCATCTCGTTTATGCCCACCCAAGTAGCATTTTATTATATATATGCGAGAGCCACTTTGCAGCACTTGTGGAAAGCTTTATGGGGAAGAGACTCCATGTGAGCCATTATCTCTACTGGAATTGTTAAAAGAGATCTTGCAGGTGTAAGCACTTAGATGGGCTTTGCTGACAAGTGAACACAGGATAAAATGGCAAATGGGCTGCGCTCAAGAGCAGAACAAAGTGTTGGATGATGTCAAGCTAAATGTTTCACGAGGTTCTGTGATCATTTAGAATGTTTTGTCTGAGCCAGGAATTATGACCAACCCTCTTCGAGGCATTCATCATAGAGAGGTCTGATAGGCATATCCTTTAGCTCGAAGAAAAGCATTTTATCAAAACAAATTGGTGAAATGTAAGTTTATTTAAAGCTTTTCTGCCCTTGTGTAAACACATACACACCAAGGTAAGTAGTTAAAGCTGAACTAGTACAACTCTATTCAGGAAGAAGGAATGTCACCTGACAGTTACAGAAACCTCCACGTTGTTACATAGTCTGTAGTATATCATATACACACTGTAGTTGTCCAACATTTTCAGTTCAGGCTGCTCATGAAGGTCCAACTTTTAGCCAGGGCCCTCTTATCTCATGAAATTGGTACATATATACCGTAGGAACATATTAGCTTTCATTTTAATAATATCACCACCAATCTCAGCCTAACTGACCTTCAAGCTGGGCTTTCAGTTGTGTCTAGGAAAGCATAAGGGAATTCTACCAAATTCTCAACCTAACTTACCCTAAAGCTGGGCTTTCATGTGTATCTAGAGGAGCAAATTGCCAACACCCCCTCCCCCCCAATTCACATCCTAAATTACCTTCAATCTGGGTTTTCAGGTGTATCTAACAGAGCATTTGGGGCAGGTCTCCCCAATTCTCAACCTAGAAGAGCAAATTTCCATTTCCAAATTCTCTCTACTGCTCCAACAGAATGGCAAACACCATAGTTTGAACACCACTATATTGGGAATAAGCCAGTCTCTATTCTTCCAAGCCCCAATAGCATCATGAGCTACAGAAAGGAAAAAAAAGGAAACTGCACAATTGATATCAGATTATACTCAACGATACAATGAAACTTGCACATATAAAATGGGCTATTTGAACTTATCCTATATCTAAAGTACTTAAAGGAAAAGTAAATGTTTTTCTTTCTGTAAATTTGCTCTAAACAGCCCCCCAGATTAATGTACCTTAGTCCCTGCTGCAAGTCTGCTCTGGTTTCTGTGTTATCAGCAGCTTCTTTCCCTTCTTCCTGGTGCAGAGTGAAGCCCCGCCCCTTAGTTTACTGAGCAGTCCATTTGCTGCTGTTCCACAATAGAGAGGAAGAGGGAGCCAGTGTTTCATTAGTAAGCTAGTTTCCCCAAGCAAAAGCTGCTACACACACTGCTCTCTGCTCTGTCACATTATGCAAATGATCTCCTGGACTAGTCCAAGATATAAGGTCAGCTCAGAAAGCTAAGGGGCTGGGCTTCACTCTGCACCAGGAAGAAGGTGAAACAAGCTGCTGATAACACAGAAACCAGAGCAGACTTGCAGCAGGGACTAAGGTACATTAATTTGAGGGGCTGTTTAGAGCAAATTTAGAGATAGAAAAAAAAAACGTTTACTTGTTCTTTAACTATAACAATATGATCAGCAGATGGAAGGTTGAGAGATTGGCAACACAAATGGAGTGGAACGATGATGGCAAGGGGCAACACATGTAGACATGTTGTGTAGACACTTAGAAAATAAACCCTGAATCTTTTCATCGAGCAAAGCTGAATTGAGTTCTAGTCTTCATGAACTCTCTCTCTCTCTCAAGTAACTGGTTTAAGAATTACTTCATTCCTATAAAAGAAAATAAACATATGTATCGGGGATGGGGAGTGTCACCACTCTCTCTGATGCTGTGTTTGAATGTTGTCATGTGTTTTAGTACACACGTCAGATGGATGTCACTTCAGTTAACAACAAAGAAAATATATATTGTCCTCTAGAAATGAGCAAAACTTTAAGCTCATTAAGATCTTTTACCAAGATAGTATATTGGAATACGGCAAAAATCACAATATGAGTAATAAGGAACCTGGTACGAAAGAGGAATGTATATAAGACAGTGGTACTGGATGTTTTTTGAGCTATGGACACAGTGTTTGAGTTATCTGAAAGCATCTGAAGATGTGAGATCCACATATAACAGTGGCAATTTAGGATTCCCACTACACCAACACTGGAATGCCAGAAATGTATTGGCATAGAACCAGCAGTTTTAAAGGTGTAGTCCTGGTTGGTTGAATATATCAGTGAGACGGAGAACACAAGAAATTCTTAAGCCAGCTGTATAAGATAAACTACACTCAACAGGGTAGATAAAAGAGATATGGACTTGTCTGGTTGGCATGGTAGACAAGTGGCCCCTAGGTCTTGCTCTTATCTTTAAAAGAGGACCTGAAAATTTCCAAATCACATTCAGAGTGGAGTAATATAGTTAAAGACCCATGGTCTATTTGGGGGTGTTTAACTTTTGGTTGGATTGGTAACTTACTTTGTGTATGAATATAGGTTTAAATATAATATTTTAGAGAACCCTATTGTGCATGTAATTATTTTAATAAGAATTTAGTTTGATTGTCCCCGCTCCAAATTGCACGGAACGGGGACAACACAAACTGACCACAGTGCTTTACAAAAGAAACATTTTCCTTTAGAAAAACTCAAATCCTAAAACTATTTGCCAACCCTGCTTCCTGATTCCATTAAAACCCCAATGACGACTGAACTTGTTTTCTCAATGGATAAAAAAAATAGAAAAATCTGACAAAATCTGGACTGCATTAGTAAACTCAGCAGAGCCAGGAATTCTAACAATTACAACACCCCTACTTAGTGATTACTATTTTTTTGTAATTTAGTTTCATATTAACCATCCGCATCTACAGAGACATATTTAGGGTAGGGCACAAAAGGGGGAAATGTGTATAAAAATAGACAATGTAGACTTTTGGGGTGTATACACTAAATATATACAGTATATATCTATATATACCTCCAAAAATTTGATGTCTGCACCCAGGCGTATATACTAACTTTGTTGAGAGTGGTGGTATCTCCGTGGAATATATCTATATATAGATATACAGTATATATATATATATATATAGTGTTACACCCCAAATGTCTGTCAGTCGAATGTTGTAGATGAGGGCCCTGCAGAACTCTTTTTCTACCTGTTTAAAGAAATAGTAACACCAAAAAATTGAAGTGTTATTAATTAAAACAGTAGTGTTGCCTTGCACTGGTAAAATGGTTGTGTTTGCTTTAGATAAGCAGACTAGACTTCCGGCAATATCAGAATAGGGCTACAAGTGTAAGGCAAAGCCAAACCCCAGGGGAGTAAACAGATTCCAGTCTAGGGGTGCTCCTCTGCCTGTAGCAGCCATCTTTGTTTTCAGGCCTGGCCCTTAGCTACTTGGCTGTTGCTTATTGCAGGTCCTCCGGTTATCCAAACTGCATTAAATGAAGGTGTAAAGTTTCATGGCTTTGATGCATTGTGGCAGTTGAAGGCAAAGCCAGAACTGGCTATTTATAAAGTTTCTTCTGAATGTGACAGAGTTGTCAATGGAAACCTCACTAAAGTATAAGGATGTTATTGAAATCCAGTTCTTTTATTAGATTCTCAACTTCAAAAACAGTTATCAAAATCAGGAAGCTATTTCATTTTGCCAAAACATAGTTCTTCAGCTTTCAAATTTTTTTTTAGGTGTTTAACTTTTCCAAAACATAGTTGCTTGCTCCTAGAAGAAATTTAATTTTCACAAAACATTGTTGTTCAACTTCCCGGGAAAAACTTATTTTGCAAAAAACATAGTTGTTCAGCTTCCCAGAAGATGATTAATTTCACAAATATGTGGTTGTTCAGCTTCCCGAAAGAAATTTCATTTTTCCAAAACATACTAGAAAAAAATTCTAGTTGTTCAGCTTCCCAAAAAAAATTTTTTTTTGGCAAAACAGCTTCCTAGAATAAATGCAATTGTGCCAAGAATTATTTGACAAAAACATAGGTGTTCAACTTCCTAGCAAATACAAATCTAGTTGTTCACCGTCCCAGAAAAACTGATTTTGCCAAAATGTAGTTGATCAGCTTCCCTGACAATATTCTTGTTCTGCCTCCCAGAAGAAATTTCATTTTGCCAAAATGTAGTTCAGCTTTCCAGAAAAAAAAATCTAGTTGAGTAAACTTCCCAGAAGAAATCACATTTTGCAAAAAACATGTTTGTTTAGCTTCCCAGAAAAATGTTGTCAGAGTTAATCTATTATCAGTAACATTGAAATGAAAAAAGTCACCTATTGATATAAAGAGGAAATGAGAAAAACAAAACCACAGATTTATGCATTGGAACAAAGAAAACAAATCTGATCATTTGCCCAGATACAACCACTCCAACCAGGCATAAATACATTAAATATTTATTTTTTTGCCCATTTAAAGTTTTGTTGTATAACTTTGGAATGTGAGCTTTTTGTTAAAGCCCTACTTACCCTAGGGATCAGGCATCAATTTGACTGACAGACTAGACAATAAATTGTAAGTAATACACAAAAATAATATATTTCTGCCCCCAAAGGGAATCTTCTGCATTTAGGACCAATTTTTTTTAAAATAATTCAGCTCCACATTTTGAGACAAATAGAAGTGGTGTCATGTTGGAGACTATATCAGACTAAAAAAATATACAAAGAGTTCCCATATTTTTTAGGTTGATTTTTTCACAAACTTGTAAATATTTTCAACACATATTCTGAAAAATCAAATATTAAACTGGGCATATAGGGGACGATCCACTGGTTTTGGAATGTCACAAAATGATGTTTGCCTAATTTAACCACCTACACCTTGGATCAAAATGGCTCATCCAATTGTTTCACCTCTAAAGTCAATGATTGGATCATACTGATGGGTCTATGGAGAGCCATAAAGAGAAGTTTCCATCAATGTATCAAAGCACTTATTATACCAAAGGTATTTTCTAACCTGCCTAATGGATATCTGCCTGAATTTTTACATTAAACTTGACTCAATAGGCAGATCACTTGGTTTTCGTTTTCTAATAGCCTCTATAAAAAGTGACCCTTTTTTCATCACCACCAATTGGAAGGTTGCTGATTTTCTAAGTGCACCACAGTAGTGAGGCATATCACTTCCAAAACACTTTTAGATCAATAAACAATATTGTTTTCACAAACGCAGTTCTTAATTCTGACTAATTGTATCCATCAATGGGAAAAAGAAACCCATCAAGAATATTTTTTATTTTAGATCACATATTGCCAGTTTAGCACATGATATAGCTCTATTAGAGCTTAAATTCCTCAAATCCAAGAGCTTGTTTTGAAATTGAAATTTGTCATGCTTTAAGGTGAAGAATGCTTTTTGGGATGATGACCCTCCTCCCCCTTTTGGTTCTCCCCTAGATCCCAAGAGTCCAACTGGAAAAACAACAGTAGTTTTAGCTGTTGACATCAAAAGGCAACCAGACAGATTGATGACATTTTGGGGTTTGCACTTGCTCGGCACGAAACGTGCTGGGAAGGAATTAGATATTGTTGCTTACAATGCTCAATAAAGTGCTGGCATAAATTGGTGAAAGATTTGAATCGGATGGAAGGAGTGGCATAAGGCCAATGGCTAAGTATTTCAAATGATCTTCAAGAAGGTAATAAAACACCATGATGAGAAGTTCTTTTGTTGCAGTGCCCTTTGTAAAGTGGATATGATGGTAAATGAAATGATATCATATCAACCCTATCTTCTCTGCAAAGGGCAATTAATAATTCTGAGCGGGACCTTGGGTTTTAAGATGGGCATAAGTTTCAGATCTAAAACTGTGGAGAACATGACACTGAAACAGAAACTTTGTTTGTGGTTCTGTTTGATTTTCTTAAGCTGATTTACTGTGGTCAAAGTGGTCAATATTTATTAAGTAATGCCACTCCAAGACACAGTCTTAAAGAACATTGAAGTATGGTGGGCAAACAGATAGGCAATAACTTGAGTTATACAGGGAACGGTTCATACAGTACAAATATTGTATTGAAAGGGATTATGTACCCCCTACTGTAAATTATAAACAGCATTGGTCTGGCCCCCTGCCCAAGCCACAAAGCCCACCCCCCGCCTAAGCCACAACCCCCTCTGGCAACCCCACACCAGCTTCTCCTTCTTGCAGCCATGCAGAGGGATTGGGAGGGAGGTTGCAAGCTACCCTGGTGGCTTTGAACAGGGAGCAGGTCTGGGCTGGCCACTAAGTTTTTTCCTGGTGTCCTACCTGCCCAGTTTGACCCTGATTATTAGACATTAGAAGTCACTTGGTGGTTCTGTGACCCTATTAAGGCACAAGACTGCAGGCTGAGTTGTGCAGGGAACTCAGATATATAAAAATATGTTTTAATAATACGCCCTGTAACAGTAATGATCCAGGCCTTCAAAGTTGCCCCCAGCAGCATCTTGTAAGATTATCTTGTGGAGTGTCAGTGGCACTCACTGCACATGCTCAGTTTGATCTGGAGTTCTATTTAGAAACTTATCTTAGATGTAATTAGCCGCAATGTTTCATAGAAGCTTCATTTTATATGGATTATATTTATATATATTTAGATGGGAGTTACTGGAACCATCTTCAGAGGAACAGAGCTTTCTTGCTAAAGGACTGTGTGTTGTGTTTGGTAACCGAGGATGAGGAGGGTATGGTGGCCTTGGACGGGTACAGAAACCATTAACATCGAGTGGAACATGCTTAGACTTAGTATTTGCTACGCTTTAGTTGCCCTTCAATGGTGGCTGGGTGTGATTAGCTGCTGAGGCACTCTATGCAATAATAAAGCAAGTTTCTATTATTATAAACATGAGGGGATTTTGCAATTCAGGAAACGGGTGCCTCCCAGAGGCTTGTCTCCCAGTGAAGTTACTGCCCTTGAAAATATAAAATCCCCAAGTGTCTTTCAAAAAATGCAGTTGTTAAAATAAATGACTCTTCAGAAAAATAAACATTGTCAGGCTTTAATGACAAAAAGGACCTGCCTATTAGCTTTTAATTAGGTGGATAAGGAGCAGCTGTTCTGCATTTTTCCCCTCGTTTTCACCTTAAAAAAAAAAATCACCAGCCACTAACTGGAAACCAGTTCAACACTGAAAACGTTTTAACTTTATTAAACCATTTTAACTTTATTACAGTAAATTTCTAGAACCAACATTGGAAATTTTCATGGTTATAGTTTAAAGTGCAGGGGTCATTTACCAATTCAGATCAAAATCTGCACAATTTACCAGCCTTGTTAACCGCAATTAAAGTTGTAGCAGCAGGGCCGGGCCAAGGTAGTTTGGCACCCTAGGCAAGGGGTTCAATCAGTGTCCCCCACGCCCCCGTTCTGTACGACCATTTCCCACCTATTCTTTTTTCTTAAGAAACCTACTGTACATGTGCCAGCCAGCAGCACCCAAAATATTGCTCCCAATCTGTATCTGTATCTGTGCCAGCCAGTAGCACCCAAAATATTGCTCCCAATCCGTACCTGTGTCAGCCTGCAGCCAAAATATTGTCCCCAATCTGTACCTGTGCCACTAGCAT
>CM044448.1:7887598-7931949 GCA_024363595.1 Xenopus borealis
AAAAAAAAAAAAAAAAAATACAGAAACTAATATAAGAACGATTGCAAATGATCTCAGGATATCACTGTCAATGTCATATTTAGTAAGTAATAGACTGGCCTATTTTTGGCTACATTTCAATTGTTTTTTTTAGACATAATTTTAACTAAAGCTCAAAAGAGCTTACAATCTATTAGACAGTCAAAGAGGCCTTTAAAATGAAAAGCCATATTAATTGTACAATGGGTTGGGAAATAAGCAAGTAATAAAAGCAAGTAATAAAAATGCATCTCAACCTGCAGAAGCTTCTTTCTGTTTACTTTCATCTCTAAAGCTGGCCATAGATGGGCAGATAAAGCAACCAATTTAACAGCTTGGCTGTGTATGGGGGCTTCCGACGGGTCTTCCCGATCAATATCTGGCCAAGGAAGGTTTGATTTTCACCCTACCGACCTGTTGGAGCCCACTGCCCTTGTTGTAATCCAATCGTTCGGCCATATGGCCGAATGTTCAGATTACCCTTGATATAGCCCTGCCATTAGTGGCATATTGGGGAAAGATCTTATAGTCTGTGGTCAGCTTTACCCTTGGGCATTCCTTATTTGTCTATGGGTAAATAAAAGGAATAATACTGGATAGAATATAGTAAGCAGATATAAAAGGAGGGATAATATTTTGGAACGTAGTTTGGACTGGCCCGGCGGGATACCAGGAAAAAACCTGGTGGGCACCCGACTCTTATGTGGCCCCTGCCGGGCCAGACCCCCCTCTCCCATTCTCAATCCCCCCCCCAATTTGAAAATAGAAATCTTCCTGACGTGCTGCGTAGGCAGCAACAGCGACGCTGCAATAGCCGAGATGGGGAGGGAGAAGGGGGGCAGTCTCCGTGGGCCCTGGCCCCTCAGTCTGACCCTGCGTGGGCCCATGGTCTAAGGTTTTCTGGTGGGACCCTGGCATCCCAGTCCGAAACTTGATTGGGTAATCAATGGCAGCTCACCATAACTGGTTTAAATACAAAGGAATGCCCCTATAATAAATTATTTCTTTTTAGTTTATATAGTGGTGGCATATTCAGCAGCACTTTACAGAGATTATTAATTGTTCCCATCAGTCCCTGCCCCAGTGCAGTTTATAATCTAAAGTCAAGATCACATTCACACACACACTAGGGGCAATTGTATTAGCAGTCTAATGTTTTGGGTGAATTGTATATGACAGCTGCACCAGTAACTATAAATACAAATATACAGAGCAGGAAAGCTGTTACTTTCTATTGATCACATCCATGGTGAAACAATAGCCCTACTTCCTAGTTGCCCTTCTCCGACACAAATTAAACCTCACCTGAGAAACCTCTGGTGCCCAAGGATAATATACATAATGTCTACACTTGTATTCTCTATTATCTTAACACCCGGGCACAAGCACTTAAAGTTTGCCTAAACAGACAAGTGAAAGTTAATCCGTGTGTTGTTTAACATAACACCATAAAAAAGAGCTTCCAAACCATTGAGACTTCATCTTCTACGCTTCAGTGGTCTCTGCAATAACACAAAAACTCCTCAAACTCATCTTGAAATCTCTGCAAAGGTTGTTGGCTAAACTGTTATTGCATCAAAAGGCCTGTGAAGCATAACATCCTCATATTTATCTAGTGCGTGCACAGACAATTAATCACTCTCAGGACACGTTCAGGAAATGGAAAAGTGAGGGGAATCAGTGAAAGGTGTAAATTTTCACAGCAATATCCTACACAATGTCCAATGTATGCGCTGACAAAACATGGGCTTTAAATATCAGTTGAATTGGCTATACACAGTAAGATATTTTTTATTAGCTCGGTTTATTGGTCTGTGTATGGGGCCAAAACAATGGTCTCCCTAATCATCATCTAGTTGAGATTCCAACAGATACAATCAGCTGCCTGTAAAATCGTGTTGCTTGAGGAACACATCTATGGGTCTGCACCAGGGAAGGAGGTTGATATTTTGGTTTGGTTTAGCTACCAGAAGAAGGCTTTCTATGGAGAAATCAAAACATATATGTTGAGGCTAAGCAGTTCTAAATCTCCTTTATTCTCTACCTGAGATTTGCACATTTTATCCACCACCTGGGTGACTAAATCAAGCTAAAATCTTCTCCAATGAGTGGACTCTATGGTCTATGATCAGCATAAGGCTGGAAGCTCACAGCAGAGACCTCTTAAGCCCCCCCATAGGCGCAAAGTTTTTCTTTGTTGAACAAATGATTTCAGTGCAATCCAACCAATTTGCAAAATGGTCATTTTCGCTGATGGACAAATAGTAGCTGTAAATGACTGTTTCACCAATATCTTCGGTCATGCGATTACAAAAATTATTTTATAAATCCTCAGGTCTATGGGGAGCTTTATTAGGGAGAATCGGGGTTGTGAAACTGCCCTTTTCTTCAAGCCATTGTTCCATTCATTTTTCTTATACAATTAGCTTAACACAAGTTTGCTTGGTTGAGGGATCAGATAACAGATCCATAGCTAAAGAAACCCCAGCTTAGTTCTGTTCTTTCTATCACAAACAAAGCAGTTTGATTACTCTTAAACCTGCCATGGAGTCCTTCATGTCTAATTCTGACCTCAGTTCTCAGTCTGAACTCTAATAAATTACATCTGAATCTCAATAACAATTTTTTTGCATGCGGTGCTGAGAAATCTGCTCAATATTGAAATATGTAATTTGGCCACAATTTTTTCAATTGTTTAATAAAACACTTTTTCATAATTATAGATCCAGGGCCGGCCGTACCAAGTGCGGGGCCCAATTGGAACCATTTTGGCAGGGCCCCCTAGAAGAAACTTTTCTGTCTGTCGCAGGGTCATAGAGCTGGATGGGCAAATAGTGCCTGCTTTACCCTTTGTCCAAGTGATGTCTTCCAGTTGGGGATGGGGGCAGGCTGGGCAACTGGGGAATTAAGGGAATAGGAATCAGAGCACGCACTGGAGTGGGGCCCCCATGGCTCAATTGGGCCAAATTGGTCCAATGTGCTTAAAACCGGCCCTGTATAGATCATTTAGAGACTATAGTGTCCACCTAAAATCTTCCATGCCTTAAACTGGCTTCTGATGTACGTATTTCTCAAAATGTGCTTAAACTTACGGGTAAAATTGTTATTTGGCATATATTCACCAGTTCCTTTGATGGTGAAGAACCAGCAGCATTCAGAAAATTTCAGAACTGCCAGATTGTTTCGGTGTTGTTTACCTACAACGTCTGATAAAATGTCTACATGCAGGTAACTCCCTAAAATTCATCGCCCCAGCAATCTTAAGTTTGCATGAAACTCGTACAAAAGAAACACGAAACAGTAGCCGAACAGCAAAAGGACAAAAAAAAAAATGTACCTATAGAGAGGCAGATTAGGATAATGATGACACTGCCTCCAGTCTTTTGGTTTATTAGGACTTCCTATGATCAGCTTCTTACCTCTGGGCACTGACTGCTCCTTTTTGACTCAATTTGGATGACATGATTAAGAATTTATATTTACCTGCTTACCTTCAGGGCTTTTGTACTGGGAGAAAAATTCATTCAAAACCCACTGATTTATTTAGTTTTACAAAACCTTGTTTGTAATTAGAAACCGCTTAGTCATTTTCCCAGATAATCACATTACTGTCTACGAGTGCTGTTTTAGCAACAAAAGGGACGGGAACACGCCATGTACTTTTTACAGCTGGAGTTTCCAAGTTGCTAAATGTATGAAAGAGCAGTGGAACTCATTTGGTGAGATGGCTTGGAACTGTTTTTATGATCATCAGCCACTAGAGGCCCAACATTCAAATGAAACCTTACAATTACTTACTAATTAAACACTCAATCAGCAACTGAACTAGTAAGCAGGGTGGTGGACAGGGATGGCAAGGCGCTAGGAAAGACCAAGGCTGTGTACATACAGACAGAATAAGAGATTGAGGATAGAATGTATTCTCTTTTTTTCTCAAGTCACATTGGCTCCCAGTCATGCAGGTGTTCGCACCTGGGACTGTGTCTTCTAATTCATGGTGGAGAACATCTTCACCAGCATGATCAGACATCAACAGTTAGGCTTCTCTTTCAACAGTTCGGCTTCTCTTGTGTCAGAGCAGTTGGCCAGTCATTTGGCAGCCTCAATGGATTGGGGTTTTCACCTGCCTTTCAATATCAGATCCAAACTATAGATCTATAGTTGCTTTGCAGCTAAGTAGACCCACACTTAATAGCACACCAATGACAACTCATGCCCTTCTGAGAGCCATAAGACTCATGTCAAATTCTTTTTTTTAAAGGTTAAGTTTTATTTGTTTTGATAAACATTACATACAAAAAACATTAATAAAACAATAAACGTTTTCAGTTAAATCTTCTACAATATGTGAATGGATGGTGGCCAATAACTGCACTTGCACTGGGAATCTTCTTGAGAGGTGAAAAGGAGCTGACTTAATCAAGTCTCGGATGAGTTTCTTTCAAAAGTCTCAGTATATTTGGAGGTTGAACTAGTCATGGAAGTCATTGCAGGTACAAAAAAAAATACATTATCGGGTTGCATAGTCCTCCCTTGGTTGTGTGCCCGGGCCCATTTCCCACCAAGGACTCCATACCTTCTCAAATTTATCTGCTGTAACTCTCACTTCATAAGTGAACTTTTAAATGAAGTTTATCCTGGAGTCATGTCAAATTATTGATGGCTTACATAGAATACATTGCCAGACTGATCAATTGTCTAATTTCTCGATTAAAAAGTTATTATTGAGGGTGTCAGGAGCTGTGACATGGCATAGGAACTGGCAACTAAAAGTCCTCAATAAACACAGTTAAGTGGAACTTGTACCTCAACCAAAATCGTAACTGCAGTCTGCAGGCGAAATGTAGGACATGAGGAATATAAATGAGTGGGTGGGTGGAGGGTTAGGAACTGATGACCATTGGGCACTTGGAAGTTTAGTCCTAAAGTTCTTTTGTTGCTCACCAAGCTCAAACCTATATTGCATTGGCCAACTGAATGCTGCCCTCTTCTATATACAGAGTATATTTCTGATGTAAGTAATTGCAATGCATGTCCCATGATAGACTATTTACAACAGTAACTAATCAGCTGTCCAATGTGCTGTGCAGTAAACTTCTCTATTTTGGACCCATTTGCTCCAATCATTTCAGTTTGTGGCAGTGTGGGATGTTCTTGTTTAGTAAAACAATGTTATAACCATGTCTTGTTGAAAAGGTTGGGGTTCAAACATTATTGGTCAACAGATGTCTCATTGTTTCATTACAGTCTGTGGATAAGAAATCAGAAAACTCATGGGAGTTGCACAGCTTTCATTGCAGCCTTATTTTTGCATAGTTGACAGGTATACCAAGTGTAAGTCTTGGTGCTTGTCTCTCCTTTATATCCCTCCCACCTCTGTGCCTGGTCAGCAAGCAGGGCTCTCACTTTGGACTACGTTTATTCTAATGCTGCACATGTAAGCACATAATCATGATCCTCCAATCAGTAGCATCCAACGTGGTGTCTGAGGAGAAGCCACCATAATAGAGGAATATCACAGTATTCTAGAAATATGATGGTTCAACCTGGGCTACTATGAACTATCGTTCTGAGCAGGATGTGAAATAAGGGTGCGTTGGCTTTCCTTCTCCTTTAAATAAAGGATTTGAAATACTATTAGGAATACAACTCCCAAAAATAAGCTGGTAGGGATTTCTCTGAAAGTGATTGCATGCGGGGGTGGGGGGGGGGGTATTTCTGTTGCTTCTGTACAGGAATTTTAAGCTGTATAGCATGATCATTGCTACATGAAACCAGCAAGTGGGCCTTCGCTTATTCGCGGTTCAGGGGTTAATCCACGTAAGAAATTTTGAGCAGCATCTGTCACTGCAATTGTCTCCGAGAAATAACAGCAAGCTCAGCTGTTTTCTTGTAAAGCAGGAAGGTCAATACCCTGACCTCTGTTATTGAGTATCAGTTACAGGCTAATGCCAATACTACCCAGCAGGGCCTGCGATATTCACATCCCTCTATAAATATAGACATGGATTCTTGTAAAACATTTATATGATGATCTGTGCCAAGCTGGCTAAAAATACGTTTCAGATGGCTGCATATGCACACTTCATTATAAACCACTTTCTATAAAATGTCTTGGGCAGTAGAGAAGAGATTCTAAAATTAAACTAAGTTTCCATTCTATATCTAGAATCCTGATGCTGCTAAACTAGTACAGAAGAAGAAAAAAGATCACTTTACCTTTATTATTTTCATAAAGAGTACTCCTTTTGGACCAATTTATGGTAGATTATAGAATTATTAGAGACGGTTCTCCGGAAGTCTGTTATTCAGAAATCTCCGAATTACGGAAAGGCCATACACCCCATTATACACATTTTTTAAAATTATTTCCTTTCTCTCTGTAATAATAAAACAGTTCCAAAACTAGGATATGAATTAATCCTTGTTAGAAGCAAAAGCAGCTTTTTTTTATTGTATACATGATTTTCTGGTAGACTATGAAGATCCAAATTACGGAAAGATTCGTTATCTGGAAAACCCCAGGTCCAGAGCATCTGTACCTGCACCTGTACAGGTTTGGGATCCATTATCCGGAAACCCATTCTACAGAAAGCTCCAAATTATGGAAAGGCTGTCTCCCATAGACTCCATTATAATAAAAAATTCAAAATCTTAAAAAATTATTTCTCTGTAACAATAAAACAGTGCTTTGTATTTGATCCAAACTAAAGGTGGCCATTCACGAGCAGATAAGGCTGGCGATATCGACCCTTTAGACCAATTTGGCAGTTTATCTGCCCATGTATGGGGGCTTCCAACGGGTCTTCCTGATCGATATCCAGCCACAATTGATCGAGAAGGTTTCATTTTTCTGCCGACCGACCTGTCGGAGCCCATTGTTTCTTGTTGTTGTTGTAATCCCTAGGGCCGAACATTCGGATTACCCTGATATAGTCCTGTCGTTAGTGGGCATATCAGGGAAATATCTGCTCATTTGGAGATGACGCCAAAGAGTGGATTTTATAGTGTAAGAAGTAATATAATAGAGAGTATCATATTGGTGCCCATAGCCGTGCCTCATTTTTATTAATTAAACTGGTGAGAAAATTCTCAGTCAAATAATTTTGTTCTTAATCATAAAGCGGGAGAGATTTTCATGAGTTCCTGAAAATTACAGTATGAAAAGTTATAGTCATTTGGGAACCTCAAAGTTTGAAGCATTTTATGTACAAAATTGGCCATTTTGTTTTGAGTTTTGCCACACCTTAGGTAGAATGTGCCATCAATGATAGGGACACAAACTTTATAGATAATAAAGTTGTAGCTCCTACACACGTTATATATTATATTGTTGTAAATTCTACAAATGAAGGTTATTACAGAATCCAAAGTCTTATTTAAAAAAATAACCTTGTAGCGAAAGGGTTATATTTTTAAGAGTACAGTAAGTGATTTCCAGAGTAACAAGATATTACGTATGTTCTTTCCGCAGTAGAAATCAACTAAGCATTGACATCTTCCAAAGGAAAAAAAAAAAATGTCCATTAGATTGAGGGCTGGAAGCCGACAAACACATTGTGTGGTTTTGCAATTGATTACCTGATGAAATCGTATCTAAAATCTTTTAATTTTATGCTCTTGTTGACATTGAGTGGCAAGAGCGAAGTCCAATTTGACTTTGGTTTCTTAATGCACATCAGCCTGATAGAAACTGCCTTTTAGTTATCAAAAGCGATTTCAGTTCTTAATATCAGATTACTAGTAATTGGGAAAAAAATCATTATGAGGTTACATATTGATACATTGTATCAGGTTCTCCAGTCTTTTTTTCAGTTTTTCTTTATGAACTTATTGCCAGTATTGGGTTCATGGGTTCAGGATGATGTGCCAACAAGGACAAAATGGTCCATCCTCGTACTGAGCAGTAACGTTATTGCAGACACTTCTGTGACCGTCAACTCTGTGTATATTCACCACACATGGGAGCTCCAGCCAAATGGAGCAAAATCATTTGAGAGCTTCTCCACCTAAATCATTCTGGGAATTCATTAGTGGTCTAATAAATCTTTCCTTTTTTTTGTTTTCCAGCAAGTTAACGTTTATAAAAAAAGCTCGCTGACTGCTCCATAAATTCCTCAAGTTCCCAGTTCTTTGGGTCATCAGATTTATGTCTGGGATGGTTCAAGCCGTGTTAGACTTGCAACAAAAGTAGAGAATGTGTTAAATATTTGAAATGTTATCTGTTTTGCTAAAGAAAGATGTCAGGTGGCACCCATCATATTCAGCAGTGACAACAAAAAATAAAAAGACTTAAGTGGTGGCTTGATTGTCAATTTCTATAGTTCTGATACATTAGGGCCCAAATACAAATTAAAATAAAGTATGACTTTAGTATTAATTATAATAGAAGGGTATTCATATTAAACAGAATCACTGAGAGATCCTGTGACCATATAAAGGCACAAGGCTGCAGGCTGAGTTATACAGGGAACTCTGAGTTTCACTCATGTATTATAAGGGATAATGTACCCCCTACTGTAAATGATAAGGATATTAGAAGTCACTGAGGGGTTCTGTGACCATATAAAGGCACAAGGCTGCAGGCTGAGTTATACAGGGGGGAACTCTGAGTTTCACTCATGTATTATAAGGGATAATGTACCCCCTACTGTAAATGATAAGGATATTAGAAGTCACTTAGGGTGTGACCATATACAGGCACAAGGCTGCAGGCTGAGTTATACAGGGAACTCTGAGTATCACCCATGTATTATAAGGGATAATGTACCCCCTACTGTAAATGATAAGGATATTAGAAATCACTGAGGGGTGTGACCATATAATGGCACAAGGCTGCAGGCTGAGTTATACAGGGGGGAACTCTGAGTATCACTCATGTATTATAAGGGATAATGTACCCCCTACTGTAAATGATAAGGATATTAGAAGTCACTGAGGGGTGTGACCATATAAAGGCACAAGGCTGCAGGCTGAGTTATACAGGGACCTCTGAGTATCACTCCTGTATTATAAGGGATAATGTACCCCCTACTGTAAATGATAAGGATATTAGAAATCACTGAGGGGTATGACCATATAAAGGCACAAGGCTGCAGGCTGAGTTATACAGGGAAATGTAATATTTCCTGTAACAGTTGATAGTTCCAGATTCCTCCTGATATCTGTAGTGACACCGGCCATATTCATGTCAGAGTGAAATATATTGCGCCAAACGTGCTCTAAAAAGAAACTGTCAGGAAACACACTTTAACATTGGCTGAAGTCGGTGTAAATGAGAAGATGGATTTTATCTGGAATCATTCACATCTGGTAATCTAACATATTGTAAAAAGTGATATTCTCCCAGCCTTTATAGCTGAAATCATCCATGGGATTTTCAAGTGACATAAATGTTCCAACTAGCGAGGAGACCAATATGGTTTTATGACCTCTTTTTTCCCCCAATAACAGAAAGAAAAGAAGGAAAAGCACAATGTATTAGCAAGGTTCAACTGCAACTTCCTTCTTTAAAACCACAAAAATCTCCAGGCTTTAAAATAATAAAATGTTTTTTTTTCCAGAAATACACAGTTTTTTTTTATGCTGATTTGTTTTTCTTGCTTAACAGGGACTGCTCTAGAGCATATGAGAATAGCTTTTTAGTGTAACATGAATATTCTTGTGTTTTCGTAGGTGTTGTCTCCAGGGCGCGATGGCGTAATGACTAGAACAGAGCATTCAGATTGTATTGTTATTTCTGTTGAGGGAATCTACAGGAATGGAATCTTACTGTATGTTCAAAGAATGGGAGTTAGCCCAGTTTTTATTTAAGTGCACACATATGTATTTACAACTAACTGTGACCCTTTCTGGCCCCACCAGTGAAAGTCCTGTGGTTTCACCAGACCATTGACATTTACAAGGGCCTGTGCGGGAATTCTGATATTGGACAGGGCTCTGTATAGTTCTGTGCTATGAGCTTGAACATGTGGTGGGTGGCCATGAGGGATGAGCTATGTGAACTTGAGCAGCTGGAGTACTGACTAACATTGTGGGTGACATGTTGGGGCAGTGGTTAGTTTTCCTGCCTTGTAGCCTTGGGGCCAGCAGCAAACACCTTCAATTTTCCTTGAATAGAACCTCATTTACGCCTCTTATTTTCTCCCCCCTGAAAAATGTTCCGGAGCCATGAACAAGTTCAACCAGCACTTTCATGGAAAGGTCCATGAAAATAAATAGGGGGAATCCTGCAAAATGGTCAAAACTAAAATGTATCTACAATTAAACTATTTTTTTTTTTATTGCCAAGAGAGCCTTTTATTTAAAGTCCAATTGGTGAACCTAGAAACATTCCATTAAAATTCTAATATAGAAATAAAGGGTTGAGAGAAGTTACAAACTCCCTGTAGATGCCCTATAGCCTTTTTGCTTCCTTAAAGTGAACATAATCCTTTCTACAACAGTGTTGGTCAACATGGATTACCAATATTTTGCTTTAAAGGGGAAATAAACCTCCCTATTAATAAAAATCGCCACCCCCTAACCTACATGACCCCCCCTCCCTGCCTCCTCAGCCTAGGTGTTAATGCTTGTAATTGCCCCTAATTCTGTACTTAACTACTTAACACTCCTTGCAGAGTCAGCACAGCGAACTTCCTTTCTTTCCCTTCGGCAATTTCCATCACTTTCGGCACATGCGTAGTTGCCATCACTCACAAGACTGAATATCAGAAGATGGCGCCCATTAGCTACTCTGTGCTGACTCTGCAAGGAGAGTTAAGTAAAGAATTGGGGGCAATTACAGGAGTAATTTCACCTAACACCTAAGCTGGGGGGGCAAAAAGGGAGGCTATGTAGGGTAGGGGGTAGTGATTTTTAAAAGCAGGGGGTTTAGTTCTCCTTTAACATATTATCAATGGTTAAAGGAAGCTGGGGGTTCAAAATGGATAGATTTTTAAAGCAAGAGGACCATTCATTTGTCTTTTGTGCACACACCCCACTCCAGTGGCTAAACTGTGGCTAGCACTGAGCACCTAAATCTAGCTTTGTTTTTATAATGCTTGCTTACAGTTTAATATCAGTGTAGCTCTAATCTGCCCCTACTATTTAATCCAGTACCAATTTTCTGATTTGTGATGCATTAATGAGTGCAGACCGTGCAGCTGCCCAAACCCTTTGGAAGTGACTTAAGTTCAAAAGGCGCGCACACTACCGGCAGGTTTCTTTAAGCTCATGTGAACCTGCTCCCCTGGTAGTTCTGCCACTTTTGTTATGCTACAGGAGTCCTGTGTCTACAGGGGAGAGCAGGCACACTATGATTTGGCCATGGTCAGGACAGACTGGGCTGTAATACTCATCCCTGGAAAATTTTCTGAACCGCAATCTCACACACAGAGGAGAAGTGGATGGGTTTATTTACAGGACACTGTGCTTTTAAATAGCCGTGATACATACAGCCTCCCAACCAGGAGCAACTTTAGATAATACTTCAGATGGTTTTATCTCTGAGTTGCTGAGAGGAATCCCCATTTATGTGGCAGTTTCTTCAGCGTCCTGAGAAGAACTCCCTTTGGCTTTCCGTGCCCTGAGAACGCTTTGTTCTTCAGAGCCCCCTTTCCTTCCACACCCTAAATAGAGAGAGGTTTTCTGCCACTGGGGTTCCCTACTGACTTTTCACACACAGTAATATCTGGGAGCTTATTTAGTCTGGGTTTATTTCCAGGAGACTGTGCCTTTAAATAGCTGAGCTACATACAGCCTGGCAGCCAGGAGCAACTTTACATAATATTTCAGATGGTTTTATCTCTGAACTGCTGACAGGAATCCCCACTTATGTGGCAGTTTCTTCAGAGCCCTGAGAAGAACTCCCTTTGGTTTTCCGTGCCCTGAGAAGAGCACTCTTTGTTCTTCAGAGCCCTGATAAGGACCCCCTTTCCTTCCACACCCTAAATAGAGTGAGCTTGTCTGCCACTGGGGGTCCCCACTGACTTTTCACACACAGTAATATGTGGGAGCTTGCGACACCTTGCTTTCCCTCTGCTGCTTCTCCCTCACTACAGCACTTCCTGTGCAGCACTTCCTGTCAGCTCACAGGGGTAGAGGCTCCTCCCCTCCTGGCACGGAACAACAAATATACAAATAACTCCCCTACATGAGCAAACCAATGTCTCATAATAATAATCCAGATTTATTTGACTGATAAATCTTGAAAAAATCAGTTACTCAATTTAAGTGTCAAAACTACCATTGTTTTTAAATTTTACATGGGCATTTAGATTAATCTGTTCTAAATCTCAAGCAAACGTTTAGGGTACAAATTCTACACCTTATGTTTTGTGCTTCTGTTCCAGCCCAAGGCTCCACAACCCTGGGGTACTGCCCTGGGTCCCCCTCCAGCCCCCTTTGCCCTCCCCCTCAGCGTGTGCGCCTCTTCCTTTGTGTGCATGCGCGGTGCCTCTTTCTTTGTGTGCATGCGCGGTGCCTCTTTCTTTGTGTGCATGCGTGCGGCAGCTTGTATGTGAACATGCGCATGGGCCTGTGGGGTCCACAAGAACCCTGGCCTTGGGTTTTTTTCAGGTGCCACGCCGGCCCAGTCTGACCCTGCCACAGCCCTTTAGTGGATCTGTGCCTCTGAAGATGCCCCCATTAGCCCTCCACCTTTTTTGCTGATTCATGGCATGTTTTCTGGGTTGGTCTTACTTTACCTAAGCTTAGACAATATATTTAGCAACAAGCTCTAGGCTACCAATCTTCCTATATTTTTTATCTTTTTTTCCAATTAACAACATTGGGATCAAGCATCAAAAATACCGGCCAGGTGGCAACCCTATGTGCAGTGCCACTGACACTCAAATCCAAGATGGGGTGTTCCTGTGGATAACTTTAAAGGCCTGGCACATTCCTGTTATAGTGCTGCTGAACCTCTGGCCCAGTACAGTGAGTTCCAGGGGTGTAACTATAAAGGAAGCAGACCCTGCGATCGCAGGGGGGCCCAGGAAGTATAGGGGCCCCATGAGGCCCAAATTCAAACACAGTTTCAATAAATATTGGTAAAACAAGTCAACCTCTAAACATTTGGGGGGCCTGAAAAATAATTTGCTGTGGGGCCCAGTAGTATCTAGTTACACCACTGGTGAGTTCAGTATATAAAACGCAACAGAAAGTATAGGGAGCCCCATGATACCCCAATTAATGACAATTTCAACATATATAGGTAAAACAGCATACATGCAGCAATGTTAGAGGCCCTAAAATTTATTTTCTGTCTGGCCCATTAACATAAAGTTACGCCACTGCTGCAAGGATCACGAATGCCATGAGCCACCTGCTCAGTCCACTAACTTAGTCCCCAATATAAACACACTTTGTTACAGCCTTACATGCTTTGTATTGCATATCAGTTTCAGCTTTGAATAAGTGGTAGCATTTAAGTATTAGGTAACAAAAGGAAGTGCTTCACTGTCTACTCCAGCACCCAGTAATGGATAAAATGTCCCTGTTGCTGTTATAAATGAGGAACACTTTTTTATCGAAGTATCAATGCTTTCATCTCGGTAGAATATCACAGTATTTAATGTTTGCCAGCTACACTTTGTCTTTCCTGCTCCCAAATGCTATTTTAATGATAATCACTTTAAAAGCATAAAACCCATAAACTGCTTGTTTCCTTGCTATGAAATTCGGAAATTAGGGGCCCATTCCTTTGGGCAGCTCACAGTTCCTCAATCATTCTTGAACCTAATATCCGCAAGCAGATTTTTGCACTGGTTCACTTTATGGTATCTCTCTGTACAGGCTATGAGAACACTTAGGAAGCAGGGGAATACCTATGCTGACATAGTTTTATTGTATCACTCTATGGAGACTATGAGCAAATGTAGGAGGCTGTTCCTTCTGAATTGTGCTTAGTACAGGGGAATACCTATGCTGCCATAGTTGTATGGGATCTCTCTGTACAGACTATGAGCAAACTTAGGGGGATGTTCCTGCTGAATTGTGTTAAGTACAAGTAAATACCTATGCTGCCATTGTTTTATAGTTCAGGAAATACTTGAAATAATACCATGGCATAGCCAAAAAGCCAACCCAGATTGCAGTCTGCTAGGGGATTCACAATTCAGAAGTTAAGTATAAGATATGAAGAAAAAGATCTTTGAAGAACAAAGGTATATCTTTAAACACATATTTAACTAAATATAATGCCCCCAGCATTTGTTGGAAACTTGTGCACTCTAAGTAGAGGATCTGTTATCTGGAAACCCGTTATCCAGACAGCTCCGAGTTATGGAATGGCTGTCTCACATAGTAAGCCAAATTTTTAATTCCTTTTTCTCTGTAATAATAATACAGTACCTTGTACTTGATCACAACTAAAACATAATTAATCCTTATTGGAAGCAAAACCAGCCTATTGGGTTTATTTAATGTTTACATGGTTTTCCAGTCTTAATGTATGAAGATCCAAATTACGGAAATATCTTTTATCTGGAAAACCCCAGGATAACAGTCTCCATACCTGTAGTTGACAATGGAGATCAGTACAAACAATGTATTGAACCGATGGATGAATAATGGAACCAATGGAGTCCAAGTGTTCTCACTCTCCAGGGAAACACTCAACAGCAAGATGGAGTGTGTGTGTGTGTGTAGGTCCCTGAGTATTCAATAGCCTTATGGCTTGGGAGAACAAACTGTTACACTGTCTGGTAGTGAGGGCCCTAATGTTTTGGTACCTTTTTCCAGATGGTAGGAGTGTGAACAGTGTGTGGTAGGGGTATGTTGGATCAACCACAATGCTGGTGGCTTTATGGATGCAGTGAGTGGTGTTAATGTCCGTGATGGAAGGAATAGAGACACCTATGATCTTCTCTGCTGTCTTCACTATCCTCTTTTGGGTCTGTTGGGCTTTCTTGGCTACATAGCTGGTGTTGTGGAACCAGGTAAGGTTATCCACCAGGTGGACACCAAGGAATTTGGTGCTTTTGACGATCTCCACATTAGAGCTGTCGATGTACAGTGACAGGTGGTCACTCCTAGTCTTCCTAAAGTCAACAACTATCTCCTTTGTTTTGTCTACATTGAGAGACAGGTTGTTAGTTCTGCACCAGTCTGTTAACCGCTGCACCTCCTCTCTGTATGGTGACTCGTCATTATTGCTGATGAGACCCACCATGGTCGTGTCATCAGCGAACTTTATGATGTGATTTGTGCTCTGCGTGCCTGCACAGTCATGCGTCTGTAGAGTGAACAGTAAGGACTAAGCACACAGCCTTGAGGGGCTCCGGTGCTCAGTGTGGTGGTTCCGGAGATGATATTTTCAATTCTGACTGACTGAGGTCTGTTGGTCAGGAAGTCCAGAACCCAACTGCAGAGGGAGGAGTTCAGTGAGAGTTGGGTTGAGGAGGCACCTAGGCGAGTCATACAGTCAAGGAACTTAGGGAGAGCCTGGTGGGCACTGGCTATAATGGGCCCTTTTTCTCCCCCTGCTCTATGGTAGGAAGTAAAGACAGGACTACTTTGTTCCCGCTAATGCTTTACTCAGCTTTTGCTCCCCTCAGGGTGTAAGTAAATGACACCTATAAACTTTACAAGAAAGTTTTCTACTATACTCCTACAGAATAGTTTAGTGGCCCATTTAATAACATTCTATGTTCAGTGTAATATTTGACAGCCCCATGTTAGCCTCCTCCCTTCTCTACTCTGGGTAAGAAAATAAACATTTTATAATGTTATTGAATTAAGTATGAATATTCAGCTTTTGCCAGAAGAATTTGGCCAGCACACCAATCATCCCTGTTGGCCAATTCGGATAGAATATTGGGAACATCACAGCTAATGTACAAACGGAGCAGTAACTCTCACTCTCGCGGCCCAACATACTGTACATTTTATCATTATTATTATTTCATACAATGATGGGCATGTGAGCAACAATCTGCTCGTTCTGCTATTTATATTTCTGCCGAGGGTTCCTCTCCAAAATCAGAACCAGATGGAGCTTGGGGGGAATTTCTTCCCTTCCATACAAAAAGGCCGTTTCCCTATCAGGGAAAAATAACTGCCGAGAGCTGTTATGTGTAACTGTGAGGTCACAAAGCTCCACGGTAGCTCGGCTGCCAATCAAGCCTCGAAATGGGGCCCAGTGGAAAGGAAAAATAGGAGGGGAGCGAAGGTTGGCTGGGGGAAGATGTATGCAAGAGATAATTATTTTAGAAACTAAAAATATACACATTTTAAACTGCACGTCGCATATTAAAGCCAAAGTGAAATGGGTTATTGCAAAACAATTTTAGTGTAAATCCTGCACTGTTTCATGTTATTTCTAGGGATCACCAACACACTGAATATATTATGAGTCAGATTCTATTCCATGAGATTAGTTGTGGGTGTAACAATAGAGATAGCAGCTGCAAGGGGACCATAATAGTTTACTAATGGAAACAATATGGCAGCTCTCTCATATACTATATGTATAAATGTACAGAGAAGGAATGTTCTGGGCACGCAATAAGCTATACCCTCATACTGTACTGTCTAAGGGAAACAATATGGCACCTCCTTCCCATATCTATAAATACAAATATACAGAGAAGGAATGCTCTGGGCACACAATAAGCTATACCCTCATACTGTACTGTCTAAGGGAAACAATATGGCACCTCCTTCCCATATGTATAAATACAAATATACAGAGAAGGAATGTTCTGGGCACACAATAAACTACACCCTCATACTGTGCTGTCTAAGGGAAAAATATGGCACCTCCTTCCCATATGTATAAATACAAATATACAGAGAAGGAATGTTCTGGGCACACAATAAACTACACCCTCATACTGTGCTGTCTAAGGGAACAATATGGCAGCTCTCAACGATAAGTGCCAATACAAATGCTTCATATATTTATATTTATGTTCAAAAACCATCAAAAAATACAAAAACAAAAAAGACCAGTCACTGATTTCTCTGGATATCGCAGTCTACACCATGCTTTCATTTTAATGCAATGGTCTTTGTGAGGGAAACTGAATGGGAAATACCCATGCATATAAATAGCATTTAATTGAAAAATTCCATCACTCCATAGTACAAAGGACATATGATAGTCCTATTGATATGATATGATGGTACTATTTACAGCTGGCTGGAGGACACATGGATTTAGGCCTGGAGTGTTGGCAACACTTAAAATATGTGCTATCCTATCATGTCTGTTTGTTGCAACACGTTCTTAGCATTGAAACCATTTGCAAAGTGCTGTCCTATCTCGTCTTTAAAATGTAACATTCCATTAACCAGTGTTGTAAAAGGAACCTAAGACTCAGTTATCAGAACTAGTACTGGTGGAAGGAGCAACAGAGCCCGGTACTAATGGACAGAACCAATTAACTAAATGGTTAATCAGTCTACAATGGAACAAGTAACAGATGATCAGTGCTTCTCCTACAACATAGGAATGTCTTGTCAATGAGAAAATCAATGATTTAAACAGTCACCAAACAGTGACATTAACCTGTTCCCTGGTCAACCCAGACCATGCCATATCTCCCCCCTAAACATGACCCTATTCCAACTCCCAATGGCGGACAGGTTTTGTCAATACCTTCATATTTATAGGGTATACAGGGTATATAATGAATTTGCTGCAGGTTTGTTAACCATATAATCTTGTTATTATCTATAGCAGTGGTCACCAACCAGTGGCTCGTGAGCAACATGTTGGTCTTCAACCCCTTGGATGTTGCTTTCAGTGGCTTCAGTGCAGGTACTTCTTTTTGAAATCCAGGCTTGAAGGCAAGCTTAAAGCTGGCCACACACAGAGAGATTTGCTTGTTTGCCGATGTTGCCAAACAAGCGGATCTCTTCCCAATTTGCCCGCCTCGAAGTTGGCGATACCGGGCTGAATACGGGCCGTCAGATCATGGGATTAACAAACAGGTGTGGCCGTGATCCAAGTGGATTCTTATTCCCGGCCTATCGATATCTGGCTGACTTACGTCCGGATATCAATCGGGGAAGCCGTTCAGAGGGCCACGTACACGGGCCAATAATCTGCCGATCGGTCTGTCAGCAGCTTTTATCGGCCCATGTATGGGGCCTTTATTTGTTTAAAAACCATGTGTACTGACAAACAGAGCCTCCTGTAGGTTGCCAGTCCACATAGAGACTACTGATAACCAATCACAGGCCATATTTATGGAAACTTAGCATTATTAAGTTGCTCTACAACTTTTATTTATATTTGACTGTAGCATTGAGCATTCCTTCTAGTTGTGCTACATAGAAAATGTGGCCACTGTAAGATCCTACCTATAGCAGTGATCAAATAGAGTGTAAGCCTTTCTGGGCAGAGGCCGCTTTAATCATTGCAGATGACATCCTTTTCCCATTTCTGTACCACTTGCTCACTTGTGAATCCACCTATACATTCCATTGCACTGATCAGTTCTATTATTTTGGCTGCTGTCAGATTCGGTGTTTCTATATTTGAGTTAAATTCAGGATTTGTTCCTTATTAAATATCCGTCATTGCCTAATTATTAAGCCATTAAACTCTCAGAACACATCAGCTCAAACAAAACACTATTCCTATGTGGTGTCTTTTAATGACCTAAATGGGCAATCTGTTTTAGATTTGAATTTCATTAGTGTTGCTATGGTGACAGCAAGCCATTTATTTAGACGCCAGGGAAAAACTTATGGCTCATTTATAAAACAAGATGTGGCAGCATGCCCCCAAGAAACGCTGTTTAGGAATGCTACAGAACATTATATTCCACAGTGGCATTACTAGAAAGTATGTCCCAACTAACAAAGTGACAAAGATAAAACACTATGACTGAGATGCCAAAAATCCTTCTATCCAGATAGATGGTTTGGAGAAATTGGTTCGTCGGGGCTATAGACCATAGAGAAGTAAAATAATTAAGCAGAGGGATTGGTGATTTATGTTAGTTCTCTAGTTTCATAACCATTGTTGAGGTTGGGGCTTCAAGGATTTCACCAAGAAGACATCTCAAGCTTGCTGATTGGCTCTTCTGTCACCATCAGTACCTTCAAGCTTAACCTTGCACCACTAGCCTAACCAATCATAAGCACTCATTCAATAACCTGCTTCCAGACTTTTTCATTTAATTCCTTCAACCTAATTCAAAATTAAGGTTTTTTTTTTTTAGGTGAAGCAACATTTATTTAGATATTTGGCTCAGATAGTTCCATATTGCTCATCATGTTACTTCATTTAAACAGATTATTATCGTAGCTGTACGTTGCATATAAATGTTGGTTCCACCTGTATTGCTAATTGTATCAATCCCTGGGATGCGTCCAACGTCTGTGGAAAATGATTTAGTTATAGTTGCCAAACCTTGAGTTGGAAAGCAGAGAGATGGGCAGGAAAGTCCCCATGGATGATCTACTCATATCTTTGTATGTGTTACATGCAACCAGTTCAGTAGGTTGAGCCCACATCAAGAGCCCCTGGTTGTATCCACTGTTGAATTTGCCTTCCTTTCTGCCGCTATAAATAGTAATGCTCTCTGTTTACTATCTGGTAAGTCAACATCAATGTTACATTATATATTTTGCCCCCATGCCACCTGGATGGGAATTATAAGTCTGTTTTTTTGTTAGAAGATCTTGTTCCCATACAAGAAGAACCCTACGTAGTGTCTTTGGTGTGACTGATTTGTCCTAAGTTGTTCTGTATAAATTGTCCTTTGATTGTTGCGTCTTCACCAATATCAACATCTTTAAATACACACCTGTAATCCCTTTTATTATATGTACTTGTCCCTGTGCCACCTGGAAGGGAATTTTTTTTATTAGATGGAATCTTGTTCTCTTACAAGGAGAACTCTATGTTGTGTCCATAGTGGGAAATATTTTCCCCACCAAATAAAAGCTAACTTGTTCTTTATATATTGTCTTTAGATTATTCATAAGCATCAACATCTTGGATACCCAGCTCTAAGCCCACCACCTTGACACCAAAAGTACCCTCAAGAAACATAAGCATTAATGCCAGAAGGCCCCTAACTCCCCACACCCACCAAAAAAATGTAAATTACTATTAAAACCAAATGTTGACCATATGAAAGATTGGGAATTAATTTAATTGGCGAGGTTTTACTTTTAAACCATAATAGTCAATAAGAGCAGCTTCTTGGCTCAAAGTCACCTGAATATAATGGACTCTTTGTTCTCGGTCTTGAGATACTATTTTGAAATTCCCGTGAAATAAGGCATGACTGGGAGATGGTGTGCACTCTAATGTCACCCTCAGAGTAAAGGCTGTGACCACATTGTGAAATAACATTGACCTCCAAGGCCTCTTGTGTTTTTCTTCACAAATACAGTCAAACTCAAATATTTTAAGTTTTGGCCATCGGGGAGTCCCCAGAGATTCCACTGCTACAGTTCAAATCCCGGACATCGCTACATCTCGCATAGGGTAAAACAAATGTAATTTTTTTTTGTCTTTCGAAATGTTCATTTTTAATTGTTTAGGTCAATTTGATTAGTTCTAAAGCAAAAAAAAAAAAGTCTGGAAGAAATTATTAGTCTCTGTTTGTTTAATCTCCTGCCCTAACCTGGCATAGAAGTATATTTCAAAATTTGAATTTTATTTGAATGGAAAAGGCAAATATGATTCAATTTAAATGTTTTTTTTTCAGTTTTGCTGTAGGACACAGGGAATTGAGAGCCCTATTGTGTAACAAGGACATATATATATATATATATATATATATATATATATATATATATATATATATATATATATACATATATAGTATTTCTAAAGGTGAATATGTCACTGGAGTGCCATTTTTATTTACACAGTTTTATTTTACCCCATTGTTTTGCAGATATGGAATAACCCATCTAAGTCAATGGGAAAAATCCAGATGGCAGGAATATTATGGCATAAGAAGTGGGGGGAAATGTGGCGTAAGAATTGCACTGCATTACAGAAATGTTCAAGGAAACGTTCATAGGTATCATTCAGAAATGAAGGAAGTGCTCCGAAATGGATGCACTGAAGATCATAAATTGATGCAATTAATTGAGGTACGTTCCTGCACTGTTGTGCTTGAGTCCTGCCTTATCTGAAAAATGGCTGCACCTAAACCTACTGACTCTCGAATACCCTGGAGCTACTGCTACCATAGATGTTCCAGCTCCAGGGTTCCAATAGTGGGTTGTGTCAGTAGGTGCACTCGATTTGCGCTCAGAGAAACAGAAGCAACACCATTTTGAACTTTCTCTGAAAGTGATGCAAACCTTCTGCTCGGGAAATGTTGGTAAAAATCAAAAGGAAACCTGTTTGGGATGGGAAAAGTGTAGCTTTTTGGTAAAATATGGGTTTGGAGATTTTCCATACCAGGGTTGCTCCTTCACACTTTGCTGTAAGCTGTACTGTAGCAACATCAGGCCTGTCTCATGGTGAACAGTCAAGGCAGAAAAATGCATGTATTCTTCATCTCAAGGAAATAAGAAGTTTAACTAAGTAAGTATTCTTCACTATCCTACTCTTAAAGGAAAACTATACCCCGAAAATGAATTTTTGAGCAACAGATAGTTTATATCAAATCAAGTGACATATTAAAGAATCTTACCTACCTAGTATATATATTTAAGTAAATATTGCCCTTTTACATCTCTTGCCTTGAACCACCATTTCGTGATGGTCTGTGTGCTGCCTCAGAGATCACATGACCAGAAATATTTCAACTCTAACTGTAAAGGCAAGAAGTGTTGAAGCAAAAGACAGAACTCTGTCTGTTAATTGGCTCATGTGACCTAACTTTATAGTTTGTTTGGTATGTTTGTGTGCACCGTTGGATCCTAGGATCCCAGGAGGCTGTCCTTATTTTTTAAAATGGCTATTTTCTATTTATGATTACCCAATGGCACATGCTACTAAAAGTATATTATTATGAGAATGGTTTATTTTTAAGAAATCGGTTCTTTTGATGGACAATTATTTCTAGCTCCTCATTAGTCTTGCATTAGAGATAACAGACATAGATTGTATAAAATTTTCATCACAGGTCCACTTTCAAACAAAATATACACAACTTTATAAAAAATACTCCAATATATTACACATTGCTTTCAGGTGAAATAATTCTCCAGACTTTTAACTGACTCTCCAGATTGATTTCACTGATTCTCCAGACTTATTTTTAATCCCCAGAATTAAGATCCAGCTAAATGAATAGGTGATGGGGCCACTGAAGCCGTTTAATTGTACCAGACATTTAAAGGAACTCATGTCTGTCAATGAGCCGGACCCCGTTGCAGACCCGAGAGCCATATAATATACCTATCACACAGGCTCTCCAGGGAGAAGACAACAGCAGCAATGTACATTTCTACACCTAATAGAACCCGTGTTTCATTAAAATGGTTTTAATGTTTTTGAAAAGCTTGTTGAAAGAAAAGATCAGTTTTCAGTGGAATTGAATTCATTAGACGCATCAAGTTGCACAACACGATCAAGCTGAAACGGACTTTCCACTTGACTCAGACTATGAAGAAATCTGAAGATCTTATGGTGAATGTGCAGCTGCTTAATGTGTTTTAGCACAGGGAGAGCAGACAAGGCGGAATGAATGGGAATAATTCAATGGTGCCTCCATCTTTCTGGGAAGATCGAGGTGGGAAAGGAGTTAAGGAAATCAGTATCTGTTTCTGGTCTTTAAATCAGAAGCATAGTCACTGTAATTTCACATCCGATTTTTATGTGAAGGTTATTTTAAAGGGGATGTAAGCACTGTCCTTGCTGTGGTCTAATGGTAAATTAAATGTACGTCCAAGCTCTTGAAGTATCCTAACTTATCTCAATAAGCCTGGCTCCCTGTGCTTTGATAATGCAATTATTGCTGCAGACATCAAGCAAATGTCTAATAGACAGCTGAAGGAGGCAAAAATGGTTAATTTCCACCACTGCTCAGTCCTGGTTCTGTTACCTGTGCCTGACCCAGGGATCTTGTGATCAGTTCCTGTGAATATTTTAGATTATGGGTAATAGAATATGGCTCTTCTTCTTTGGTCTCCATCTGGTAACAGGGGAGAATGTGCTGGGAGCCTTCAGCTGAAGGCCTCGGTATCAAGCTTTGAATCCTATGAGGCCAGCAACCTTACAGAAGTTGAGAAGCATAGCCTACATCTGGTAACAGGAGGTGAAAATTCTTGAAAACTGGAGCAGAATTCCCAGTTTTGCCTGATTAGGCATCAGTGCTTACATCCCCAGTACCTAGCTTCTCTGGAGGCCAGCAACATTAGAGAAGTTGAGGAGCAGGGATCCCATTAGCAAGGCAAAGACAATAGATAGCAGTTTCTTAGGACACTCATAGGAGTTTCAGTTAGGCCAGTTTAGCAGCATTCTCTGCATTGAGGAAAATAGTGAGGTCATAGATAGAACACCCAGGCTGGACTTTTTTTTATTTTTATTTTTCACTAAAGGATGTCTACTGTACACACTCCTATTTCCCCTTGTTGTACTTTTGCTACTAATCAATAAATTATTAATATGTCCTTTATATTAAAGGGCTTGGGGGACAATGTCTGCTTAGTACAAGTGAATAGCAATACTAGCATCATTTTCTGGTATCTCTCTATACAGGCTATAAGTAAATATAAGGGCTGCTGAATTCTCTTTAGTACAGGGGAATACCTATGCAAAATACTAAATCATGTTTCATATAGGGAAATAAATATAAAATAGACAAATATCACAGAAAATGAAACCACCAGGTCCCAAGAATTCCCAGCCTTATGGGAAATATATTGCCTGTCGCCTTTGAGAAATAATAACCATCATTAGCGGATTACTTTAATTCTGTTTTAAATATTGAATTATCCACCAATCATAGGAAATAGGGATTGTCCTTCCGCAGTCAGCGCTCCAGCCCTCCTATTGCCTCTCGGAGGCCCAGATGTTTACTGGGAAATCTGATTAATGCATTCCAAACGTCATTCTTGCTGAAACACAATCAATTTTAACTCATTTACAAATCACGCTGCTTTCTCTAATTGTTAGCCTCAGTCTCTCATGACTGCACAGGTAAGTAAATTATTCCGACCCGCATATGAGAATTTGCTCTATTTACCCTGACAGGCTTCAACATTACTGATGAGCGGCTTCGGCTTGATTAAATAATACAATCACAAAACAGATTTTCCTTCTCCTAATCAGACGGAGAGATAATGAAGAAAAATTAAAATCGAAATTCTCTATCCCCTCATAAATATTGCAGCGCGACGCGTCTTCGCCTTGACTCCACACACACCAATAAAATAAATCAGTAAGGAAATCGTATTACAGTTCTTCTGTGTTAATATTCTTTCAGGCAATAATGAAGTTTCAAGCTTTAAATGTTGTGACAAAGGGGTGTATTGTGAGTACATTGAGTAACATAAGTGGTTATTTAAATACAGGAGAGTTCTTCCTCCTTTAGTCCTTTTAGGTTTTTGCATTAGTTTGTAGTTATGATTTTGGAAAGACTGAATCATAGGGTAATGGCTCACAAACTCTACAGGCTAATGCCCCTTGGCAGCTCAGAACTTTGGTTGTTGGAACCCAGTTGACCTTGAGGTCAATTAGAGCATGATTTGGCTAGATATCCCTGGCATTATGGCTGAATGAATGATTCTTATGGCTGGAACAGATAAGAGGGTCCTTGGCAAAAGAATGAGCCTCAAACAGAGGCTTGAATCAAACAAGACAACTTTGTAGGATAAGGTTTATTACTGGGGTCATTAACCTCCCCTTATAGATGCAAGGTTAATATAAGATGGCTACCAACCTACTTAATGCAAGAAGATTGCCTTATAATCCCTTATAATCATCCTGCTTCTCTCCCTCCCTGATCTTTCTGATGTGATACATGCTAGAGGCATTAAAGAAGAATGAAATCCTTATTAGTAACTGGGCCTCTTCCTGGGCCCATTCTTCTCCCTCCCAAACCATGCCACTTATATGGACCCTGTAAATGAGAACATGATACAACAGGGTACACAGAGATAACCAATTTTTCTGTGGAATTGGAAAAGAGAAGGTCACCCATTTTCATTAGAAAATATGAGGTTCCCTCTAAATATTCACAAGGGTTTTCTTTAAAGTGAGAGCTGTGAAGATGTGGAACGGCTGATACTTCAAGGGAAAGAATCAGGGTTATGGAAGATAGCTCATAGTACAAGTTGATCATGGGGCTGGTCTAATTACCATCTTGGAGAGGCTTCAATTGGGTTTTTTTGCCTTCCTCTGGATCAACTAGCAGTTGAACCATCAACTAATGCAAGAGTCATATTTAGTTGTGGGAAGCTCACACTGTCTTTGGCACAAAATGGCCCGTAGCTGCTAATTTCCATCAGTTCTGTCCATTAGCCTGATCTGATAGGCCCATTCCATATGTTCAGTGCCTCTTTTTCCCTTAATATGACTCTTATTTAGGTTTGTCCGAGTTATGTATTTCTTCCACCACCGATATAACCAGTAATATCGTTTTCTTCAACTATTTCTCTTATCTAATGTCATTATATAATAGATACTGTTTCATTATCTAAACAACCTCTGACCATTCTGTATGAGACCACATTATACAGTCAGACTGAGATATTAAATTTATTGCTCGGGTCTACAATAGCAAAGTGGTTTCTCTCAGCCAGAACCCTAAAAGTTGACTTTGACAGACATACTTTCCTCCAATACTTCTGCTGACAAATGATCAAATATAAACTGCAGGGATTATTGGCTTTCTGCCTACAGGCGGAGGAAATAGCCTCATAAATATTTGCTCAAGACATTAATAAATTTGAAGTGTTGACTTAAATAGAAAGTTTAAATATTTCAGACCCAGAGCTCAACTTCCTGAATTAACCTATTTTTTTTTTTTTCACTTGGGGAAGGCAGCAGTTACGATACCACTTATATCGGGTATTCTGACATTATATATGTCTGTAGAACCAGTGTGAGTTATTATGCCCTCAAAAGGTTTTAGATGCAATTATGATATCAATTATTTTAAGTGATCTTTAGTACCTACTGTATATACTTTAACTATAAATATATATGCAGTCATGTATAGCAAGGTGTAATATGATTCATGGAGCATCCAAGGTTTCAGGCGGTTAGCAAGTCTGGGTTGACAGGTTCCACCAGGTTTTTCCCATGTGTCCTGCTGGCAAGTCTGACCCTGCACTTGTCTTAGCCCTGTCAGTAATATATCTATGATCGCCAGGGCTGGGGGGAGGCAATCAACTGAGTACAGACCTTTGCTTTTCATTGTGTAACGTGGGAGTCCCCCAACTTTTTTACCTGTGAGCAGTATTCAGATGTTAAAAGAGTTTAAAAGCATTAAAAATGTTCCTGAGTGCTGTAGTTACCCATTTGGTAGCCTCTATGTGGACTGGCAGGAGGTTCAGTTTGGCAGTACCCCTGGTTTTATGCTTCCAAACCAGAAATTCAAAAATAAGCACCTGTTTTGAGGCCATAGGGAGCAACATCCAAGGGGTTGGTGAGCAACATGTTGCTCAAGAGCCACTGGTTGGGGATCACTGGCTTAAAGAAAAAAAACTGGCTCAGATTCATTAATGGGAAAAACCGATGAGTCTGGATAATATGCAAAAATCTCCCTATGTTGTTTTTTATCCTCCTATTTGAAAGCTTATTAAGAAACCTGATGAAGGTCCAGCACTTTCTGGTTATCAATTGCCTTCCTCTGGCAGCTCCATGCTGCTCGCTATAAAAGAAAGAGAAGGATTGGGGCAATGTTTAATTGAGGTACATGTATGCGGTCAATTATCTGGAAACCTATCATCCAGATAGCCACCTCCTATTTTAAGCAAATAGCTTACCCGGTAGCCATCTCCTATTTTAAGCAAATAGCTTACCAGGTAGCCATCTCCTATTTTAAGTTAATAGTTTACTTTTTCTCTGTAATAATAAAACAGTACCTTGTACATGATCCCAACTAAGATATATTAATCCATTGCCTTGTTGGAGGCAAAACCATGCTATTGGGTTTAATTAATGTCAGAATGATTTTTTTTTTTTAATTATGGTGATGCAAATTACAGAAACATCTCTTATCTAGTAAACCTCAGGTTCAGAGCATTTTGGATAACATGTATCATTGAACGGAATTCAATGATAGACGTAATCTCTCTTATCAGGTTCTAACTGGTCTAGGATTACATTGTAACTTTGTGTTCTTGCTAACAAAAGATGAGAGTTGTGAGCACAGATTAGACATGTATGTTCTGAAATTCATGGTAAAACGCTGGACTGCTGGCAACCATCAACATTTCTTTATACCTTTTTTTTCTTGGTTACTGTCTAGACACGAATCTCTCCTGGGGGACAAAAATAACTATGAATGTATGGAAGAAAACAGAAATATTAAATGTGTGCTTAAAGCACATTAGCCGATGATAACACTAAATAGCTTTTCTGAATTTACTGCACCTTTTTATTGAAGTCTTACTTTGTGTTCTTCCAAGTGCTCTCAAGATCATTAAATCTATTCAAAATATCTCCCTTGCTTTGATTGGATTCCAGAACATATCAAGGAAAGTTGATAATATAACTCCTAATGTTAAGTTCTTGGCCTATAAACTTGTTTGTGGCTCTATATATGTCACGTTTTAGTGCTTCTCTTGGCAAGAGTATGTTCAAAAATGGATTTGCTTCTCTTGACTTACAAGGGAAGTCTGGTTTTGTACTTCATCAGGGTTATCCTGGAAAATCTAATTAGAGGCCAAGCGAAATATCTTCCCTCCAATATGCAACAGTCTTTGGAAGTGGCATTTCCAAGAGAAAGGTTAAAGAAGCTTTTTTTGACACTTCTCTATTGAAATTGGTCTTTCATGGTCTGATGGAATTCTCTTCTTTAAAGGGGAACTTGGGAGGTAGGATCCGGATCTGTACATATTTTAAAGGCATAAACCGGTCCTATATAAAACATATTTGCCTAAAACCATGTTTTCTCATTCTAAATCACATATATTATATACTGGACTTTTCCACTAGGGTTTTGCTGTTAGATATCTTCAACATTTTTGGTTCAGTTCTAATATGGTGCAATATTTGGTTGAGCCCCCTTAACTAAATGAAAACATAGAGTTACACTCCAATAGTTTCATGGGTATCAAAGATAATAAAAACAAAATTGTACTAGCTTTCATGGTCTGATGGAATTTTCTTCTTCATTCTAAATCAAATGGATTATATACAGGACCTTTTCCCAGGGGTATTGCTGTTAGTTAGATATCTTCTATCTTCTAGGTTTATATGGTGCAGTATTTGGTTGAACCCCCTTAACTTAATGAAAACATACAATTACCCTCCAATATTTTCATGGATACCCATGATAGTAAAAACAAAATTACCCCCTAGGGATGCCAGCTCAATGTAGTTGAGAACTACCACTGTAAGGGCATTGGCCCATGGGGTGGTTCTAAGCATTTGGGAGTGGTACTGAATGCTCCAATCACCTGAAGCATTGATGTCAGGCAATAATGATCTCCCTAGTTGATATGCCTTAATTACCAATAAGCAAACTATCATCCTTTTTTATTTTGATCCAATATAAATGCATGAAAGTAGCAAAATCATTCAACCCTATATGGTACATCAAGCCAACTGACCTTCAGGACATTCTATACTGAATGCTTTGTACCCCCATGGGAACAAATTGAGAACCTCTATCCATTGATGGCTTTCCTTTGAACCCCTACTTTTAAAAAGGGTCCCTCCCTTATTTTAAATGTTATTTTAATTGTATAAAAAATAAATTTAGCACGACTGCATAGGGGTAACAACCTTATCTTGAGTGAAAAATTTCAAACCAAATTTACCAAATTTTTTGTCTGATTTTTTACACAAAGGTGAACAAGGTGGTACATTATACATTGAATAAGCATTCCCTTGGTTTTTATTAGTGCAATGCCTAAATCAGTCAATCAGGTACTTATCATCCTAGTATTTATAAGAATAAAATATTTAAAAAACTGTGTTTTTACAAATTCAAAGCCTTATAGCTTTGATTTTCAGTACAATATTCATTCAATTGGGATCTTTACTGTTCCAAATAGCTGTATTTACAGTACTTGTTAAGCCAAGCTAAAAGTCTACTAGTTTTAGGGTAGGGTTTGAGACCTGATCAATGAATGAAGTTTGAAGCCCCCTACTAGAGTCCTGTACGAGTCCAATTGGAAGGACCTGTGCCCAACTCAAACCTTCTGACCCCTAATCTGACCCGCAACCGCCAACCAACACATCCCCCTACCCAGAGCCACTACCTGACTTGGACACTATAAGTCAATCTTACTAGCCAACCCCAGACCCGTGAGACCAGAAGTGACATCATCTCAGACTGGAAGTAATGTCACTTTGCTGCTCATTCATCAAGAAAGGTAAAATAAAATATTTCTTGCATCACAGGGAGGGTCCCACACATTTGCTGGGTACCCAGGCAAGTTACCTGCAGACTACCTGCATGGTTATGGAATCAGGAATTTTCTAACCACAACCTGAGTGCTTTGCAGGAATTCTGCAGGCACCTGACCCAGTGAACGACTCCTACTATGCAAGTGACATTTTTCTCGTGTTGGACATATCCAAGATCAATACTTCGAATATGAAACAATTGTTGTATGTGAGTGTAATTACATGCCATTTGTATTTTCATTGATTTTACTTAATGGTCCATCTCAGGTTGGGGCCCCAAGGCAACTGCCCTCTTGGCCCTATCCCCAACCTGATCCAGTAAACATGAATAAATACATGATAAGGGGAGCATTTTTTTGCAAGAGTTTAATAATTCCTACATCTTCAGCTTTATCCCCCCAAGCTTTATTCATAACAGGAAATCCTTCTCCTAAATGTGATGACACACACGTTTTTAATTTACTGGTTGTTGTGTGGAGTAAATTAGCAGGACGTTACTTGCTGTTTCCTCCATTAAAAGTGACAGTCTGCAAGGTTAACCATTTCACCCAGAAGCTCTCAAGGATGCAGCCGACACACATTGAAATCATGAGCAATTCAACATGAATTAAGATCAGAACCATAAAATATAATGGAAAACACCCCATGCAGTCACTGTTCACTAGCATCAATGGAGTTTAAGCCCTTTCACTGCAAAGGAAAGAAGAAAACTCCTGTGTTCAGGTGATGGAATGTTAGGAGACTCAGGAAAACTATGAAAGATGGAATCTTCTCCATTATTTACCAGTAGGTCTTTCCAGCTGACACAAGGTCATCCATTCCGATTAGAAGAAAGGACGTTGCTGATAAATATTGGGCAGGGGTTTCTTGCAGTGAGATTTGTGAAGTTGGTACAGGCTGATACATTAGATAGGTATAAGAAGGGGTTGGATGCTTTATTCACCAGTAGCTCCTCCCAGCAGACAGGAGGGAGCCAATGAGATTAGCGGAAAGGAGGGAAAGGGGTGTTACAGGGAGGGAAGTGAATCAGTGGTACAGGCTGATACATTAAATAGGTATAAGAAGGGGTTGGATGGCTTTTTAGCAAGTGAGGGAATACAGGGTTATGGAAAATAGCTCATAGTACAAGTTGATCCAGGGACTAGTCACATTTACATTTTGGAGCAAGGAAGGATTTTTTTCCCCCTCTGAGGCAAATTGGAGAAAATTCAAATGGAGTTTCTCCTTCCTCTGGATCAACTAGCAGTTAGTCAGGTTATATGTAAACTTAAAAGGTTGAACTTGATGGACATGTGTCTTTTTTCACTTACTATGAACCACCTTCTTTCAGCTTTGCTATAATTCCATCTGGTGATGTGTGCAGATCACCTTTTCCAGAATATGTTGGTCTGAAAGAACATACTGAATGCTGAGCTACAATATAATATAACAATAACAACCCCAAAGTAATGCCATCAGAAAAATAATGATTTGTTCTCCATTTTGGTGATCAACTGTGTGGTTTATTAGGTTATAGTATGAATATTGAAAGTTATAATAACACACCGGAACAGCTATAACATTGTTTTCAGACTTTTCACGTTTCTCCTTTTTGGTCCAACATGTATTGGTGATGACATCGCCCTAAGGTTACAGATATATAGAAACATTGGGGTGTCACCCTGCTATAGTTCCAGGGGTACCCAGGGTACAAATAAACACTTTAATAGTAACATCACCAAAACAGCAAAGTGTGAGTTATTATGTCATTACTCAGATTAAGTAATAATAATTGTAGAGACAAAGAACAAGAAGCCAGGCGTACTCCCAGTGGTGTAACTGGCATCACCCAGTAGCAAGATGTGCACCTGGGTGTGTCTCTGGACCACATAGGTGGTGGGGATTCCTCCTGCCTCCTCTCCTATGCATGGCTGCCACTTCTGACTCACGCCTCTTATGGGTTTGACTGTACTGTCTGATTGGTATTAGGACCAGCCGGCCCCGACTGGCAATCTGTGGGCTCTGGCAAATGCCAGAGGGGCTGCTATAAGGTGCCATAGAAAGTCAGTATTTAGTGGGCTGGTGGGGGCTGATTGGGCCTCTGTGTGGGCTGATTGGGCCTCTGTGTACCTGAAATGCCAGGACCTATTTTGATTCTCAGCCCACACCTGGTCCACGACCAAGACTACGCTTTCTCTTTCTCCATCCTTCTCGTCAAACGTTCCAGTTCCCTTGCCTGCCCAGAACCCTCACTTTGGTTCTCCTCCCGACGTGAAAGGCGGCAGTTATAAGCAGAAGCATGAGCCGTGACTGGATGTTTGTTCTGGTTTTGGGATACAGGATGTGACGTACCCATTCTGAATAGGTACCAGAACTCATAGAGGATGCTGGAAGTGGTAATTTGATAGCTTGAGAGCTGTGGGTTGTTTTATACATAATGATGTTCCAAACTGCCTCCAGTAACCAGTTCCACACTCTTTAACATCCAATAACAATGAAATGAGCTGTGGAATGAACAATGAGATTTGACCTGGTTTATGGTTACAGTGCTGCTCGTCAGATTGCACACAGGGCTGGTAAATTAATATGTTATGGGTCAGAGCACACATTTTCCAGAACCAAGTTATTGCGACCTCAACAGAGGCTAAAGCACATAATGCTATGAGACTATGTCAGGCCCTACGAGACTTTCAGTTACTTTATAAGTACCTCCACCCTTCACCCGGTGACCACACTCCCATCTCTCACCCCCTTTTTAATAATAAAAACAATACATATAAAAGGTTATGACAAAATCTCGCACTTTCCTCTTGCTTTCTTCTCTTGGCTAATGTGTTGTTTTTAGTAGTATACAGTCAGCCCGCTTGAGATTTATAGGCAACAGCAAAGTCTGAAGTTATGACATTTTAGTCTTTCGCCTGGACTCCTTACTTTCTGATGGTGGGAGATCCTGAAGTGCGTCCAAAATAATTATAAACAAAAAAAAAAGGTTTTCAGTGGTGAGTACAGACAATATTAGCATTGACGTTACGGAATGGAGACTGGACACATAAGAATTACAAATAGTAAAAGTAATTGCTTTAATATATCATATATTATATATATATATATATATATATATATATATCAGCATGATATCATTAGGACACCCTCCCATAACTACTATGTCTGTTGCCACCATCAGTCTACTAGCACTGTCCAAGTGGTTAGGCTTTGGGCATAGATGACCCACATCCTTGGCATCCCATAAAGTTTCCTACTGACTTCTTCATACTTGAGCATCCAGTTGGCACTGTTGATTGGGTCCCCAGCTTTTTCTAGGCAAAATCTATGGTCTCTGGTGAAAATGCTTGCCGCCATGTTTAGAAGTGAATACATTGGTTGACTTGATCATGAGACTGCCCCACATCAGGCATAATATTTCATTTTTGGTGATTTTCCAACAAGGTCATGGTAGATGTGATGATTAGCATATGCTAATAGGCTAATTTAAACATTTTCTGCATGTATTCCTTCATAGTATCCCGCGGCTAATTCCATGTGTAATAGTTCCCAACACACAAGTCAGGACAAATTTAGCAACACTGTATAAGGGATCTTTCCATGATTTTGATCTCGATACTTTGTAAAGTAAAAAAATAATGTATACATGAAATAAAACCTATAGGTTTGTTGTGACTCCAATAAGGAATAATAATATCATAGTTGGGATCAAGTATGAAGTACGGTTTTATTATTATAGAGAAAAAGGAAATGCCTTCCCGTAATTTGAAGCTTTCTTATGTTTTTCCGGATAATGGACCCTATGCCTGTAATATCTCCTAAATATATGCCATTATAAACACATTGACTAGTCTATGTGCAATGCCCTTATAACAAATGGTAGGATAAATACAGTGGCAATGTCATTTATAATCCAGAATAGATGGCAAGTTACATGCAGTTTGAATGCATAATACCCCAAGGACACATGGCAGTAAGAAATATAGTAACAAGTTGGCAATTTATTGACCCATGAATGTTGCTCCTAGTGGTCCCAAAGCAGGTTTTTTTTTTTTTTTAAATTACTGCCTTGGGGCAAGTTTTGGTTGCATAAAAACCAAGTGTACTACCAAACAAAGTCTCCAGTCAACACAGGGTCTACCAATAGTCAATCAAAGCCAACAATTAGCACCCCCAGCAGGACTGGACTGGGAATCAAAATAGGCCCTGGCATTTCAGGTACACAGAGGCCCAATCAGCTCACATAGAGGCCCAAACAGTCCCCACCAGCCCACTAAATACTGACTTTCTATGGGACCTTATAGCAGCCCATCTGGCATTTGCCCTAACCCACATATTGCCAGTCCGGGCCTGACCCCCAGGAACTTTTCGCATGCTTGTGTTGCTCTCCAATTTTTTTTAGATGAATGTGGATCACAGGTGAAAAAGTTTGGGTATTCCAGCTCTACTGTAAAAAGTTAAAATTAAAAATGTAAGTTAAAATGTTCCCGGCTATGGTCACCCCAACCTTAATCATAGATGAAAGAAAAGAAGCACCAGTGGACATTGGAATACTCTCATAAATTCAAAATCATTTCAATGAAACAAGACAAACATATAAAAAATAAAAGCTCCTTGGAGAACAAACCACCCAGAGACCTCAAAGCACACCTTTCGATTTCTTGGACGCGAATGCCACTTTATCTGTATTCGTGACCTCTGAAATGTTTACAAAGAGAGCAGGCTTGTAATAATAATTGCAGACACATGTCGGCAAGTGGGAACCCATGTTTTCAAGAGATTTAGCCAATGTCTAGATCCCTTTATAGAGCATCCCCGTCTGTCGGATGACATCAGATGGAAGCTGGTTGCTTTTTTTTTCTTTACTAAGAGGCAGGAAGGGTGGGTTTATTATTTTTAACTGGTAACATTTTTATGGCCTTTAAAAAAAAAACTAGAGAAAGAGAGAGGGAGAATCAATATTTCCCCTGGAGGCCAATCGACTCTATCTGACGATTCCTTGCAAACACCCCAATGAGAGCTACACTTGGCTTTTCCAGTCCATAAAGTCCGTAGCTTATGTAAAGCTGTTGGGGGGAAAAGCTTTGGGGGTAAGGGGGGGGGGGTTAGAAAAAGAGAATTTTTCTCTGTTCCTTTCTGCCCAGAAGAGGCTAAAACACACATCTTGATTTAACGACTGCCAGTTCTTTTTTTTGGGGTGGGGGGAAGCTATAAAGAATTCCCAACGAAGAGTCCAGTCAAAACATCCCTATGAGCAGTTTAATGCCCCCCTAATGAAGAGCACATGTTATAAGCTTGCCTGCCACTAATTAGCCCAGTTAGATCACAAACTGTGACTTAAAGGTGCGGCCTCATTTACTGAGATTTATTGGAGGTTCCACAAGGAGGAAAGCACTCGACCATGTAACACCTTTCCAAGCATTTTTCAGGCTTTGTTTTATGGTTGAAGATATTTTCAATAGACGTGGAAGCCAAGAGCCCGTGTCTAGCTATGATACATTCCAAGCCATATAAAAGAAAATACATGCGGCTTTGATTAGGAGCGAAAGAATTCTGAGAGATTTAAATGTTGGATTACAGGGCAGATTTGGAAAGTTCAGAGGGGTCAATTTTTTAAAAAAAAATAAGTAAATAAAAATCACTGCCCCATATAAATTATGACATATGTTTAAAAATATGACATGGTCGGAGGATTTCATTATAATTTATACAGTAGGGAAATACTCTGGAAAATTAAAAAAATGTCATAGACGGAGAAATTAATAGGAGATAAATGTTGTCTGGCCACCCAGTCTGTCCCATTTCTGTTTCTGTACTATAAAAGATTAAGTAGAGTTTTTGTTGTGATTTATCTGTTTAACCTATAGGCACCCATGGGCCACCCCCTCTAAAGGTGCCACACTAGGAACAGGCCTAAGGGTGCCTATACGGTAGACACATTCCTGATTAACCAGATTCATGTGATTTTCGCTTTCTTCATTTTTAAGAAAAACAATCACATTAAAATAAATCTAGATCTGAGTTTGAGTCCTTTGAAATGAATTTATCAGCAAGTACACAGTATCAGTGTAGGATATGGAGGAGAAGAGAGAAGAACCAATCAACAAAACCCATTCAATGTGGCCCATGGATCATTGGACAGATGCTGTTAGAACTGGTGGAACAAATCAAGCCCAACAATTACATGCAAGTTCAACTAGACATGAGATCACACACCAGTGGGGTCCTTGTTCTGTCCAGTGTTGTCCATATCTGATGGGTGGTTGTCCATGAAGTCTATGGCAGGAGGTAAGGACAGACATATTTCACTGGTGGAGTGGAGAGTAACTTACATGTTGCAAGAGACTTATGTATTCCTAGTAAGACCTTGATAGATCAACTTTAAAAGATAAAGAAACCTGCAAAATTAGTCTTGGTCATGTGTTAGAGCTTATTAAAAGAGTGTGTATGCACAACAATCAATATTGAATTATCTAAGCAGGGTCTGTGGTGGCGACTATGTGACCAATGTGCAAAGTGACCACCCTGTCCTGGAGGATGACACCAATGTAAAAAAATGTCAACCAGGATCCTAATAACATAAGTGAACTTCCTCTGGAGTGATGCAACATGTGTATGTGGTTTTAAGTGGAACCAATCTAGACTTTACTAGGGGGCTCTGGTAGACTAGTGAAGGTACCTGGGCAGGGTCAGACTGGGTCAGCAGGACCCTGGGAAAAACCCAGACCCTTTCCCTACCTGTAAGTTCTGTCACTCTCCTGCGGGCTTCCCTGCACAGTTAACAGTGACGTCTAGGTAGTCTAGGAAGGGGCTAACATGGGGTGAGCAAGTGGGTGACGTGGGCCCTGAGCGGGTGTGGGGGTCATTGGGACAGCAGCCCTGGTGGACCTCAGACACCCAGAACAAATCTGCCTTTGTCCTTTAGGACAGCGGTCCCCAACCTTTTTCACCCGTGAGAAAACATTCAGAGGTGCCAAATAAGGGTTGTAATTGACTATTGGTAGCCCCTATGTGGACTGGCAGCCTACAGGAGCCTCAGTTTGGCAGTACACCAGTCTTTTATGCAACCAAAACTTGCATTCAAGCCTGGAATTCAAAAATGAGCACCTGCTCTGAGGCCACTGGGAGCAACATCCAAGGGGTTGGAGAGCAACATGTTGCTCACGAGTTACTGGTTGGGGACCACTGCCTTTAGTAGAACACTAAGGCCCAGTTTATGAATTTATAGGCCACTTTATTTCAAATTTATAGCAGCCCAAAGCTGGTGAGATCCAGTTGAACTAATGGGCATGTTGGCCTTTGTTTAAAGGAAAATCAATCTTTCGACATCTTCTCAAGGTTCTCAAGAGGTCTATAAGAACCACGTACAGTCTAAGAAAGGAAAGGTTCAGAAACATTCTTCCACATATTCCCATGGATGAAATTAGTACAGAAATTTTTAGAAAAAAATTATCTTTTTGTATCTCCCCTTTAATGTGTGAAAGACAATAAGCAACATCCCCCCAAAAAACAGCAATTCACCAAGATAAGTAAAATATAAAAATATACAATATAATAGCCCCTATCTTTCTAGTTGAAAGATATTGAATTGAATATCTGGATTTAAAATCTGAAATGCAAATTAATATTATTTTTTAATTTAAAAAAAAAAAAAGTAATTAGATGACTTTTGGTCCGAACGCATTTCAAATGATAGATTGCAAGCTCTGATGTCATTAACATCGGATATCTGTTGTTGTTATAAAATTGCAAAAGACTTGGTAACTCGCTGTATAAATAGATGATTGTGGAGGCGAAGAACAAAAAAATCCTGATTTTTCTTTCTGTATTTAGCACATGTAGCCTCATGTTCAGCAATTTTATCCTTTCGAAATTGCTAAATTCCATTGTCGCTTTTAGGGCGCTGTCTTACCCCATCAGGAAAGGGTTACACCCCATTGTGACACGAAGACCTTCTGCTGATTCGATTACTCAATCAAAACAGGCTGCGATTTGCTCTAAGTACACCTTCGTTTTGGCAACAGTTTCGTCTATCCTTACACCCAGAAAAAAAATATAAAAAGTAAACTCATGGATAAATGAAAATAAATGAGATAATCCTGCTTGATCCCCTATAAGTCCCTCGGTCAGAGTGGGCCTGCCAATCACTGGTTTTTTTTTTTCTTTTTCTTTTTTTTAAATATTTTTTATGAAAATCACTGTGACTCTGTCTGAACTATATGAAATGGTCGGTAAGTGTGTAGCTTAACAAAGCGAGTTTGAAAAGTGGATAACAACTCATAAATCATGCAGAAAACAACATTTAAAAAAGTACAGCTTTTGAGGGAAATGGCAATCATTTTGGTAAAAATGATTGTAAATTCCTAAATTAATTTGTGCAGGAGCGTAACAACAGAGAAAGCAGAATCTTTGGATGCAGGGAGGGTCCTGAGTGTAGGGGGGCCAGTAAAGTGAGCGATTTCATTATACAGGTATGTGACCTGTTATCCAGAATGCTCGGGACCTGGGGTTTTCCACACAGTGTTGGACTGGGACATCAGGGGCCCACCCAAAAACCTTACTCTAGGGGCCCACTGAAAAATTTTAGACCAGGGGGCCACTCTCAGTACTATTATTCTTCCTCTACTCATTCAACCTCTATTCTCCTAGTGTATTTTCTTACATACTATAATCTATTATTACATCTATTTAGCCTCTAGAAATAGGGAATGGCCATGAAGTTGGCCAAATTAGCAGCATGAGGGCCCACTGACACCTGGGCCCACCGGGACTTTTCCTGGTTTTCTGGTGAGCCAGTCCAACACTGTTTCCACATAACGGATCTTTCCGTAATTTGAATCTTTGTACCTTAAGTCTACTAGAAAATCATTTAAACATTAAATCAATCCAAAATTGTTTTTGACTTTAATAATCGTTAATTATATCTTAGTTATGTGGATTATTTGGATAGAATTTAGTCCATGGGAAACAGCCGTCCCATAATTCAGAGGTTTCAGGATAATAGGTTTTGGGATAATCTATCCTATACCTGTATCTTGTAAATTGGTCAATTTACCAATGTTTTGGGCCCTAAATTGAATTTTCTGTGGGTCCAGTATCATTTAATATAAACCAAGCATAGAGAAAAGGAGCTAACAAGGTCCAAAATGTTGAAGCACTCACTAATTAAGAGAAATGGTCTGGTTGAGCCTGCCCCAAACCCTCAGCATAGGAAACACTAAACTGTAGCCAATGGCAGAATGAGTAATTGGACTCTCCAATGGGGTGTCCACAAGGGGTCATCAAAAGTGTAAATAAAGTATTTTAGTCAAAGTTGCATTAAAAAAAAAAACATCATCTCCAACCGCCCTAGGTGTTTTGTGTCCTGGGGACACTTAGTCATGGACTCATTGACTCATGAGCTCATGACTAAGTGTCCCTAGGACACGAAACCCACAGGGTGGATAGATATGATGCAAAATACTTTATTTTTACTTTTTTGAGACCACTTGTGCAATCTTTTGGAGTGCTCATTTGCCCATTCTGCTATTAGCCCCAGTAACATCTAGTTCAGTGATCCCCACCCAGTAGCTTGTGAGAAACACGTTGCTCTCCAACCACTTGGATGTTGCTCTTGGTGTCCTCAAAGCAGGCGCTTATTTTTGAATTTCAGGTTCGGAAGTAAGTTTTAATTGCAGAAAAACTAAGTATAGTGCCAAGCAGAGCCTCCTGTAGGCTGCTAGTCCACATAGGGGCTACCAAATAGTCACAAATAGTCAAGCACTTATTTAGCACCCCAAGAGACTTTTTAATGCTTGTGTTGCTCCCCAACCCTTTTTACATTTGAATGTGGTTCATGAGTAAAAAAGGTTGGGGATCCCTGATCAAGTTGTATCACTGAATCTGTGTACCCTTCATACACCTCGCTGGAGTCTTGGGGTTGGCATTAGAACAAATGGGTCTGTCCCTTAGCTGCCCACCAACCTGGACAGGTTACAAAATGGATTTCATGGTATAATATGGATAAGTTAAGGATTTTGGCCTTTAGCATATACTGTAGGGCATTTATACCACCTGAGAAGAAGAACTCAATCATAGCTGATGCTCATTATATTGCAAACTGGATGGCCAGGTTGAGTGCTTCTCTAGCAGATGAAAACATGGGCAGATAATAAGTCCCATGTTTCCTCCTAAGCCGTAAAAATTGTTAGCACTCGTTTTATTAAAATAAACTATTGACTGAAAACTTATTTTTTTATCACGTTAATGTCAGTATATAGTGCCAACCTATCAGCCCTGGCTCAGTGGAGCTTACAATCCAAAGTTCCTTTCACATTCACACCCACTAGGGGCAGTTTTATCAGAAGCCACATTCGTTAATGACAGTATATTGACTGAAAACTCATTTTTTTATCACGTTAATGACAGTATATTGACTGAAAACTCATTTTTTATCACGTTAATGTCAGTATATAGTGCCAACCTATCAGCCCTGGCTCAGTGGAGCTTACAATCTAAGGTTCCTTTCACATTCACACCCACTAGGGGCAGTTTTATCAGAAGCCACATTCTAGTGTGTTTTTGGAATGTGGAGGAACCCGTGTACCCGGAGGAACCCACACAGACACAGGAACAATTTTCATCATGGCAAGTTACATGGCATGCTGTAATATTTATACATCTATTTCCTAAATACTTGGCATAATATTTTGGAGACAAAAGATACAGGTATAACACGTTAGCCAGAATCCTGTGGACCTGGGGTTTTACGAATAAGGGGTCTTTCTGTGATTTGGACATAAACTCCAAAAGGAGACAGTAACACCTTATAGAAGCCAGTGAAAACATCGGAACAACATGTATTTTATTTCATTAAGACCAGTTGAATCCCCTGACATAATAAGGACATGATTATACAGAGAGATCCTGGCTACATCCTAATTCAATGCTGATTTAATGCCCCAAGACAATTGGGTGAGTCCCTCCTCTGCCAACCTCTGTTTCCCCATACCGTGACATTTCCATCACCCAACAGAGAGACGATGATTTATGTTGACTGTGAGATTGTTGAGAAACAATCAGACAATGGCATTATTACTCAATGGCAAACATTTGTTCTTGCCGATACGGTCTCGGAGCTTGTTTTCCATCCCCGAATCTTTTCTGTTTGCCATTGGATGAAGGAGCGTTACCTAGGCCCCGTGCCAAACGATACTTCACTTACAGTGAAAAGAGAGACAGATTCAAGTACATTTTGAGCTCAATGAAGGCTGATTAGGCTAATGAATACAATTATCCTAACCGACGGTGAGATGGAAATATGTCATCCTCGGCTTTCTTAGCGTTACTAAATAAACCTTTGATTGTGTAAGAGCATTTAAATGAGAAACGCGTTCTACAGGCTTGAGCCGGAATCTCCTTACATTGGGAGCGATCACTTTCTGTGTGCCGAAATGTTTTCTTTAAGCCTTTAATTATTTCTTTAAATTTTAGACGTTTGATGGTGATGAAATAGCACAAAAGCATCCAGCAATCCCTATTTTATCCAACACATTTCCTTGACTATCCTATATATTCTATGCCCTATACAGTATATTAGGCACCCAGCTAATGCTGTCAACCCCTGTTGTATAGGGGAAATGAGAGCAGAGCAGACAGTAACTGTCAAGAACAGCACCCTAAATCCAGACAGGCCTGGATTTGTGGAAAGGCCACCTAGGCCCAGCTACACCCACATTGGTTCAGAAACACCGGGTTTTCACAGGAGATACGATAGTTAAATTTCCCATGTGCCAATCCCCATTGCTTCTCTCCTGATGATGAAAATTTGTGAATAAAGGGCAGAATATGGGTAGGGTTGCCACCTTTTAAATGTACTTTTACCAGCTGTGGTGGGGGGGGGGGAAGAAAGGGGTGGACCGTGACGCACAAGGGGGGCGTGCCCTGACATAAAGGGGACGTGTCTGCTTTAAATGGGCGAAGCTACGACCCAACACCAGGGGGAAAAAAGGTAGTTTTTTAGTGGTTTGGGACAGGCCAGGAGCCTTTAATAGGGGTATTACAGATTTACCAGCAGCTACATTGCCGGTAAATTTGTAATACTGGCCCCGGCCAGTGTTTAACCGGCTTGGCCGGTAAAATGCTGTCTGGGCGGCAACCCTAAGTATGGGGCGATGAACGGCAGTGGGCCTAGGGGTACCCAATATGCGAATCCGGCCCTGAATCCATAAAAAGTGCTATGGCTCCCTGGTTTCGGCTCTTGCTTCTGCCTATAACAGGAGCCCTTGGATAATTGGATGCCGCCAGGTCATACTAAGAGGGGAGCAAAGCTAAAGGTTCTGGACAAGCAAAGGGGCACGATCATCTCACCAAGGATACTAGATGGAGGAACGCCACTTGGAAGACAGGCCAGACAATACAGCATGGAACAGGCAGGCCGAGCCAGCACAAGCAGAATAGAGAATAGTCAGACAGGCCGGGATCAGGATTGGAGAACGCAGAATACGCAAAAGGTCAGATTGGAGAGTTCAGAGTAACAGGCAGGCTAGGGTCAGGAATGTAGAGCGTATAATAGTCAACAAACAGGCATCAGATTGGAGAGTTCAGAATGGTTAGCAGGCAGGCAAGGGTCAAAAGCCCACTAGACCACCGGGGTGAGTCCTTACAGTAACTTTTCAAATATGTCCCCCTTGTCTCTGTCCTTATGTATTAGGCACCTATCTAGTGCTACCAATCCCTATTTCTGTAGGGAAATGAGAGCAGACAGTAACCCTTCCAACACGTTCCTCTTGTCTCTGTCTCTATATATTAGGTACCTATCTAGTGCTACCAATCCCTATTTCTGTAGGGGAAATATAAGAAGAGCAGGCAGTAACATTTCCAAATGCTATAGCCACTAATCAGAATACAGAATGGCAGGACTGGGTCTGTTCTGAGCCGACAATCGCTTTGAAATAAGCTCCCTTTACTGAAGTTTAAAGTGAATCAGTCAGTAAAGCAGTGCAGCCTGCAGCCAGGATTATTATATATAAACCACATCAGCCTGTCACTTATACATCTCCTAAGCTTCTGACCACTTATATTAAAGGGCCATTAATGAAGGATTAGGTTCTCTTAGGTTAAAGTGGTGTAAAAATCCAAAGAATGTCTCACCCTACAAAGTCATATTACGTGTAATGTAAACAAGGCAAAGCAAGAGGAGAACATCTTCATGTTTATTAAATATCCTATCTCTCTTCCCTTCCTAATCCAGGATCCTATTACATGCAGTCGAATGCAGCTATCCATTGAAAAATTATAATTAAACCCCGTATTTTGTCAATATGAAAACATATCCAAAGTGCAAGCTTTAATGGGGAATTGCGTTATCACTTTATAAAGGGGAAGTAAAACTATGTACTGACTGTTATATATATATAGGTCCTCTGCACTCAACCCATTATCAATATATTTAAGACATTGAGACATTCTGTGCATACAGCTACTAAAAAAGGCCTTACCCTTTAAACAAAACAGGGATTGTTTGTCCATATATTGCAATATATTTAAGCTGGCCAACTACGTCAAAGTCATCCCATATCTGGCCAGTCCTACTCTTAAATTGCATCTGATTCACTAAGAATTCTATTGTTTCATTATACATTTTACAAAGGGACTAAGTTTTACCTGCAACTTACTTGCCGCTTTCAAAGTAAAACTCCCAAACTTGGTTGCCCTTTTATTAGACACCAGTGGGATCACCTGACTATAGTTGGGAGGGGTGGAGCTACAACAAGGAGCTGGTCACTACTCCTGGTCACCAATCTGTTATCCAGAAACCCATTATCCAGAAAGCCCAGGATTAAGGAAAGGCTGTCTCCCATAGACTCAATTTTTATCCAAATAATCCACATTTTAAAAAAACGATTTCCTTTTTCTCTGTAATAATAAAACAGTGCCTTGCAACTAAATCCAAACTAAAATATAATTAATCCTTATTGGAAGCAAAACCAGCCTATTGGGTTTATTTAATGTTTTCAGGATTTTCTAGTAGACTTAAGATATGAAGATCCAAACTACGGAAAGATCCATTATCTGGAAACCCCCAGGTCCTGAGCATTCCATATAACAGTTCCCATACCTGTATCAACTTGTTTGAAAAATGTTCATAAAAATACGGGCAGTACCTGTATTTCCCCATGCTGAAAGTCAATGAACCCCTTTTGTGTATTTTGAATTAAATTTGAAAAGTTTCATGCCCTCGAGTCATAAAAACTACAGAGCCTATATGAAAGGCTTCAAAAGGGACTTTTATTAGAAAGGGAACTGCGGCCTTTACACGGACGCCCATTTACTGGCAGTGCACTAAATGTAAAGTATAAGATTTCAAGGGTAAGACATTTTATCGTTCTATCATTTTCTCTTGTCAAACCATTCCTCGTTCATCTCTCTGATCTCAATAGGACGTGACACCGAAGGACAAAAAAGAGAAATTTTTACTGTTATGGCCGGTTCTAAAACCCGAGACTAATAAAAGACATGCCCGGAGCATTTTTGTCGTTTTCTGTAATTAAAAGAATTAAGAGTATTAACTGAATATATTGGTCAATAGATAAAATCCCAAATTCTAAAAAATTTTTTTTATATATATAAAAACCGTATACCTCTACTCTTAGTTTTTATTTTTAAAAATGGAGCCAGTTTTTAGAAAAACATGCAACATTTACTGAGATGCCAGAAGCTCATATTGTTACTTTAAAAGGCATTTCCATCCAGGGTCTGGCTGGGCTTTGCACCTTGCTCTGGATAAAAAATCATCAGGGGGACAGGTACGGAGCAGGGGGTAACTACCACACCACAATCTTAGTGGGCCTGGAGGCTAAGTGGGCATATATGTTGGTGCCAGGACTGGACTGAGAATCAAAATAGGCCCTGGCATTTCAAGTACACAGAGGCC
>CM044448.1:7932518-7966901 GCA_024363595.1 Xenopus borealis
TTTGGGACTTAGAAAAAATTTTACATTTTTTTTTTAACCTCCTATCTATTGTATTGAACTGGTCTGACCAGGCGAAGTAATGTCTAACGTAAGTGCTAACGTTCAGGAAAATGTTCATTTTAGTGAATTTGCGAATTTACCATCTTTACGATCCGAAGTAACGAATTGATGTCACGCTGGCGATTTAGCGATAGCATGAGACGCTTTGCGCAATAATGAATTTGCCTCAATGTGCAATAGATACAATAGCAAAGAATTTGTGATATCTGTTTCATCAAAGCAACACAAACAAGGAAAGGAAAACATATTAGTGAGCCCAACTGAACATAATGGAGAATAAAATCAGTGGGTTCAAGCAGTTTATATTTATACCCCAACGTATCTAAGGATCACAACGCTCCAGATTGCCCCTGCTCAGTTTAGCTAGTCACATCCTATGTCTGTCTGTTTCCAATTCCATCCATCCATATTTAGGCCGTGAGCTCATTTCAAGGTAACTCTTTTCACAGTTGCAAATCCCATTCATTTTTGCCTCATCTCCAAATAATTTTGGAATTTTGGTCTTGTACTTGTTTATTTTTGATAAATTAACTATGGATTATATGGACCCATTTAGTTAATTTCATCCTCACATCCATCCGGTAAAAGTCATGTACGATGGCTAAGAAAACACATGGACTGGCTAGAACATTCCTTATGGTTTCAGAATTCTAGAAGGTCTTATTGGGATGATGTTTCCATCATAACAAAATGTACAGTAGACTAGACTCAATTTCAGGTGTTTCTGGTCAATAAAGTAAAGCATAAAAGTTTGCATTGCGGACTTGTGAAACTTGTAGGTGGGAGAGTCTGGTTCATGATCAACATCAGTAGGGATTGAAGATGAGGTGGTGATGGATGACCCTCTGGGATCAAATTAGCAGCCATTTATGTCCCACCACTCTCAAGTGGAGATAACAGTGAAAATCTCATTTACCCCAGGAAATGTCTGTTATAATTGCTTTAAAAAAATTCATAAGTCAATTCACCCTTTCTCCCATGTAGGACATTCAGTGATGGGATTAGCTAAGCCTGCAGTGTAGAATGGGGAGCTCTCTTCATTTGCTATTAAATAGCAAATAAGTAATAAATAAGGCCTCTCCTAAGACACTTTCCCTTTTGTATGCCCCTATATATTAGGCACTTATTTTATTCTACCAATAACTATCTGTAGGGGAAACAGAAGCAAAGTAGATAATAAACCAGTTTCCTTTATATCTGCCCCTATTTATTAAGTATATTTAATGCTACCAATTCTAACTTCATGTTTAGACAAAGGACTTCTAATATGCTTACAATTTACAGAAGGGGGTACATTATCCCTCAGAATTCAGCCTGCAGCCTTGTGCCTTTATATGGTCACAGAACAACCACTTCTAATATCCTTATCATTTACAGTAGGGGGTACATTATCCCTTATAATACATGAGTGATACTCAGAGTTCCCTGTATAACTCAGCCTGCAGCCTTGTGCCTTTATATGGTCACATCCCTCAGTGACTTCTAATATCCTTATCATTTACAGTAGGGGGTACATTATACCTTATTATACATGAGTGATACTCAGAGTTCCCTGTATAACTCAGCCTTGTGCCTTTATATGGTCACAGAATAACCCCTCATTAACTTCTAATATCCTTATCATTTACAGTAGGGGGTACACTGTTCTTTAAATACTTATTGATCCTTGATGATAGTAAAAAGAGACAATCCAATGACCTTTTGTACTTGCGTAAACATGTGTTGAATGACTTTAGATGTGTCTTGTCACCACGACTAATCAGTGATTTTCCTTTAAATTTACCGTGACTGTATTACAGTCTTATACACCTCATCTTCACCAAATAGCATGTCTGCGGTTGAAATATGGCCCTCCTGTAATTCTCTGATCTCTCCTGTAACACTGACTGAATTTGTGGTCCTTCCCAGGGCTGGGATCTCATCATTCCAAACCCTGGAATGTTTTCTTTCCACGTCACGGGTTCTTTTCATGAGCTGATGCGTTTATTTGTCATTCTTTGTGTCGGACTGTGATTTAAGATGGGGCTCACATAAAATCTCCAAAAATCTGTACAAATCTGTACAAATCCAGAAAGTATAAGATGTCCAGGTTTTGCTGGGCTTCAGGTAACATTCCAAAGCTGCAAGTACAGAAGACTGGGGCCCAATGGAGCACCTAGGGAGTAGGGCCTTGACGGGGCTTAGGAGGGAGCCTATCCCCGCCCACCCTTGGTTCTCCATTTTGATAGGCGGCCGGGACCCGGGGGCGGGGCTTAAGTAGAGCGCGGCGCGGGAACTTACCATTCGGCGCCGGGGAGAGGAAGAAGAAGGACGTAGCATCCCACCCTCCCCTTTTATAAAGGTGTTTGTCGCAGCTGGCAGAGGGTGCCTTGGTACTGAGCACCAAGGGAAGAAAATTGGGAAGTAGCCTGGTAGGCCTGGGTCCCCTGGTGGTTATATGCAGACCGGTTTAGGGCAAAACTGGTAGTTGGGGCACAGTCATCCCACCCCAAGAACCCCCGTTCATTCACCCCGGGGAATTATATGTTATTAAAGTTTGTTATACAAACGGTTTGTGTAAGTTGAAATATATCTATATATACAAAATGTTAAGTTATTGTTAATTTGAAATTAAACAGCTGCGGCCATCTCTCTCCAAACCAGCGGGTGCGTGTGTTATTGGGATTTGGTTGGGCAAAAGGGATAGGTGCAGACTCGACGCTGCATCCGTCATGTGCTGTACCCCAATAAGGGTTGTTATTTGGACCTACAGTATATATGAGAACACAGAATTAAAGGGCAAGGAAAGTGTAAAATAGAATAAGGCTAGAAACGCTGTATTTTGTATACTAAACATAAACATGAACTTACTGCACCACAAGCCTAATCAAACAAATGATTTATGCTTTCAAAGTTGGCCACAGGGGGCTGACATCTTGTAACTTTGTTATACATCTTTGCAAGACTAGACTACATACACATGCTCAGTGTAGTCTGGGCTTCTTAGGGATCGTCATAAATGATCAAAAAACAAAGCTGCTTGAGTTCTGCATGGCTGGGAAGTAAGGCAGGGGCTCCCCCTGCTGTTCAGAAGTATGATTGTTTCCCTGCCAGAAGTTAGGGACCGTCTGACAATTCCTATCCACAGCACTAAATGAAGGGAGAATTTCACTGCATACAGTCAGGTTTCTTATAAAAACGGTACAAATTTTTTAATTAAAGTATATTGGAGATAGATTTCTTTTAGTATAAATGGGATTTTATTTCTTTCCTTGCCCTTTAAGAAGACTGTATTTCTGTAAGTCTTGAAGTGATATTCTCTTTTCCTTCATTCTCTCCACTCCAGTACAGAAATGTGTACTCACTCTGGAACAGGCAAGGATTAGTAAATGGTTGGAATAATAGGTCAGGGCCCAGTTTTCTTACTGGTGCCACACGGACCAGTCCAACCTTTCCTACCACACCATAACTAGCCATTTTCATAAGGTCAATGATAATGACATTTGCAGTAATGAGAAGGAAGGTTGACATGTCAAAAGGCACAGTGGACTTTTCTGCACTTTAATTTAATATCACCGACATATTCGGCTGCACTTTTACTGGTATAACGTTTTAAGTTCTACATGGCGTTTTGTTAAGTGTAGGCCAGATTTCAGAGACCCCTAAACATTAAAGTTCATGTAATAAGTCCATTTCCAGTTGTTATGCATATTTAGTCCAATCTATTCAAGTCCATAATTGGACTAAAAGATCCTAGAAACTGTCAAGAAGAGGAGCTCATCAACAGCCAGAGAACGTTCTTGCCTAAGGGGATTTTCTAACCTTCGAAATTGGACAGATGCCTTTCAAAATATTGACTGGGCAGGTCATTATTTTGGATCTATATATGGGCCATATATGGGCCACTATGTTACTGGCCTGATCTGGATTCAGCACCTTATATTGACCCATGTATGGTCTCCTTAAGTCTTAGAGAAACCTCCTTATATTATGAATGCCCCATGCCTTAGTGATCTCCTGGTATTTACTGTGAGCTCCTGAAAACTGTATCAGCTGTTTCAATGAGAGATTGGCTTGTTGACTTTGGACACCTCCATTTCATCAAATGAAGTTTATACTTAGCCACGGTCTGCCGACTCGATGTGAAACCTTAGCACGCTGCTCTGAGAAAGTAAAATGGAAAATAAAAAAAGGGAAAACAAAAAAAAAGAAAATTCCTTTAGCTGTGATATTGTGTGAACCTGCCCTTAGACTCCACGGCTCAGCTGTAATATATAGTTTACTTAAATTGCTTTGCTGCAACTCAGCTCCAACAGATTCTGTTGAAGAAGAAAAAAACATGTTCTATCTTCTCATATGGAGAATTGATACAATAAACACCAGCATCGTTTCTAGGGCAGTATAACAGAGCATTATGTCACAGCCACACAGATCTTCTCTGATACCCACTGTAAGCAGCAGTCCTGCCCTGCTTTATGGCTGAGATTCTAGTTATCGGTATGTAACCCTTTCTTGGCTATAATTAACCAAACCAAACTAGCATAGGTAGAGCATTGGTTACACGCGACTCTTTCACTCTCAGGTAGGGCTTTCGCTGTGTGGAAAATCACGTGTGAGGTAGTTGAACTACAACTCAATACTGCATATAGTGTAATAAAGGTGTTGGACGCCAGGGGTTCTTTGTGCAAACAAGTAGAACAAGTTTATTTACAATAGCAGCACAGGGTATCATATACTCACAGACAGTGGTATTAAAAGCAGCAATGCTTTAGCACAGGCACAGCGTAGATTATGCCCTCAGGTAGGATACAAGGATGGGAGTTGTAGTTGCACCAACCAGGTTAGCAATGCCCATGTGGTCCGGATCCCACCAGCAGGTTCAGGTGACTCAGGGGTTAAATACTCTTCCTGTAGTCCCTATATCTGAGGTCCCTTCACTTCAGGCAAGGTAGAGCCTGGGGGAGAGCTACTCCCTACTATCCTCCTTGATGGGGCTTTGAGCTGCCCTTTCTCTCTTTCCTCTCTTTCTCACCTCTCCTAGAGAGTGCTATGACAGGAATATCCTCACTCTGACTATTCCTCATTCACGGGGCCCTGTTCCCCAATAGCAGGTAGCTACTGTAAGGGCAAGTGAGGAAGCTATAAGGGCCATGCTACTTATGGGTCCCTACAGGTATAACAAAGAATTATGTCCCAGTGGCTGCACAGATCCGATCCCCATTGGAAGCAGTAGTTCTGCCCTGCTTTATGACTGAGATTCTAGCTATCTGTATAACAGAGCATTCTAGCACAGGGGGGCCAATACAGATCCTTGCGGTGGCCTGCACCTACTGACTTGCAAGTGTGAACTAAATGATGTGCAAGGTAGAGAACACAAAGGGGGATGCCCAGGTCTGGACTGAACATAAAAATAGGCCCTGGTATTTCAGGTACACAGCACAGAGGCCCAATCAACCCACATAGAGGCCCAAACAGTCCCCACCAGCCCACTAAATGGTGACTTTCTATGGCACCTCATAGCAGCCCCTCGGGCATTCGTCAGAACCCACAGATTGCCAGTCCGGGCCTGGGGATGCCTATGCACCTTCAAATTGCCCCTCATGAATACAGCTGTACCAATTGCAGCCAGTACTGTAGTAACTAAAGGAATACAGGTCTCTGCACTCCCAAACAAGCACAGAGACCTGTAGCAACTCATCCACATTGTGTAGAGAGCAAAAACAAGACAGATTGTGCCAGGCCCGGACTGGCAATCTGTGGGTTAGGGCAAATGCCAAATGGGCTGCTATATAGTGCCATAGAAAGTCAGTATTTAGTGGGCTGGTGGGGGCTGTTTGGGCCTCTATGTGGGCTGATTGGGCCTCTGTGTACCTGAAATGCCAGGGCCTATTTTGATTCCCAGTCCAGTCCTGGATTGTGCCCATTTTGTTATAGTTTGCACCCTGTCCTTCATGTAGTAAGTTACCTATAATACTTTGGCATATAGTCCCCTAGGCCTCTCAGACTTCAATGAGTCTTGTCCAGGAGAATGACGATTAATAAAACCCAGGTAGACTCACCCTCTGATATAGATACTGTATATGCATCTTCTTTTTGTTTCCGTGAATTTATACAAATTATTTAAAAAAGCAAGTTTCTCACATTGTTCATATTATGATAAAGTCATGGGCCTTTCAACCTTAATGTATTCAGTGTGATGGCATCAGCAGAAATAGCAGAAGGTGAAAAGAATCCTTGCAGGAGAGTTTTTTTCTTGCCAGTACTCAGAATAATAGCTTCCTTTAGCACTTAAAGAGGTTCCTTATCTCTCCCATAGCATGTAGATATCAAATTCATATCAACAAGTCTTCCCAAAGCCGCTCTTCTCCATCTCCAACATCAACAACTAATCACCTATAACGTGTGCCAAGTCCAGCTTTGCTTGTAATCTATAGCCATCGTTAGAGCCTGCCTAAATTAATGTCTGCTTCACCTCAATTATCATACAAAGCAAGCACAGCCAAAAGAGTTTTTTCTTCTCCATGGAGCTACTTAATCAGTCACTGAAGCTAAACGAGGGGTGATTGATGATCCAGGCCCAGAACTACTGCAAGGACTATCAGAGGAGGAACTGCGGTATGTGCAGACGAAAACCTTCTAGCAACCAGTTACCCCTCCAGCGCTGAATACATTAGCTGATTAATGCTAACTAGGAAACAGTACCAAGAAAACATACCATTAAATAAGAAAAATATTTAAAGGAAGAATGTTACTCAAAGTCCATAAATCCTAATCCTGGCAAACTAATGCAATATGTCGTGTGTGTTGAAGATATCATTTGTCTTCTTAATCGTCATCCATATTATCTGGGGTTCCTGCCGGATAAATATCTTCCCCTGAAAATGACTGTAGAGACCACCGTACTGTGTATAGGGTAAGGTATAGGGTAAGGTATAGGGTGAGCAGTATGTATGTAGAGGGGATGAAACTTTTTTGAGCACATTTAATTATGTACTCCTTATGTACACATTTTGCCAATGAAGTGTGTTGGTGAGGTGGATTCCAAGTTTTTTAACTGTTTTACCTCCAGAGGCTGTTTCATTTGCATGAGAGGTAAATGGATATCTAGCCCAGTGATCCCCAACCAGTAACTCGTGGGCAACATGCTGCTCTCCAACCCCTTGGATGTTGCTCCCAGTGGCCTCAAAGCAGGAGCTTAGTTTTGAACTTGAGGCTTAATTGCATAAAAACTAAGTATAGTGCCACACAGAGCCTCCTGTAGGCTGCCAGTCCATATAGAGGCTAACAAATAACCCATAACCGCCTTTATTTGGCACCCCAAGGGACTTTTTTATGCTTGTGTTGCTCCCCAACTCTTTTTACATTTGAATGTGGCTCACGGGTAAAAAAGGTTGGGGAACCCTGATCTAGCCTGTGCTATAATGCCTACCCGTCACCTACTGGATGTCAATATGTTGCTGAAATACCATTTCCAATATCCCCACCACTGTCCAAAGCCTTTGTAGCTTATTAACATGTAGAATGACATACTGGTAGACCATACCTGCTAGTGAGGGGAAATATACACTTATGTTCAAACAGTCTGAACAGCACCTTGGGCTCTCGCTTCTACACCAACATGATCCAAATAATCAGGGCATTCTGCCTCCCATATGGATGTTGTTCTTAAAACTAATACTAAACAGAGCAGACCACTTTACTTATAGATGAGGAAGAAGATACTATTTAAGGAGAGTCTCCCCCCCCAGTCTCTATAAAATGAGCTCTACTGGTTCTTGAGTCAGAAAGTTTACAAAGAAAACAAATGTATTATTATGTCATTTATTTTAAAAACAAATAGGTTCAAAGAGCCCCTTTAAGCCAAACCCTCTGAATGCCTTCTGGGATCCATGTAAGTAGAGAAAAGGATTTTCCTTTCTAAAAAAAAAATCTTTAGTGTGGCTAAAATCTAATTTTCTGAAACCTTGGGTTAAAATAAGGAGCCATAATCAAAATGTCAAAAACTTCATTTTTCTGGAATCACCACGGCCCCAAACATCATTAAACCACAAGGCTTCGAGAAGTGTTTTTAAGGGAGTTGTATTCGGGCCATCATGTGTCATCGAAAGAATTCGTAACAATATATCAATCCAATCTATGAGTGCTCCATGAGCCTCCGAGGAGCATGGATCATTCTTTTCAGAATAAAAGATTTGGCACCAACCTTAAGGACTGTTAATTTAACATTATCCGCCTCTACAAATGTTTTACTTGAATTCATTTTTAGGTATTAAAGGAACGATAACAGCTAATGAGTTACGTAACCTTTAGGAAGCTGGAAAAGACTGACTTTGTTATTCAAGCTGAGGAGAATGTTTCCCTTGGCCTGGAGGAAAGACCCCATAAAGCAGAAAATGATCAATAGTTTCTGATAAATAAGACACACAATAAGGTGAAAGTTGCAGAATAGGTATGAGTAGGCAGGACAATTTTTGAGAGTATATGCTGGTCCCCGTGAGCTTCTTGTATTTTCTCTTTGAAATTTATGTTTCATATTGTCAAATTTAAGGGGGTTTTGGAACATTATCCTGTAACTTTTTATCTATTTTGAACAGAGTTTCTCTATGCTGCATTGCAATGTGTTGCAAATAATATTGAAGGCTCCACCATATGGACTGGACTGTGCAACCAGTGGTTCCTTCATATTGTGTTGTTTGCTTATGGGGAAATAAAGATAATGCCTACATATACTATATGAGCAACCATGTCCAGACACCTGCATTTCTAGAATCTCATTCACTAAACCAAGGATATTAATATAAAGTTGTCCTTTCCTTTGCAGCTTTAACAACCCCTTCTCTTCAGGGAAGGTTCCCAATACATGTTGAAATATTGTTGGTGGTGAGTTGCTTGAATTTAGCCACAAGAGCATTAGTGAGGTTGGGCTCTGCTGTTGAGGCTCAGGACTGGTTTATAGTTGAGGTTACAAGTCATCCCATGGGTGTTCAGTTGGGTTGAGGTTGGGTTCTTCTTCTTCCATATCAGCAAACCCATTCTGTACAGACCTGACTTGGGGGCATTATTGTGTGGCAACAGGTAATTCCTCAAGAATGATGCATGCAGGTGAGTAATGTTCTCCTGGCATGTGTCAAACCCAGACTTGTCCATCAGCTGGTGAAGCACAATTCTTCATTGAAGAGAATGGTCCAATGGCTGTCATTACGCTGCTCTAGCTATCACTTGGCACTGTACATTTTAGGCTTGTCTACAGTTGCACATCCATGAAAACTCCACATCCTTTAATATAAATGCTTGCGCTGGCATTGCTTTTAGAGTTTGGAACTCAGCAATGAGCACTCCAGTGGAGTGATTTTATAAGCAGAGTCAGGACTATGAGCAAGTGCCGGGTTACACGGCAAGAAACGCGTAAGTCAAATATCCACAGCGGATCCAACGCAGTTCTGTTTCCCATTGTATGTGTGTCCGATTTTTTATGCAAGGACTGTGTCTTCATATCGATTCTTCAAGCAGCGCCTTGTCAATGGGAGTACATAACAGTGGCCGGATACAATTAGACTAACAGTATATAAATAAAGTATATACTTTATTGTCTTCCAAACAATAATATCCCACTACCGCTTCCACTTTCTTTTCCCATGAAAGAAAAAAAACATTATTACTATAACACAATTTTTTTTTGAATAGCGATATTCTGCCTTATTAACAAAAAAAAGAAAGATACATAAAATGTAGAAGTGATGACAGTATCACAAGGTTATTGTATGAATACGTTGCCTGTACTATTTATTTCTGCATTTTCTTTCAACGCCTATGTGATTTCAGTTCTAGCTGAGAAATCATTAAATCCAATTGTGTAAGTCACTAATCCTGCGACAGGACCGGCCAAGGCTTCTCCCAGCTGTCAGTTCCTTTGGCTGGGCCCAATTTGGCTTTCACACACGCTTCTCCCTTTGTTATGTTTTGCTCTGCTGTAAAGTTATTGGCAGTTCCACCCCGATTCATTGCAAGTATAACTTACAGCTGGAAAAGGTGTCAGGCAGTTTACTACAATACAACTGAAAGTGATGTTTTAGAAGGGAAATAATCTAACATGGAATTTATTTATACAATAATTATCCCACAAGAGATGTTATATTTAGGGTACAATGTAGGCCCAACAGAAGCTTAATTTAATACTGTGTCAAAATCAATAATTAGGAAGCTTTTAAAGGCACATATACCCTTACTACATACATTTGCTCTTTGTTTTCATCATTTTAGCAGTTTAACAGTGCTAATATGTAATGTATGTGTAACAGATGCTGCCCCCTGCTGGCTGGCTGACAGGCAGGACTGAACTTCAAAAGCTTAAAGCGCACCAATCATAGACAAAATCAAACACATATTAACAACCTGACCAGTACAACCTAAACATGTTTAATCAAACTACATGTACAGTTTAAAAAAAAAAAAAAAAAAAACAGCAGTTTTTAAAAAATCCCATACTTTGTCACTGACTACAACATGCAAATGAGCTACCCAGAATGCCTAGCTTTAGTAAACTCTAGAAGTATCAAGAGAAGGGCACACAGCAACTTCCACAAGGTGGCAGCACTAACACAGAAGTTTGGCAGATTTCAAAATAGCTTAGAAGGTTTATTAGGCAAGCAAGGAATTTCAACTGAGCATGTGCGAGATTCCAGAGCTACAGTTGGCTGTGAAGATATAGGTAGGAGGAGTCAGTGAAATCCAAGATGGCTGCCTCAGCTAGAACTGCAGTGGAGATAGGGGAGATTTTGCAGAAGGTATAGTGAGCTGATCATTTACATTATACAAACAATTCTAACTGTTTTAAAAATCGGATTTCTTGAACTTTCACATATTGTATTTACTTAGTAAATCATTTTAGGTATGATTGGTGCCCTTTAAGTCTCTCTGTAAAAGAAATGTCTCCTGATATTTTTCTGCTCAGTTCTATTGCTTCTGTGAAAGTGAGTGATAGCACTGAGCAGCGAAACATCACAAGATGCCGCATGCATCAGTAACTTCATTCATACCATGAATGAGCTGGAAAAAAATGCAGAGGAGCTCCTGTTATTCATTCATGATATTAATAGTGTTAAACTGCTAGTATCCTGAAAAAGAAAACATTTCCATATCCATTTATATACAGAACTTAGTTCACTTTGAATGTAATGTTTGCACTTGGGTTTCATTCCATTTCATGGCAGCTATGCCTCATTTCTTACACACCATAATGTCATCTTGTTCTGGTCGAACATCGCTCTAAGTCTTTCTTGCTTTGCCCACACTTCTATGGGAACACGAAGGGCAATGGAATTCTCCATTTGTGTTGTTCATGATTTTCTGGTCAGCCTGCATGATGCAAATAAATGGTGCCATGTCTCATTAAATAATGTTGGTATCTGGGGTACTTTACTCCCATTGGAATAAACATGTTTTTATGCAACATCAGTCACAGAATCCCACAGCTCCTATTTAGAGTTTGTTAAAGTTAGTTATTTTCCAAAGCAGAGATATCCCACCAGTAGCCTCACAAGCTGTAGATACTGTACATGTAGTAGCGACAAAAAAATTAACCTGTGTCTAACATTAATCGGCTCATACTCAACCCAGCAAAGCACCTCTATTTGTAGCCCCATATCTGACATGAAAAAGGATTGTACTTAAAACATAGGCTGCTGGAGGTGTAAGCCAGGAGGAGTAAGGTTGGAAGGGCGGAAGGGAGGTATTTAAAGGTTTTTACAAATTTGCCAGCTAGGCTGGTCAAATAATGGCCAGGTGGGAACTATAAATATGTCCCATACCGGTATATATATATATATATATATATATATATATATATATATATATATCCTGCTACTGCAGGAAATCTAGCACATATTTTCTTCCCTGTGGCACTACAGAAGTCCTGTGTCTCTGCTACAGAGGAGAGAACGTACACTATGACAGGGCTGGAACTAGGGGTAGGCAGAGTAGGCACGTGCCTAGGGGCAAAACCAGAGGAGGCGCCAGTCACGCACCTTCTCTGCCTCCTACCCCCTAGTCTGGTCCCGTCTCGGCATTCTGGCCGGTGTCTGCATCCTAATGCATGCATGCACATGCATCCTTTTCACTAGGCCGTTGATTTTTTCTTGCATGCATGTGCATCTTTTTTTCCATGAGCACACGTCTTTTTTTCTCGTATGCGTACGCGTGTTTTTTCCACGCACAAGCCTACTGGGCTTGGCCTGGAGCTGCACTATAATTTGGCATGTCTCCATCCAGGGTCAGGACAGACTGTGCTGTAATAACCCTCCCTGGGAACTTCCCTGATCTGCAGCCTCACGCATTGTGCCTTTAAATAACTATAATACATAAAACCTGCAAGCCAGGAGCAACAATATTTCAGATGGTTTTATCTCTGAGCTGTTGAGGGTAATTGAGAAGTCCTGAGTCCTGAGAAGAATTCCCTTTGGCTTTCCGTGCCCCGAGAAGCAGGGCTGGATACACAGTGGGCTCCCCTAGGCCCACTGCCATTCATCGCCCCTTTCCCCTTAAAAATGTATTGTATCTCCAGAGCATTCCCAGTGTTTTTGAACCACTGTGGGTGTGGCTGGGCAGCATGCCGCCCCCCCTAAAATCCTGCCGCCCTAAGCCTGGGCCTAGGTGGCCTTTCCATAAATCCGGGCCTGCCCATAAGATCACGCTTTGTTCTTCAGAGCCCTGACAAGGACCCCCTTTTCCTTCCACACCCTAAATAGAGTGAGCTTTACTGCCACTGGGGTTCCCTACAGATTTTTCACACACAGTAATATGTAGGAGCTTGCAGCACCTTGCTTTTCCTCTGCTGCTTCTTCCTCACTACAGCACTTCCTGTGCAGCACTTCCTGTCAGCTCACAGGGGTGGAAACTCCTCCCCCTCCTTGCACAGAACAACACAGAGGAGAGGCAAATATACTACATAACTCCCCACTATTCCTTTTTCAGAGGGACAGTCCCTCTTTTGAAAGCACAACCTGCAGTCCCTCATTTGTACTGGAAAGTCCCTATTTCCTCTGCACTGAACAGCCAGTAAAACAAACAAAGTTTCTAACTTAATTGGCTTTTGGCAGAGAGCCGAGAACAAGTAGCAGGAGCAAATAAGATACTATGTAACAATATAAGTAATAAGTAATTGTAAGAGTTTAGATAAGGAGAAATATATTCAAAACTTTTATAACCTGCCAAATTTTGTAAAATGAACATGGTAAGTAGGGGGTTTGGCCACAAAAAGGGCATTGTCAAACAATTTTGTTGCCCTAATTAAGAAAATTGTTTTTGTCCCTCTTTTTACTTCCAAAATGTAGGGAGGTATGCATCTCCCCTACATATATATAACAGTAAAAGAGTTCTGAACTTTTGCATTCATTTCCATTATTCCTCTGGCTGCAGCCAGTCTTGATGAACAATGGGCAAACTTTCCCTTCCCACAGAAATCACTTGAAACCGACCCCTATAGCAACTGAACAAGCAGCTCACCCAGCAAATGAGCAAAATAATAAGGTTTGTGTAAATATTAAATGAGGTGCCGGCTGGGTGGTGGAATTCCGGCACTGACATTGATTGCAATAACCCTTTTGGCAAGTTCTGCTAAACCCTGTAGTGCAGAAATGAGTAAGGACTTTAATATCAGGTGATACCTGTTTTATTTTGACTAGCAAAATATTATTTAAAGGCAACCTTTCAAGAGAAATGGAAATTCTCCCGAGGACAGGCACCATATGTGCAGCGATTCTAGGGCTGAAGGAGGGTTCCAGGGCTCTGGCAAATGCTTTGTCTTCAAAAAATTTTTGCACAATTTTAAAAGATAAGAAAAGTGAATAACCATACTTATTTAAATGAAAAAATTAGAAATTCAGCTGGATTTGGTGCAGCCAAACTCCTAAGATCCAAATACTCCATAAAATGATGTAAATATGTAGACACCAATCTTCTCCACCCCTCCTTAAAGCAGTTTGTTTAAAAAAAAAAAAAAAAACCTTCCTTCTCATCTCCCACAGCTTATATTTCCCCAATATGGCCATTTCCCTGTCCCTTTGTCATATACCCGTCCATTACCTTCCAAGTGACATCACCAGTCCACCCATTCATCACCAGTGACATCACCAGCCCATTTCAGCTCTACTGTTTGGTGATGTCATCACTGTTGGCAATTGATCAATTTTTAATAATGTAAGTGACGTAACACTTGGAACTTGTGTAATATATAAAATAAAGTAACTCTGTTCTAAATTATGAAGTTATACAAAGTCACCTCTAAGCTGTATAAAAATATAGGGCCACAGAATTCCTTGGTCAATTTTAATCGTTATACAGTATTGGGTTCAATATTATCTCTGTCTCTTTCTCTCTCTGTCTCTCTCGCTCTATTAAGGTTGCCACCTTTTCCTAAAAAAAATACCGGCCTTCCTATAGATTTATCTTTTTTGCCTATTAATAACATTGGGATAAATCATCAAAAATACCGGTAAAATGCCGGCCAGGTGGCAAACCTACTCTCTATATATCTTATGTTATCAATCACAATTACAGCAGAACAAGCAGACAGGCACAGTACAGGAAGTGATGCAGTTCAACCTGTGCCAGCAGACAGGCACAGTACAGGAAGTGAAGCAGTTCACCCTGTGCCTGCAGACAGGCACAGTACAGGAAGTGATGCAGTTCACCCTGTGCCAGCAGACAGGCACAGTACAGTCAGGAAGTGATGCAATTTGCTCTGTGCCAGCAGACAGGCACAGTACAGGAAGTGAAGCAGTTCACCCTGTGCCAGCAGACAGGCACAGTACAGGAAGTGAAGCAGTTCACCCTGTGCCAGCAGACAGGCACAGTACAGGAAGTGAAGCAGTTCACCCTGTGCCAGCAGACAGGACCCGTACAGGAAGTAATTAAGTTCACCATATGGTTACTTGTACAGATGATGTAGATCAGGTTGTTCCAACAGTTGCTTCACCAACACAATATACATTTTGCAGACCAAACACTTATGTTGTTTTTTCTTCACTAGAGCACAGGCGGTGAAATGCAACTTTTATTATTCCCCAAACAAATGTGTCAGCAAAATGAATCACAATTCACTCATCTCTTGTTAGGACACAGTACATTTGAATCCGCCTGGGTGACAGTATGGAACATCATCCTTCTTGGCCATATTTTAGCTTCGCTGCCAGATGCACATACAATTCTGACAGACTGCTTGATGGTTTATGCCTCTTTATATATAACCCATGAAACCCATATGGAATTAATAATAACCCTATCAAATAAAACACAAAAATAGATTCCATTTCCGTCACGTGCTAAATTATTCTACCCGTTTTTAATCTGTTCCGTGTAACATGACTGGATGTAGTACACGATCCCAAGCGAGGAATTTCTGATATTTTGCTGCGTGCACATGACAGACAACCACATAATAAGTCTTTCTAGGAATTCACTGCCCGTTCTCCACTGACCACATCATTTAAGCGTAACAGAAACAGTCAGGGACGTTGAAGAGAACAAGACTAAAATGTTCTGTGGTTTGGTGAAGACAAGTTTATGGCATGTTATATATTATAATTTCTCTTGTAATGGAAAGACGTTCCTCATTAGATTGCGATACACTATACATTTCCAATGTTGGGTAGGTTTAAGGATATCCATATAGTTATTGAAGCCCATTTGTAAAATCTCATTTAACCAGGGAGTTGGTTCCTAGACCAGAATCATCTGAGATGGCGAAGCAATAGAAGTGTATCATCAGATATTCTGTATACTGTTTCACTGTTTATCTCAAAAGCCCAGTTATTTTTATACAGATGAGTTACATGAAATAGGTTATCTTTGAAGAGGATTGAGTTGAGTTACCTTTTAACTGAGTTACAATTAAGTTACCTTTTCATTAGACAGAATGTGGGGCTTGTTTGCTACTTGCGCTAGGTGCATTAGTAGGTCTTCAATCTGCACACAATATATGCAGGAACAAATAAAGATCTATGCCTGAATGCAGGAGGCAAAAATTTTCAAAAATAATGGGGGAAATGATATGGCACTTTGCAAGCCCGTTGATGTACATTAAATGGCACTTTGCTCATAATGTCCTCTTCTGGACAATGACAGTCAACTTCTGTGGAGGTGAAGGAAATGTCGATAAGTAACCAACGATAAGTCTAGTAGTGCACATCTTCATTCTACTGACACACTACGCACTATTTGTAAACCTTTGAAGGAAGAAAGTTGACAAGTTGCCAAAAAGTACAAGTTGCAATTGGAATAGTTGTTCTAATAAGAAATTTAATTGAAATAGTAAAATGTTGCTGAAATCCCGTTACTTGATTTGGATAGCTTTGAATATATTGTCATCAGGTGGGAGATGGTGATAATTTTTTTCCCTCTGCTAAAAAGAATTTCCTCCCATAGGAAAAAGATTTTAAAGAAGAAATGAGAATATGGTCCATTTTTCTACTTCAAAGAACAAATAAATCAGCCAAGAAAACAAGTTTTGAATGAATTTGGTGAGTTCCTTCATTCCTTTAGGTCACCGGGTGCACTTGAAAGATATTCATCAGAGTAGACAAAGAGGGGTCACATTAGCACCTTCCAATTTGGGACCAGAAGCCACAGAAGATAATTAGATGAGTGTATCAGAGGGGTAAGTATTACACTGCACCAAAAACCTGTACAGGCCGACCAAGGCTGCCATCAGAAATCTTGGGGACCCGTACAGTTAATTTTTTGTCCTTTAACCCAAGTGCATAGTACCAAAATTCATAGCCAACCAACCAATAGGTAAGTAAGTTTTATTAGGACAAACATTTGAACTTCATGGATGGTTTTTTCATTTTCCAACCATGGCTACTATGATAAAAAAAAAACACACATTTTACTGTTAATTTACTGTTAATTAGGGTGCGACTGTAGAGGAAGCAGAAACTGCAACTCATTGGATGGCCCATACACTATAGGGGGCCTTTGATGAGCAGCTGCAATGTATATTTTTGGAAAATTTCTTGTTACCAAAGTTTAGGGGCCCAATGATCTTGCTGTGGAGTCCAATAACTAAAGGAAAGTTCATGTAGGAGACATTCATATCATTAAATAAATAGATCCCAACATAAACAGCTGATGTTATGCCATAATGAGTTGAGTAAACATACCCAATCCACTTTCAAGAATCCCCAAGTCTATACATTTCACAATCCATACGACTGAAGTAATAGGTCCAAGCTAAACAACTTAGTTGATTTGTTCCTTTAACTAAAGCTGAATGTATCTGATTAAAAATGTGATTTTTCTGGTCTTCATGGAGTTTGCAGTAACAATTGGTGGGCCCAACATCTGACCTCATTTGTTTCACTGCTGACATATTATCACTGTAGTCCGGCAGCTGCTGTTGAAGAGACAGACAGAATGAGTACAAAGGAGGCAGACATCTTATCTGATCTGGGAGAGGTTATCAGAGGAGTCCAATCAGAGGAGGTGCATTTCACAGCAGAACCAATTAAAGTGACCTAGTCACCTGGAAAAGACGGCATCAACATAGTTTCATAATAATAAAGAAAACACCTGTCAGGGAAATATGGGAGAGGTGGGAAGAAATATCTGCAAAGATCATGTTTTGCTCATTTGCAGCTGATGTCATCGTGGTGGAGCTGCATTGAATGGAAATGATGGATGGAATTAGTGAAAAAAGGATTAGTATCCATGCCACATGAAATGGTCAGGACCACAAGGATTGTTCTCTAACCAAAGTCAACTAGAAACTACAGTATTTACTTCATTTAGTATGATCAATCTAAACTTAAGCCAAATCTTTTTGATCTGTACCACAGATTTTTTGTTTGACCATGATCCTGCCTGACCCTTCCCAGTACCTTGCTTCCAGTGTATCTTTGCTGTGCTTTCGGTCCAGGACTCCAAAATGACATCATTGAAGACCAGTGCTAGCATGGTTTTCCTATTTTACATAGAGAGACATTCCCTAGCAGTCACCAGGGTTTCCTAACTACAGATCATGACACCACAATTTTTGTAGTTTGTCTCAATAGCGGGGGCAAGCATATTGGCACCCTCCAGTGTTTTAACCTGAAGAAAAGGCCCAGATTAAAAAAGTCTAAATTTACATCATGCCCATAAGGTGACCATACACACAATGTTACCAAAGAAGCAGATCTCTTCCTGATATGCCCACCTTGAGGTAGGCGATACCAGGCTGATCTTATCATGGGCCCGAGGGCCCAACGATCGTATCACAACAAAAAGTATTTGGGCAGTTGGACAGAGGACCGCAACAATGAACAGATCTAGTCCTCGATCCAATGGGGTTTTTAAACCCACCCAATCGATATTTGGACGACAGATATTGTCAGCGAAGCCCATAAGAGGGCCCCATACACTGGCCAGCTGCCAAATTAATTGGCAGCTTATATTGGCCTGTGTATGGCCACCTTAAGACCTGGAAGCTAGAGTGGAAAAACATTTTGGAAAACTTATATATAACACAAGTATGGGACCTGTTATCCAAAATGTTTAGAACCTGGGGTTTCCTCCATAATTTGGATCTCCATACCTTAAGTCTATGTGAAAATTATTTAGATATTACAGAATTGTTTTGCCTCTGTTGAGGTTCAATTGTATCTTATTTGGAATCAAGTACAACATACTGTTTTATTACTACAGAGAAAAATGTTTTTTAAAATGTAGATATTTGATTATAATAAACTGCATGGTAGATGGCCTACCTGTAATTCTGAGATTTCTGGATAACTGGATTCTGGATATCACTATTTCCATCCTTTCTCTGAGAATACAATTGAGTCTTTGCAAACCTTGCAGTATATGGTGGTCACTTGCATCCTTAAAAAAATATATATCTTTCATTGTAGAGCTAGTTAGAGCTAGGGCTTAGTGATTCAAATGCCCTGTCCAAGAGTTGACCAAATACTGTAAGGCACTAGGCCAGGTTATTTATTCATGGCTATCCAAGCTTCTAATGAATTATTGTTGCCTTCTTCAAAGAGACTTCCTGCTAAACTGACCACTGCATTCCACTAGCCACAGAGCGTAGCCTGCTGTCTCAGCTTATTTACCCACCAGCCTGATTTAAGCCGGTGCATGTCAGGAGAGGAAGGGCCCTGGACTGTCCAAATAACCAAAAACAAAATAATGTTTTTATTACTTTCATGGGGTCAAGAGAAAAAGTAAATTTGTACCCAATACAGCAGAAAGGAAATTTAATTGGCTGCAAATCATTTTTATATCTATTTTATGTTTTCATGGCTTTGTCTGATTTGCTAGAACAAAACCACATACTAAAGGGCCTTTTAAAATAAAATTCTGTTTAGAAATTGTTTCCTATTTAGTTATATTTTCACCTTTTTTAACATTAGTGTAGAAGACAAAATTCAGTTCAACTTTTTAAGCCATTTAAAACTCAAAGCAGGTAAAAAAAATCTAATTTTGCTGAAAAGATTTCCATTTTAATGCATTTTATCTATTTTAGATAATTTCAACTGAATTTATTGAGAATTTTTCTCCCGAATTTTGATTAAATTCAGGGTTTTGTTAGATTAAAAAGTAATAGAAATTAATTTGGTGTTGATGCTCCATATCAATGATTTATTAAATTGATAATAACAGAATGTAAATAAAGAATTTTATTGCATTTTCAGACCTTCCTGAAAGCTTCAGTAAGTAATTAGTAAGAAATTAAAAAAAAAAAAAATTCTTGCTTTCCCAGAAGTAGATTATTCATCCACCAATAATAAAAATGAATGTGTGGCTTATTATAATAGAACAGAATTCTATAATAGGGCATTTTGCAATTTTGTGATTATTTAGAAAAGTGGTGAAAATTGTTCTTTTAAATTTTTGGAAAATATTAATTGCCTATAAAAGAATGGAAATTACATTGAAATAGTCAAAATGACTGTTACTCATTTTGATGATAATTTTTCAGTCAAAAAAGTAAAGTTTTCCAAAAATGCACTTTACAGCTTTTTGAATCCATAAGTTGCATTTATTCCTATTTGCTTTGGAGCACAAATTTTGTTGAAATGTTTAAGGAAATGTCTGTATCAGCTGAATGAAATAAGCCAAAAATGTCAGATGTGTAACAGTAGAATATGATTATTTTCCCACTAAGATTATACTTTTATAAATAGCTGATGGTGAAATAAGTTGACTTTTCTTTAGCAACCCCATTATAATGTGCTGTCACTGTGGCATCTCCCTCAAATATGTATAAATACAAATATACAGAGAAGGAATGTTCTGGGCACACAATAAGCTATACCCTCATACTGTACTGTCTAAGGGAAACAATATGGCACCTCCTTCCCATATGTATAAATACAAATATACAGAGAAGGAATGTTCTGGGCAAACAATAAGCTATACCCTCATACTGTACTTTCTAAGGGAAACAATATGGCACCTCCTTCCCATATGTATAAATACAAATATACAGAGAAGGAATGTTCTGGGCACACAATAAGCTATACCCTCATACTGTACTTTCTAAGGGAAACAATATGGCACCTCCTTCCCATATGTATAAATACAAATATACAGAGAAGGAATGTTCTGGGCACACAATAAACTATATTTTTGTTTTGTTTCAGCTTTCAGCAGCTTTCAGTGCAATTAGCTGCGTCACACAGCGTATCAGTCTTCACCTCATTTCTTTTGGTAGTTATTCTGCCCACAGCTCACTAATTGTCCCTTCCTACCGTTTTGCTGAGTGTAACTCCTTGACTTTCATTTGTCAAACAGATTCATTATAGAGCAACTAATGGCTGAACTCTGGGTAACGCAAAGAACGCACAGAAAATATAATTTGTAATTAGTAAACTGCACTCTACTGACATTGAAAGAAAAAAACAATTAATAAGGTATATTTGATGCCCCATATACAAAAAGATGTTGACTTACGATAAAGGTTTGTCAGCAGTGCCAAGTAGAAGAGAATATAAAATATGATATAGGGCTAGGGCTATGTTATGCTAGAGACAACATACTTGCTTAGACCCACTACCCAAGCCAACCCATAACAATAAATATAGTTTGACATCATTAGGGAAGGGCAAAACCTGCCCTGTTTCCCAAAAAAATTGCAAACTGCATTGGAATCAATGGGTGTGCTCATCCCTAGACATCTCTGTTGAATATGATAAACCCTTGTCCTTCAAAAGTAAGGAAAGGCAACCAGTGAAATGGTGAAGACTGACCCCTAAATCAAATACCCCACCTACCAACACCCATACAATTAAGGTTTCCACTTGGAGATAGGAGACATAGCCACTGACTTTGGGGTGGATCAGTGATATTGGAGCCAACATGACGACCCTCCTGGTAGCCACTGGTGGCCCCCTCCCAGATTCCAAACTCACTCCCCTACTGCGCACATGAAGGAACACCATCGAGCTGTGTCATATTATGTGCAGATAGTATTTCTGTCAGGGGGCGGCTAATGTGGGGATCGGGCCTGGGCCAGCAGGGGCCCTGGTGTCCTGTCTGACCCAGTGGTTAGGGTTGCCACCTTTTCTTGATAGCCTTCCTATATGTTTATCTTTTTTTCCTATTAATAACATTGGGACAACCATCAAAAATACCAGCGAGGTCGGTAAAAGGTGGCAACCCTACCAGTGGTTGGTAATCCTATTGTAATTCTTTGCCATGAATACCCACCCCACTACAGGGCACTAGCAACATGATGCAAATGATTCAACAGAATTCCTATTTCTAAATTTTTTTTTTTACTCAAATGATGTTGGGATGATTGTTCACTGCCTGTTGGAATTAAAGTGGACCTGTCACCCCAAAAAAATATTAAAAATCATATTTTATCACATTAGTCAAGCAAAATGAACATCAATTACACTATATAAATTATTTTAATCTTGTTTTCTTCAGTCTGGGAATTCATAATTATAGTAAGCAGGCAGGAGCCATTTTGTGGACACTGTTATTAAGACAAAGCCTTGCATCATCTCAGAATCTTGTTTGTGCACCAGAATGGGGGACCCGATGTCTATCCCCATGTTCTGGCTACACAATTAAATGGTTAAAAGACCAGGAGGAATGAGGGGAGAGCAGTGACATCTAGGAAGTGCTGAATGGAAAGTGAAAGTAATTATCTGTCCCGCCTCTATGCCTAAGGCATAGAGGAGTGGCAGAAAATATTTGATTGACAGCTGAGATTTTTAAATGAGCTTAAAACAGCTCTGAATGCTTTAATAAAAATTTGAAATTGGATTTCATGTTTAATTTGAAAAGGACTTTTATTATACAGATTTTTGTGTCTGGGTGACAGGTCCACTTTAAGGCAAGGTTTGTTTCAAGTGCCCTGCTGAATTCTGGATAAGTGAAGACCAGTGGCTCCGCCTACTGTTAAAAACCTGGCTGTTTTAGAAAGGGAGTAGTAGCCTGTGCTAATATTGGCTTATGGGGGATATTGTTATATAGCGGCAAAGGCAGAGCCTCAGTTAAACCATCAAAGGTTAAAGGCCAACAAAACCAAGCTGCCCTTATGCATTTAACCCATAAATAAATGATTTAGCTAATCCCATTATCCTCTTCTGCTAATTAATAAAACAATTGAAGTGGGGGGGGAGTGGGTGGGGAGCATTCAATTGCTTTTAATTTGACTTAATGAAATTTTTCCCTAATGAATCTCTCATCAATAATGAATGAGATGCTGGAGCTCTGCTCTGAGACTCGTCTCATCTATAATGCATTGAAGCACTAAGCAATTTCAGTTTATCTTTCTTTTTTTTTTCCCCTCCTTTCGGGTTTTCTATGGTCTCGATGAGAAGAGAGACCATGAGAAAAAAGATGCAGGTTGTCTTGTGAGTGACACGGAGCATAGAGGTCAGATGAGTGATAATAAGAACCCAGGGCCAGTAAGCAGATGTGGAACGTTTGTGTTTGTATGTGTGTGCTGGGACCTTTAACTCCCTCCATAATGCTAATCCTTTAAGAAATGTTAGTGACTCTCTGAGAAGGAAGATGTTTCAGAAAATGCTCTTAATTAGCCCTTAGGTAATACAGACGCTATCAGAGGACCTTTTGTGTATAATTATAGCAATTAATGAGGTTCAGTTTGTTTAGTAGTATATACAGGTAACATCCACCCTGCAGTGGCTTGCACAGGAACAAATATGGCTCTTTTGTGTGATGCCAATTTATATATAGCATAACATAATACACCATGCTTTTACTAATCATTTATATCAGTCTCTGCTCTAGTGGAGCTTACAATCTAAGATGCCTATAATACACAGTAGGATCAGTATAGTCAAAATCCAATTAACCTACAGAGTGTGAGAAAACCCTAGGTCCAAATAATGCCCTACTTGGAATTGAACCAAGGAACCAGCACTAACCCAATGATACACTGTGTCAAAGGATAAGCCTTAAATAAAGGTGGCCATATACATGTATGGGGCCAAGCATTGATATCTGGCGAAAATTGGGAATGTTTAAAGATTCCGTTAGTTAAAAACTGCATTAGCACATTGAGTCCTTATCCAATGGGTCTACATAGGTCAAGCAGCAAGTACATGGCTGAACTGGACCCAGATCTGCACATTTGGCAACCTCTGACTGTGTATGACGCCCTTAACACAGTTTCAGGTGTAAAATACCAGCTAATATTAATAGGATATCACTAGAGAATTCACCTGCATATGTAATTAGGTTTGGGCTATCTATTTCGAAGTACTAGAGTATTCAAGGAGGATGTTTTACTTCCCCTTTGACTAAATAACCTGGCATAGGACTGCCAATAATCAATCTGTATTATTATTATTAATAATAATAATAATATATTATTGTTGGTATAATAATATTACTTTCTGCATATTTGTGCACAATACAAAGAACCTTTGGTTTTTTTTGTGGTTTTAACCCCTCCCCAATACCATCTGTGTGGTAGGGATAGCAATAATCTGTTCAAGCGTGCTAAGTATATACAGGCTAAATGGCTTGAGGGGTTCCTTGAACTTCTCATTACACTTTTCAATTATATGCTGGGTTGGAGAAAAGGAGTAAAAAAAGGTGATGTTTCTGATCTTGGATTATCCCAAACCCCTAATGTTTGGCCACTGATAAAAATGGTCACGTGGGTCTCCACCCCTCACTGCAGTTAAATTTTACCAACCACAGGTACATCCAAGTCTAGAGGGAGGTAGTACACTGGGAATTGTATATTTAAAATAGTAGGAGAAACACATGCTTGACATTTTTAACTTATGTGTGATTTGGCCCAACTGGTTGGTCTAGCTCTGTGAACTACAGGATGGTTTTAACCTCATGAACTTGGGAAACATGTGAGAAAAATCTATTTGGCAGCAGAACCGGTTGGCTCTTTCTCATGCGCTTAGAGCAGGTTGGTAGCCCTAGGAACAGTCTCATGTTTGACTGGCTGAGATTAAACCTTGTGAAGATTCTGTTCTGGTCACAGACTGGGTTGACCATGTGAAGCATGATAACCAACTGGATCCAAGCTGCTACTAACCACATAAGCTTTATTTTGCTCTGGTAGGGTACTGTTTGGGTCAAACCCTAGAAAAAAATCTGAAACAGAGCTGATTGACTCATTTGCATGCAGATAGGTAGTCCTGTAAACAGTCTAATTCTTGATTGTCTGAGGTGAGCTCTGGTTGGCCATAGGCTGTCATTATCCCCATCATCTTTATTGGACACTAATTGTCTACTGGTTGGTTCCAACCCTGGGAAATTATTGAATGGCAGCAGAAATCGCTGGCTCATTCTCAAACTCCCATAGCAGATTCATTCCAACCCTGGGAAGCCCCATCAATTTTATTGGGCACTAATTGGCTACTGGTTGGTTCCAAACCTGGGAAATTATTGAATGGCAGCAGAAATTGCTGGCTTATTCTCAAACTCCCATAGCAGATTCATTCCAACTCTGGGAAGCCCCATCAATTTTATTGGGCACTAATTGGCTACTGGTTGGTTCCAACCCTGGGAGTTCAGATTGGCAGCCCAGTGAACATTCTAATGCTTGACTGGTTGAGGTTAGCATTACCCTGCTGTGTGGTGTTCTGATTGGATACAAGTTGTTCTGTAATTTTATTGTCTCTCAATGTATAAAGAAGAAAAAAGGGCTTTTGTTGGGTGGTAACCAGCAAGAGAAGGTATTTCCATGCTCACAGACAATTAAAAGTCAGAATTTAAGAGTAATTAAACATAACTGCAGACTATGAAATGTTACATTGTAATACTGATCTATTTTTTATTTGCTACAGATTTTGGTTTCTGCTTCATTTTCAGCTAAAATCTCCCCACTTCCCATTCTATCTTGTACAGTAAAGATCTGCTTGCTGCTCAGGGAGTACCAAGTCCAAATGGAAATGGTTCCCCCAGTCTGACGGAGGTCAGAACAGATACATTGATCTGTCCGGAGGTTTCAACATGTGTGAATGGCACAAGGCGTGCTTTCATATCAGAGAAATTTTAGCTTTCGACCCGAATTCTTCTTTCTTTAATGCGGCATATGTGTTCCATTTGCATGTCTAATATTTAGATATGTGCTGTGAAGAAGGTTAAGTCCATATGGACTACTCATCATAACTCATTCTTTAAGAACTTTGAGCTGTTTAGATGTTTAAACTACACCTATATTTTGTAGAGGAAAGAAAGCAGAGCAGGCAGGAACCCTTCCAACACTTTCTACCTGGTCTCTGTCTGTATATACACATGTGCCTATATAGTGCTACCAATCACTAATTCCAGTAGATTCGCTATTTCTTGACAAATCCTCCAAGCATCACTGGTATCCAGGAAAGGGTTACAGATTTACTGAAGTCAGGGGTCTTTATGAAGTAGCTGACCTAATAGATGTCTGGGGTTGCTACATGATCTCGCTTGCTGGCTAACAGTTAGTAAGGGGGATCCATTACACGCTGTGCATTAGCAAATTACCTATGGTTTCACAAAAGGCAACTGAAACATACATTACTCCACGTTCCACTTATCTGCGGCCGTATGGAAATGGGAGTCAGATTTCGTGTTTGTTTAGCTCCTGTGTGCTAAATTAAACAGCTCCTTTTATTGCTGCTGTAGTGTTGGGAAGTTCCATTGAGAAGGACAGTGAGCCTTGGATAGTGTTCCAATAGGTCTTTGCAGATCTTATATATAGTAGATAGATCCATTAGATGTTGAATTCATGGACCTAACCCTCACCTAGAATAGCTGCTGTTCATGGTTTTACTATGATACAATAGGGTATCGATGCTGGCTTTTAGCAATGGGCACCTGGGCCCAATTCCAATCAAATAATCCATTGGTGTAGAGTAGGGGTCCCTAACTTTTTACCTGTGAGCCACAGTTACAAAAACTGTTGGGAAGTCACACTAGCAAGGAAAAATTCCTTGCGTGCCAAAGTAAGGGATTTGATAGACCTTTGTGGACTTTTGGCCTGCATACGACTCTAATGCAGCAAACGTGTCTTCATGGTTCCAAAAACTTGAATCTGAGAAAAGAATTTAAAAATGGGCATCAAATGTGAGGCCACTGGGAGCAACATCGATGTAAGTGGAGGGAAAAATGTTTCTCACAAGCTACTGGTTGGGGATCACCGGTGTAGAGTGTGTTCTTTTCACAATGTAAGAGATTGAGGGTATCAATATATATATTGTCATATTAAGAAATATTATAATTGTTTTGACAAGAGGACCTTTTGGGGTAAATTGCATTCGCCTCAGTTGTAATTCAAGAGTAATATTCTTCATATATCATTTAACCAACTAGGCCAAGGATGTATCTATCGATCCCCATTGCTCATAAATCTTTCTTGTAGATCTGACTTAGCATACCTATTACTTAGCCTGGGGCTATATCACACAGCCCCTTGGAGTCCTCTAATGGCCCATTCAGATTTGATTAGAGGAGCACTGTGGGTCATGGGTCTGCTCTATGACATCAAAGCTTGGAGCCTAAGGTACTGATATACCAAAATTAAATTCGAATTTTTGCTGCCAATCGAGAAAAACTTTTCAGGTTCCATTTCTCTGAATTTAGATTTTGGATATGTATTAATTGAATTCAGCAAAAAAAAAAAAAACTTCTAGAGAAGTCAATAGGAGGTATATTTTCGAAATTCAAAATATTTTGTGTTATTCTTTAAAAATGTCAAATGTTACAGATTAAAAGATTAAGCATGAATGGTACACCATAATTCTATTGAGATAAATATTCATAAATAGTGATGGGCGAATTTGTCCCGTTATACCTAAAAATTTGCGAATTTCCCCAGGCAAACTCATTGGTGAAAATACACCGGCGTTCAAAAAATGGACGCTGGCGTCTGATTTTTTTTTTTAATGCTGAAACATGGGAATTCTCCGTGAATTTGAGCCTGGTGAATAAATTCACCCATCACTAGTCATAAATAGTCTAACTATCTAGAATATGACTAGATCAAGTTTATTTAAATTTTCAAAATGATTTGAATTCTAAAACTGGTAGCTCTTCAGCCCCATCCCAGAGGACAATTTCAGCCATGTGAAATATGACATAAAAATTCCTAAAATTGTCCCTATCACCTTCCTATATTTTTAGTGAGACACATGGCAGGGGCCATTGAAGGCATTTTATTCCAACATTTTTGGATGATATCCATTGATCTTACTCATATAAACTAAGTAATTATGAATATTTGTCTTAGCGAGTGTCTGAAGCTTCTGCAAATCTGAATTCCTGGAAATGAAATCACATTTTAATTCCAAATATTCCACCTCCCTTAAAGTCCTTTAAGCTTCAAAGGCTATGCTAGGGTATATGCCAATCAGATCAGTTGCGTTGATAAGAATTTCATGAAAATGGAAAATATAAGCACAATGTGACTTTGTCCCAGGCAAGTGCTCTATTTACACCAAGCGGTAAAGTTCAGCACATTATAAGGGCACTATACTACATTCAACTTGTGTTGGAAATGCATATTTCATTTAAATAAATCTATATTTCCATCAGGGTTCAAGGTTCAAAACCTACACTTCTCATTTGAACCGATAAACATTTCCCTGCATTTAAGCTGAGGGAGATGCACAGTGGGGAAAGTTAATTCCCATCTCAAAATAAAGGAACACACTCGGACTTTGATTGATTTGTTTTCCTTTGCGGCCTTATTATAAAGGGAACACGTTTAGGAAAAATAAACAAGCAGTCAATGGACCTCTTAAAGCGGTTCCGACTCTCAAAATATTTTTGTTGCTGAAAACTATTTCAAAATTGGGAAAACGGTACTCTGATCTTCCAGAGGCATCCAGCCCAAGGAAATGTGTTTTTTATAATGATAATTGATAATCACAATTAAAAGCAAAAAGTACCATCTTTATAACTAATAGTAACCTTAAAATAGGCTCTTGCTGTTAAGATAAAGATTATTGTGTGCTCAGAACAATTCTTATTGGTATTTATCTATTTATACATATGGGAGGGAGATGCTATATTGTTCCTTATTCATATAATGAGTTCCTTTTGCAAAAGTGAATGAAGGGCTGTTGAAGTGGTGTTGCAGTTGCAGTGTATAGAGAATGAAACACAGCATCTCCTAGCTTAAATCATGTATCGAACAACAGAAGAATTAACTGTTCCTTTCCTGAATAGGTCTGGCTCTTTGTTATGAATGACCAGGTTTCCACAAGGGGCAGAGACCAAGGTAAATGTTACTTAACCCCCCTAAACCATATACTCATACATACAACCTACTATTTTTATTAGGGGGGACTAGCTAACATTCCAAACTCTCCATTTCTAGTGCTTCCATGTTTCTCCTATATTCCTTTCTTTTGTTTGTCATTCTTCACTTCTCTTATTCTCTCGTCCTCACCCCCCCCATGAGCCCTTCTCTCCTCCTTTCCCCTCTCTGCATAAGTATTTTCTCCACTTTTCCCCTTCTGCATTGTGCCCTTCTCTCCCCTTTTTCCACCTCTCCATGTGCCATACTCTCTCCCTTTGTACTTTCTCTCTTCATGTCCATTCTATCCTCCTTTCCGCTACCTACATGTGCCATTCTCTCCTATCTTCCTCCCTCTCAATGTGCCATTTTCTCCTCCTTTCCCCTCTCTGCATGTGACATTTTATCCTCTTTTCGACCTCTCCATGTGCCATTCTCTCTTATTTTTCCCCCTCTCCATGTGTCATTCATTCCTCCTTTTGCCTCTCTCCATATGCCACTTTCTCCTATTTTCCCCCTCGCACTGTGCCATTTCTAGGGCTTTCATTTTTCTCCTGTATTCCTTGCTTTTGTTGTCATGCGTCACCTCTCTCATTCTCTCCTTCTTCCCCCATGTGCCATTCTCTCCTTTTTCCCCTCTCTGTATAAGCCCTTCTCTCCTCTTTTCCCCTCTCCATGTGCCATTCTCTCCTCTTTTCCCCTCTCCATGTGCCATTCTCTCCTCTTTTCCCCTCTCCATGTGCCATTCTCTCCTCTTTTCCCCTCTCCATGTGCCATTCTCTCCTCTTTTCCCCTCTCCATGTGCCATTCTCTTCTCCTTTTCCCTCTCTACATGTACATCCCCATGATAAACTACCTACCTGTGTCTCCTGCTTGGCAGTAGCTTCCAAAAGTAATACTATAGAAATATCAACGATATGGGACATGTGGGGTTATTTTACCTCTTTGTTATTGGAGTTGGAACATATAGTGAAGAAATGGCTGCAGATTTACAGCAGTGCACAAAGTAAACTATAATAGGAACAGAGTGCACAGCATCCAGAACAGTCTGGGTGAAAAACTGCTTCTCTTGTATTTCATTGTACACTACTCGCATTGTGGTACATACTGCACTGAGCACTGGCCATACTGTGACACATACATGAGAAAATTCATTTTTGGTCTCAGTAGATGTTATAATGCAGTATATTTGCTTTTCATTAGCTTTGAGCTCTATTCCTAAAAAGTTGAGTTTTAAATTACTTGCCCCGTGTAATTGTACCATCTGGCTCTGGAGAGCAGTGTGATAAATGATTCTGTGGCCAAAGGTCACCCTGCACCTATGCTCAGAGCATGTCCTATTGACTTGCTAGTTATTCCCAGACATGTTATCTAAGGATAGACACAGAGAGAGACTGAGAGATAGATGGTAGGTAGATAGATAGATAGATAGATAGATAGATAGATAGATAGATAGATAGATAGAATCAGAGATAGATAGATAGATAGATAGATAGATAGATAGATAGATAATAGATAGATAGATAGATAGATAGATAGATAGATAGATAGATAGATAGATAGATAGAGATGGAGAGAGCGATAGAGAGAGAGAGAGATAGAGAGAGATATATAGATAGAGAGAGATAGATAGATAGATAGATAGATAGAGAGAGCGATAGATAGATAGATGGAGAGAGCGATAGAGAGAGAGATAGATAGAGAGAGAGAGAGATAGATAAAGATAGATAGATAGATAGATGATAGATAGAGAGAGAGAGATAGATAGATAGATAGATAGATAGATAGATAGATAGATAGATAGATAGAGCGATAGAGAGATAGAGAGAGAGAGAGAGAGAGAGATAGAGAGAGATAGATAAAGATAGATAGATAGATAGATAGAGAGAGAGAAAGAGATAGATAGATAGATAGATAGATAGATAGATAGATAGATACATGTCCTACTCGTTCCCATATCTTTCCTATCAAGTTAGCAGACATCTGGCTCCAGCAGATTGAAATCACCTTGCTCACTTCATACTCCATAATGAATAAATGGCTTCCATATTTCTGTGTTTTCTTAACTGAACTCATCAAATATTCATGGCCTGCCTATTCACAGAATAATCATTTTTACTCCTGTTTCCTGAAATGGGAATTTGCTAATATCTGGCCCGTCCCCAGGGGAAAACACAGTGAATGTTTTTTTCTGCTTTTAACCAATATCTTGTTTTTCAGCTGCTCGCTAATCAATGTTCTTCCACAGGACAGACAGACTGCTCAGGCTCTTCCGCCATATTGGCGATACTGGAACCATATGCCACTCATCAATATGTCACTTGTGTCAATAAGCAATGAAATATTCATAGCAGCACCAGCTATTTGAGATCTTTACAACAACAGTCTTGTTATTTTACACATTAATTCTCATTTTATTAAGTGCCTTGCACATATGGACAAGAGAGTTGCCTTTGGAAATGAAGATATGATCAATAATCCAGGGAAACAATGTGGAAAATTATATCCATGTATTTGAAGTTTGGGGGTGACGACACGGACTGACATCCTTAGGGTGTGTGACTGAAATGATTTTCACAGTGTATTGTGTTTCTCTGGAATTTTTCCTAGGCTATTGACAATGAGGATAAGCTGGGAAGGAGGGAAAGGTACTGGATGTCCAGTTATGGGAATTAGGATATTTGCTACAAGGGAAATTCAGGGCAGGAGCTGTTCCCTCCAGGAACGGACAATCAAGTGTGAAGGCCAGTTAGGAACAGAGTTGGGTAGAATGAATCTTTGTTCTCCTAGATACTCCTGGAAGCCCAGCTTGAACTTTAATCTTTGTTACCTTGTTATGAGCCAAGGGAGTGCTGGATGATGTTGCACCTCAAACAATGGTCTGACTGGGTGTCCAGGACCTACTGAGTCTACATCCACAGTGTCCCCTTGTAACATCAAGGGCCCTTCTCCCATCCTCCACCTTCCATGTCCACTCCTGCTGCCTACCACACCGGTCACCACATAAGCTTTACCCCAATTTGAGGCTAGATTGAGGGTCCATAGGGAGTAGAACAGAGTCAGCAGGGCCCATGAAGGCCAGGACCACCAGTTTTGTCCCACCAGCCCATTATGACCCTGGTCTTGAACCAAATAAGTCTAAAATCCTCTGAAGTAGAGGGACACCTAGCAGGAAGAATAGGGCCCCCTTCCAACGGTAGATAGATATTGCACAAACAAGGGGTTGTTCAATGACCCAACAGTCTTTGACAGAAAACACAATTGTTAACAAGTTGGCAAATACATTCCACTGATGTAATTGGCTACTTGCCATGTAAAGTACTGATGTTTTTTTATTTACTCATCTTCGAAAGCATTTACTAGGATTGGTCCTACCCTGGGAACATAAGAGGATTTGATTGGCCACAGTTGGTTCAGCTTTATTGGTGTTTTGGATTTGGATTTTTCATACTCTGGCCCTTTAATTATTCAAATTCAACTATTCACCAACTACAACCTGCCATAAGTCAGTGGGAGAGGTCCAGGGATCAGTTTGGTGATGTTTGGTTTTTTTTTTCCTGAGAAAAAAACTCAAATCGAAGTTTGTATCATTCGAGTTTTCGGATTGGTAAAAATTTTTTTTTCAAATAGAGTTTTTCAAATAAAACTCCCCAAATCGAATTTTGAGTAAAATCAAATTCATGTGACTTCATGTGAGATGCATCGAATCCACTATTTTTGATTCGGCTGAACCCCTGAATCCTTCTCGAAAGATTTGTCCAAATACCAAACTGAATCCTAAATATGCAAATTAGGGGTGGGAAGGGGAAAAAATTTTTACTTCCTTGTTTTGTGACAAAAAGGCACGTGATTTTCCTCCCTGGCCCTCATTTGCATATGCAAAATAGGATTCGTATTCGGTTGGGCGGGGCAGAAGGATTGTGCTGAATCCTGCTGAAAAAGGCTGAATCCGAACCGAATCCTGGATTTGGTGCAACCCTAGTTAAAAAGAACTCACATGAATTTGAAATTCGACCCTTAATAAATATTCCTCCAAATGTGTATCCTACAGAGCATAGTTTTTAGATGGGGTCAGCGACCCCTATTTGAAAGCTGAAAAGAAGACAACAAATTATTAGAAAACTGTAAAAACAAAATGAAGACCAATTGAAAGGCTGCTTACTGCCCATTCCACAATATACTAAAAATCAGGGTCGGACTGGGGGGCCACCGGGACTACTGTCCAGGGCCCCCCTGCCCCATACTTTGATGAGCCGACTGCCTGAAGGGCGACAAATGCACGAATTGCACTGCACACAGTGCTTATGGAAGACTTATTTTTTTTCCCGAGTCAATCGAGATAGGGGTCTGGCCCGGCAGGGACCCATCAAGGGTTTTTTTAGTTGGTGGACTTTGAAAATTCAGTTTATTTTTGGGAAAAACTTTGAATTCGATCGAATGCGCTATTACTTCATTTCGGAAAATTCTAATTCGATCGAATATGGACTGATTTGAACGGAAAAATATTTCAAATTCAGTTCGGTTGTTTTTTAAATTTCAATGTTTTTGCGCTTCGAAATTCGAACCTTGATAAACCTTCCCCGTAAGGTATGAAGATCCGAATTAAGGAAAGATCCGTTATCCGGAAAGTCCCAGGTACCGAGTATTTTGGACAACAGGTCCCATTCTTGTAGTTGTTTTCGGTCTTGGAAATTGCTGTCAAGTGTGATTTGTGAAGTGACATTTGAAACAATAATACACAATTTAAAAGTCAGTGTTCTGGCCTCTGCATTTCATGAAAGTTGGAAATTGCAATTTGGTGCTTGTTCCTGAATTAAGGAAAGCCCGTCTCCCATAGACTCCATTTTATCCAAATAATGCACATTTTTAAAAATGATTTCCTTTTTCTCTGTAATAATAAAACAGCAGCTTGTACTTGATCCCAACTAAGATATAATTAATCCTTATTGGAAGCAAAACCAGCCTATTGGGTTTATTTAATGTTTACATGATTTTCTAGTAGACTTAAGGTATAAAGACCCCAAACTACGGAAAGATCCATTATCCAGAAAACATCCTGAACATTCTGGATAATAGGTCCCATACCTGTATATATATATATATATATATATACAGATACACGCAAATCATAAACTGGCGCAGCTCTTAGTGTACTCACTATATATATATATATATATAATTCTGAATACTTGGGGCCTGGGGACTGTATGTATTGGTTTTTTCCCCATCTATTATAGCACCATGCCTTAAAGCTATTTAAAAATGTAAATATTAGCGATGGGTGAATCTGGGGCGTTTCTCTTTGCTGAAATTTAGCAAATTTCCAGCTACTGGCGTCTCGTTTTGGATGCGGTTGTCCGTTTTTGGACGCCGGCGCCCATTACAGGTGCAAATGGGTGCCGGCGAAAATTTTCTGGCGTTTCGCGAATTTATTCGCCGCAGGCCAATAAAGTCTCCCATCACTAGTAAATATGCTAAAAAAATATATATATTTTTTTTTTATTACAAAGAAAAAACAAATACAGGTAGTGGGATTCATCATCAAAAACCCATTACCGGAAAACCTGTCTCCCATAGACTCAATTTTATCCAAATAATCCAAATTTTTTAAAATAATTTCCTTTTTCTGTGTAATAATAAAA
>CM044448.1:7984157-7994865 GCA_024363595.1 Xenopus borealis
ACAGTTTCAGGGAGAGAATTCCACATCTTCACAGCTCTCACTGTAAGAAACCCCTTCCGAGTGCCGCTGGAAATTTGCAAATTTTTAGGCGAAACGGGATAGATTTGCCCATCACTAATTCCTGACCCCTTTGCCACTTGAAGCAGCTTAAGCTCACCTTTTTGGAGCTGGAGGGGTCCAGGGGGCCAGGACGCTAGTGCAGAGAAAAGCGCAATGCGATAGAAGAAAACTCGGACATTCATCTCTTAGGGAGTTATTTATCAAAATCTGAATGGCAAAAACTATAAAATACTAATTTTTTTGTTGAAATCTTTTCGGAATTTAATAAACCCAGAGGGTGTTAAAAGTCAGAATAAAAAAAGTACTCCAACACAGACCTGCCGAGTTCACGTAGAATTCAATGGGAGAAGTCCGGAGGATATCCTGATCTACATTGGGTTTTCGGGGCGTCAAATTCGTACCATACAAATTTTTATCACGATTTATAAATGGATTGATAAAGAAAGTGGAAAAATTTACCAACAATTTTCAGAAATTTCAATTTTTGATTAATAATTCCTTTAAATTTACCAGGAGCTGCATTTTTGCCGCCCATACTTACCAAAGGGGTGCCTCCGTCTGAGGCGAGTTTCCCCTCATTGGCACAGTGCCCATGTTTGTCTCATATTTTTTCATATTTTTCCTCCTTTTAAACAAGAATTGGGCATCTCTGTAGCTGAGAACGACTTGGAGAAACATGGCAGGGATCCCTTCCAGAGGTCTAATCATTTCCCCAAAATTAACACCTCGTCTGATCTGTGATGCACACAAACTTTTAATGACATTTCCCCCCGAACGTGTGTTTAGCTTGCAGATTAAACCAAGAGATGCTTAAACAGGATATTTTAGCATAATAAAAGCAGTGGGTGAGTTTCTTTGTAATTTGATTGCTCACATGAGTGCAGGAACCTATCTTATGGCTTTACACATCTGTGATAATTTCCTTTAACTTGTACTTTTATAACTCCGTCGTTAAATTCACATTGAGTTCTTAAAACAAAAATGTTTAAAACAGATGTGGTTGTTAAAGTTACAATATGAATTTTACAACCTGATATTTTATGATACTGGAAGAAACTTTAACCGCAAGGTCAGAAGCAGGGAGACTATGTATAACTGGTAAACAGCAGAGAAAGAGAGAGTGACCTAATATACAGCTGACACAAGCTCTGCTGATCTAATACATAGTTAAAGCATGTTTCCTGTAAAACCTAGAGGTTTAACATGTACTCTCTCCATTGCATTCTGGGGTGTTTGTTAGTCATTACAAGTCAATATTACAGTAGAATGAAGAAACATGTTTCGCTTCCACAAAATCAATGGTGGGGGGCACTGGGCAGGTACCTCTTGACTGCATACCCTTAGTCCTGGGCCTCATTATCCATCATCCTGCCCCCTCTCCTCCCCATTTTTCATCCCCCTACCCCCCGACATTGCTGCCCGGATTGCCCAGGGCACCAGCTGGCCTGGTCCAGACCTGTAAAAGAGAATGAGGTGCAGAGCAGCAGTGATTTGTAACTCAACAGAGAGACTCATGTCCGACCCTAACCTGCCTGCTCCCAACTCAAAATCCATCCAACTCAACTCTCCATCCTTATTTATATACATGTTAGTAGCACGCCCATCTCTGGCATCATTGGAGGGAGTCAGGCAGGCACGATTATCCCTAACCTGCCTGCTCCCTACTCAAAATCCATCCAACCCAACTCTCCATCCTTATTTATATACATGTTAGTAGCACGCCCATCTCTGGCATCATTGGAGGGAGACAGGTAGGCATGATTATCTCTAACCTGCCTGCTCCCAACTCAAAATCCATCCAACTCAACTCTCCATGCTCATTTATATACATGTTAGTAGCACGCCCATCTCTGGCATAATTGGAGAGAGTCAGGCAGGCACAATTATCTCTAACCTGCCTGCTCCCAACTCAAAATCCATCCAACTCAACTCTCCATGCTCATTTATATACATGTTAGTAGCACGCCCATCTCTGGCATCATTGGAGGGAGTCAGGCAAGCACGATTATATAACTAATCAATCGCCTCCAGAAAGAGCAACAAATTGGTGTAGACTGGACATGGTGGAACCAAGAACAAAGTAAAGCCCGCCCACAAGCTGCTGGGAAATTACTGTGCTGGCCTGAACCCACCAGCAAACCACTGGGAAAGGACTGTGCTGGATCCGATGAGGCATTTGTTATTCAGGGATGAGGCTTCATTCAACAGTAAAAACTCTTTGGTCTCCCTGTCCTGGTGCATTTTGGGCAAATAATGCCTTTGTCTTCCATAGAAGGAACCAGGAACCATGCCAAAGTTCAACATTTGTCCAGCAAAGTGCCTAGTTATGGTTGCCTCATCAGTATATTCACTTCAATGCAAGTATGTTGGGACTGGCCATAAAAGGAAGACAATCCATATCAAAAATAGTTGTTAAAAAACAGCCTCTAATTAATAATCATAGCCAAAATTCCATTTTTGTAGCATAACGTATTCCATGAAAGCTGGGACACTCATTGAGCATCCTGGTAAATGAATCAATGATTCCACCACAAAACAATTTTCCATGGCTTGTAGCCGAAAATGCCAAAAAGTCTTTAAAAATATGGATCCTCTTTTGTAATACAGATATGAGAGCTCTTATCCAGACCCCCCACCTGTTCAAGGCTTTCAAAGCAGCAGATGGGGACCCAAGCTAAAAGCCAGTCATTGTGAGACTTTTGATGAAGGGTTATACACTGTTTTAGAACTATACCAAAGAGACCAAAACTTCTTTGGAGCTTTGTTTGAACGCTGAAAACCAGAGAATTGGGCTCATTAAGATGCAAAGTGCAGTATGTGAAGTGCAATTTTGGACACCAGTTGCCATGTTTTTTACACCTAAGCAGTTATTTTTTTTCTCACATTTCCACCATAATTGTGTATGTATTGAATATAACCAAAAGATACATATTTTAGCTCACTTGAATGTAAAACCTCAACCGCTGAGGGGACATTTTTTCCCTTCTTTGTACTGGCATTTGTTATTTATATTATATTACTGGTTTGAGGGGGCGGGGTTGATAAAAATTGAAATACAGAGGAAAAGATACACATACTAAAAAAGGAAATGGGAGCAAAATAAAGAAAAAAAAACAGCAGGTGAAGACCTAAAAGACAAACAAGCCCATTCACAAATGTACTGTCCCCTGACGTATTTCACCCATATGTAGAACTTCATCGCCAGTTAAAGCAATTGATGCAGAACAGCACCTGAGTGTTGAAATCAGGGCTTCAATTAGAGTTTCAGAGTTTTCTCTAATCTGTCATCTGCCTCCACCTCACATAGTTATTTCCAAAAGGGTTTTAAACTGAGTAATTGTTTTTTTTTTGGGTTTTTATTGTTTCAGTGATAGGGTAAAGTGTTGGATTTGGGGATTAAGCTTTTAGAACTAAAGGGTTAAGATGATGTAAGGCAACAGAAGATAAGATCTAAAAATATGTATGTTCTCCAGACAACCGTCAGTCACAGGTACTGTGGGACTCAGTGCTCGCCCAATGCTCACAGCATTCGTCTTCATATACATTAAAGTACATCAAATAATGGATTATCGTGGATAATGTTTCTTAACAGAGTAAATGAACTATATAGAAAATAACTTGAATACAGAGTATATGTGTATGAATATGAAGACAATAAAGTAGAAGGAGGAGATCCCTTCATGGAGCTGTCTTCTATTTTATTCCACTTTTTTAGATTAATATTTGGAAGAGTCATCCCCAATTAAGGTCTAATGGAAGGATGACAGCATAAACTACTTCAGTTTCTGAGATCTAATCAAGCTGTTGCATGTAGTCATTGCCTAAGCCAGGACCTCTGCATTTAGAGTAGGAGACTTTCGTCTTCTTCGTCCCAATCCAGGGTCACATGCACAGTGAGGGCCCCACAGAACAGCAGTTTTAGGTATGAGAGGGGGGTATCGAAAGGCAAAATGGCAGCAGTAGGGTAAGATGGCAGATGCCAAGTTACAATACTTTATTAGTTACTGAGTGACAGCTAACAATAGACAGTACTGCTTTTATTCAAGATATTTTTGTTTTGCCCCAACATCATCATTTTGGCCTACTGTCTGCTTCTTGCCCAACTGTCTCCATCTTGACTTACTGTCTTCATCATGTCCTGCTGTCTTCATGTTTTCCACCTGTCCTGTTGTCATAATATTTCCATACTGACTCCATCATTTTGGCCTACTGTCTGCTTCTTGCCCAACTGTCTCCATCTTGACTTACTGTCTTCATCATGTCCTGTTGTCTTCATGTTTTCCACCTGTCCTGTTGTCATAATATTTCCATACTGACTCCATCTTTATGTACTGTCTTCATCATGTCCTAGTATATCCATCTCATCACCAACCTGGCCTACTCTCTCCATCTTGTTCTACTCTCACAGTGCTGCCATACTATCTCCATTTCCTCTTGTCTTCATCATATCCATCTGTCTTTATCTTGTCCTACTGTCACCATACTGCAGTACTATATCCATCTTGTCCTTGTGTCTTCATCTTGTCCTACTGTATTCATCATGTCCAGCTGTCTCCATCTTGTCCTAAGGTCACCATCTTCTTGCCCTACTGTCACCAAATGACCTTAAAGGGCAAGGAAAGTCTAAACTAGAATAAGGCTAGAAATGGTGTATTTTGTATACTAAACATAAACATGAACTTACTGCACCACAAGCCTAATCAAACAAATGATTTATGCTTTCAAAGTTGGCCACAAGGGGCTGTCATCTTGTAACTTTGTTATACATCTTTGCAAGACCAAGACTGTGCACATGCTCAGTGTTATCTGGGCTTCTTAGGGATCATCATAAATAGTAAAAAAACAAAGCTGCTTGAGTTTTGCATGGCTGGCAAGTAAGGCAGGGGCTTCCCCTGCTGTTCATAAGTATGATTTCTACATAATATTTCTACATAAAATTGTTTCTTTGATTGGCCCCATTATGTGCAAGATCTCTGGAAGTCCCCTTAGCACCCCCCCACAAAGAAAGCTCTGATTGAATGTCACAGCCAGGCATTAACCACAAATTACTACTTCATAATGCTGAATAGCACTAATCTGATTCTTATTAGAATTTATTTTAACTAGAGTATGGATATATATATATATATATTTATTTTTTTTTTTAAAGAAACTAACACCCTTTTCATTACTCACTAAGCAACACTTTTCAATTGCAGGACAGGGTGTAAAAAAATAAAATAAAATAATAATAATTTGTGATGCCTCTGAGGTTCAGCATTATGGGCACAAGTCCAAAGCTCATAGAAAGGAAAACAAATCTCGCAGACATTGTTCCTGCTTTTAGAAACCGCAAAGTTGAGTTCACATTTTTTTTCCGAGCCTCCTAAATATTCACACTTTGGGGATTTAACCTTATCTCGGTCACAATCTTCCCTACAGAGTTTATTTAAAAAATATCTTTTTTTTTTTTTTTTTTTTAAACTTACACTTTGGGCTATAGAAGAAGTAAAGGTTACTTTGTGTTTTTGCTTTTAAAATAATTCCAAGTTCTACTTTTTTCCATGCCCCTTGTATTTGTAAATCTATTTTTCATGCTGGTTAACCATTTTGTTGCATAATCGTGTGGTCGTGTTTTGAGTTTAAACATTAAAGTAAAACTTGTTATTTGCATTAAAATTCACTGGTTAAGCCAGGTCACCAAATGAACCGGTGCTGGCCACCCAAGTGGTGAGTCCCCTTTGCCTGGTGATGGTGTAACCCACAGCAGCAGTGTCTAATGCTAATATAAAAGTTAATATGCTTGATATCCCTCCTTCCTCCCAATCTGACCCTCTAAAACTACTATATTCCTTACATGTTGTGAAAAAGCAGAGTGAAGCAGAGGCATTGAGGACACCATCTTGAACCATTAAAAGGCCCATGTTCTGTGTAGACCAATAGCTTGCAGGAAAAGATTAACAGGTGCAAGATGGATTAAATTTTCAGTGTTGCACCCCTAAAGTGAGCACAAGGTGAAAACATTGAAGAAGGCACATTTTCCATAGCAGTATTTCTCCGCCCAAATATTAGGACTAACTCCTAACATATTCCAAAAATATTGACAAACAGTATGCATATTCCTCCATATTATCAGGAATTAGAGCAGACTGTATTCTATTGTACAAATACTTTAAGGAGTAATTAAAAACACAGTTAATAACTGTCTCCAAATTCTCCGAAACAATGCCCAACGAGTATCCTATCTGTATACATTTGCCATGTCCATTGTTTATATGAGATTGTTGCTGGAGGCATCAGACATTCTGATTTCACAGTAATTACACTATGTTAGATAGCAGTAAGATGAACGAGGAAGGGTTAGCAGAAACAATTGCAAATGGAAACTCTTTTTGCATGCAATGAAGTCTGTATTGTCTACTTTGGAGAGAATGAGAGAGCATAAGAAAAAAGCTGTTTTTCCCTAAAAAACTAAGTATTGCAATTTGAATTCTGTTTTAACTCCCTGTCTTTTGCTCAGGGCTGGAGGTATCAACCACATATTATCTCTATTTCTGTGGTTTGATTACAAGGTAATCCCAGCAAGCCACAATTGCACAGTAATCTCCTTACTTTAGATAACAGCAAGATGGCTGATGTAGTGCTGGTAGGCAGGAGTATCACTGAAGCATTATCTTCCATCTGTAAATAATTTGGGCAGACGGGGGAGAGCAGTAACAAGAATTTTATGGAAAGTCTACAAGCACCTAGGTTTTGGAGTGTGGTTTACAGACCATCTGCCCACATGATGCTGAATGACTTGTCTCACCAAATACTGTTGCCATTACCTTAGATCAGTGATCCCCAACCAGTAGCTCGTGAGCAACATGTTGCTCTCCACCCCCTTGGATGTTGCTCTCATGGTCCTCAAAGCAGGTGCTTATTTTTGAATTCCAATCTTGAAAACAAGTTTTAATTGCATAAAAACAAAGTATAGTGCCAGGTAGAGCCTCTTTTAGGTTGCCAGTCCACACATGGGCTACCAAATAGCCAATCACAGCCCTTATTTGGCACCCTAAAGGACTTTTTCTTTTTACATTTGAATGGGGCTCACGGGTAAAAACAGGTTGGGGACCCCTGCCTTAGATCATGAACCCCCAATCTTTTTTTTTTAACCTGTGAGCCAAATTCAAATATTAAAAAAAGTGCAAGAGCAACACAATCATGCAAAAAATTCTTGGGACTGACAATTATAAACTGTGGTTGACTACTGGTGGACCCTATGCGGATTTTTAGTCAACAGAAGGCTCTGTTTGGCAGTGAACTTTGGTTGTCATGCAACTAAAACTTGTTTCCAAGCCAGGAATCCAAAAATAAGCACCTGGTTGGAGGCCATTAGGAGCAACATCCAAGGGTTTGGTGAGCAATATGTTGCTTGTTAGACACTGGTTGGGGGATGGGAAGTATACAAGGCATTTGTGCTTCTCTTTTCTTCCATCTGTCAATGCACAAGTTTGCCTATTTATTGTCTTGGTCAAGGTACAGTGGAAGATCAGTGGAGTTCTGTACTTTATACCTGCTAATGACTAGCTGGCATGTACAGGGTGCCCTATATGCACTGCACCCACATGCTGTTGTTTGCAAAGGTGACAATACAGATATTTGAAGGGCATGTTATGACTATGTCCTGCATGCATGGCTCTCCAAATAACGACAAGGTTTGCTGCCATGTTTTGACTTAGCTTAAATTTAGCTTAATTCACGAGTCAAGAAGATCTTTCCAAGTATGACCAGATAAAAACTAATTTCTGTGGGAGTATATAGGTTAGTTTAAAAAGTTTACAGTACTTAATAAGTTGTGCACATAAAATAACGTTAAAATGTTATAGAGGCACCTACTCTGAACAACCTTTCTGTTGGTCTTCAATTCTTTTTTAATGTTGTTTCTATTCCCATCAAAGAACTGTCTGATCATAACCTAAATGAAGGCCCTCTCTTAATCGTCTTTCTTTTCAAACTGCTACTTGGTTGGGTAATGAACTATTTAGAAAAAACACAACAATTGTAGATTTTCTGTGAATACTACTATCTACATCACATTAAAGTGTTTTTAATAGCTGTCCCTTTAAACCCTCTTTTGTCTAGATGACAAATACATTAACACTTTTAATAATGTTGATAATTAAATCATTAAAGAAACCTTTCAAACTGAACAGTAGGTCCATAAAAATAATGCCTTCCTTATTAGAAAGTCCTAATGTTTACCACAGACAGGAAGATTGGCTCTTTTTCTGGGTTGCACAGGGAATTGCTGGAATTTTATAATATATCACAACTCGATTCCCTTCCAGGGAATGATCAACCCAAAATGTTTCCATTATTTTTCTTAGCAAATTTCCTACCGACCTATTAGATGTGACTGGCCCATTTTTCAAAAGTAGCATAAAAATACTTCTTCGTGTTGATCGTAACTCTCCAGCTGAACGGAGTATCAATGTGGGAAAGAAATTCACAACAAGACATTCCTGAACAAGACATTATGCTATCCGAAGAGAGAAAGAGAGCTTCCTTCCCCACTGCGAGACAACTCAATCCACTACATATATCTTTTATGAGGCTGTAATAAAACAAAGTTATTTTGGGGGGAGGGGGTAGCATATGTTTAACTAATTTATATCTGTATTCATTGAATTGAAAGCTGGTGAATTTGAAAAGGCCATGGCAAAAAAAACTTGGACCCCCAAGGGGAGATGATGGGCGAAAAGAAAGAAGGTTGGAACACCACCCTACAAGCTAATCCCATCCAACTCTACTTAAATAAAGGGGACAGTTCTGACTCATGCCTTCTTCTGTTTATATATCTGTCCTTCTCTCCATTTCTCTGCTTTGGTCTTGTACAAATTGAGCAACGGGCATGATATTGGCTTACAACACCATTGGGTTGGGTGATAAAGAGGGGCCCTGACATCTGGGCCCACTGGGAGTTTTTCTGATACCCTGGTGGCTCAGTCCAACACTGTATTTACACTTCACTGAGCAAAATGCTATTTTCATCTTGTGGTGAGCTTATCATTATTCCAGTCCCTAACCAAGCTTGTATGATCATTACACACAGAAGGAGCAAACGCTGATGGTAAATGCAGGTACCACACAAAGCAACAGATTGTCCAGGAGCACAATTCTACTACACTGTTATAAAGGCTTTGTTCTGTATCACACCAATCTGTGCCAATGGCTCCATTCATGCAATGACCATGAAATTGTCATGTAAAATTATAGTTAATATAAATAATTACCCAAACCTCTGTAAGTCATTATGACACAGAGAAAAAGTTATAGGTACAAATGCATTTCTAAATCTTTTCATTATCAGCCAAATTGAAGTACATATCTGCATGATTATATACATATATCAAATTATGACAATTTCAAGGATAAGAATGAATATATTGAGCTTGAAGTCCTCCAAAGCTCAGAAAGATGCAATTAAGTTTCCACTACCTACGTTGTCCCTGTGATATTTGATTACTTTGTTTTGTCAAGTTGTCCATACACCCAATTTGGACACCCATGCACTTGGCCAAATGGGACTTTTCTGGTCAGTAGCCTGAGGGACAATGAACAGATCATGCCGCGGGTTCACCATTCGGGAAAGACCAATCAGCTGTCTGATGCTTTCTTCTACCAATGGTATTTTTAAAACTGCCCAAAAGCTTTCGGATTGATGTCGGTCAGGCAAGTCTTTGGAAGGTTCCCATACACAGGGACAAAAAGCTAACTCTAATCAGCCCATACAATCAAAGTATTGTAGTAGAATGCAGGACAAATCCTAGTCAGCTCTACTACATGTTTCAGGCTAGGCCCTTTGCAGTCAAAGATACTGCCTTGGATATGTCCTGCATTCTACTACAATACTTTGATCATCTCATTTTGGGGTGTGGACACAAGACACCCTTGTAGGAGAATCCACCAAACAAAACACCACTGGTGAGCTACAGTTTACCTTAATCTTTCTAATCAGCCCATATATGAACTTGAGTAATATAAAAAGATGCCTGACATTGTGCTGGTATGAAGGGTTGAGTTTTATATAAGGTTTCCCTGGACAAGGGGCTTATTTTGATACCATAATTACATTTTTTTTTTAAAGTGGGGATGCAAGCTGGTACTAGTGCTGTTGTATATATTAAAAAAATAAATAATGCTATAAGCAGCTGAATCAACAGTATGTTCATTTAGAGAACTGTGCCTAAGGGCTTAATACCTAAGTGGGGCTTCAGAACTGTTGTGGTGCACAAAGTGATTCATGAACAACTCATCAGATTCAATGTCACTACAGAACAGCCAGTATCCTATATCCTCTGAGAAGCCCAACAAAATTTGGCTTGGCCAGCAAGAACAACTTATCCTGCAACCACTTCTTTTTATTGAGACTTGACCACATCAATTCATCAACGGCTCTGCAGGGTACAGTAGTTATGATTAACACCGAGATATAAGAAACATGATTAACACCAACCATTCCAACATAGTAATTTATCAGCTGTATTCATCGGGGAAATAGTGCTAAAAGAAAATGTCTGTATTTTTATGAATGAGCAGGGTGCACTGTTCCCTCAGACATATCCTATGAATTGTGCTTAGTACAGGGAATACCTATGTGACATAGTTTTATGGCATCTCTCTGTAC
>CM044448.1:8000608-8030349 GCA_024363595.1 Xenopus borealis
CTGCTGAATTGTGCTTAGTACAGGGAATACCTATGTGACATAGTTTTGTGGGATCTCTCTATACAGGCTATGAGCACACCTAGGGGGCTTTTCCTGCTGAATTGTGCTTAGTACAGGGGAATGCCAATGCATGCCACCTAAACCCATAATATCTGATGGTCCTACTCCATATATACATATATATATAATGGGGGCACTGTCAATAACTGTATGGCCCCAGGCCCAGCCACTACTTAAAAGACCACCCTGCCCTTAAGGAATAGCCATCTGTCTGGAAGCTGCACCATTCCTTCTTTCCCAGACTCAAGTGATGAACGGCACATCCTGCTCGCCAGTTCTCCCAATTCTCATCAATGCCATCAACACTGGGAATGGGGGGGGGGAACGAAGCGCACTGCCGTCTCCTGCCCACCGGCCCTCTCAGAAAGCTTCCTCTCAGGTCTCGCTGATCAAAAATAAGATTGTGTATGATGGAGAGAAAATCTGGAAGTGTTTATGAAGGCAGTTGAAAGAGTCTGCCCGCCCCGAGTTTTGTGGGATTTTCTGATGTGCACCCTCCGTGCGCTTGATGTTGACCTTTGCAAAGCTAAACAGGAAGCCCAGTAGTAAAAGGGAGAGAATGTGCCAGTGTAAGCTTAAATAAGGTCCTAGTGTTCCCCCCGAGCAGCTGTCTGTCAGTCCAATCCTCCGCTGCATTGCTGAATGTACCCACAGACAGCATGCAAACCATCATAAAACTGACATTTACACCCAGGCTGGCGGGGGGCATTTTATCCTACATGCAAATCTGTTTCTTTTAAGAATAGAACCTTCAGAAATCACTATAGCTATATTCATGTAGCTGTGTGTAGTTATACTGTACTTGGCTATGTCTACTCTAAATTGTCTGGTTAGTGTTTCCACGGCCTCAGGGTCCTGCAAACTCCACCACAAGACCCCCCACAATTATTTCCTCCTCCCGGGGCCTCCACCCCTGCGTCACCCCCCCCCCCCCCCCATTTGTATCTTATTCTTTTTGCGCCCACAATCGATGCTGGCAGAGAGGTTGGGGGCAGCGCAGAGGGTGTCAATACCACCTGAGATGGTTGTGGCAGCAAAGAACATGGAGCTGGGTGGATACAGAGCAGGCAGGAGTCTCAGTAAAATACCCTCTTAAAGGGATCCTGTCATGGGAAAAAAAAATTTTTTCAAAATGTATCAGTTAATAGTGCTGTTCCAGAGAAATCTGCACTGAAATCCATTTCACAAAAGAGCAAACAGATTTTTTTATATTTCATTTTTAAATCTGACATGGGGCTAGACATTTTGTCAATTTCCCAGCTGCCCCAAGTCATGTGACTTGTGCTTTGAAAAACTTCAATCACTCTTTACTGCTGTACTGCAAGTTTGAGTGATTTCACCCCTCCCTTTACCCCACCCAGCAGCCTAACAACAGAACAATGAGAAGGTAACCAGATAACAGCTCCCGAACACAAGATAACAGCTGCCTCATTAGTAAACCCATGTCCCACTGCGTACTATTCAGTTACATTGAGAAGGAAAAACAACAGCCTGCCAGAAAGCAGTTCCCTCCTAAAGAGCTGGCACAAGTCACATGACCAGGGGCAGCTGGGAAATTGACAAAATGGCTAGCCCCATGTCAGATTTCAAGACTGAATATAAAAAAATCTGTTTGCTCTTTTGAGAAATGGATTTCAGTGCAGAATTCTGCTGGAGCAGCACTATTAACTGATGTGTTTTTAAAGTTTCCCTTTAAATGGTCCACTGACCCTGGAGAAGCCTGCACAAACTTTTATTGAGCAGCGTTGCTTTAAGAATCAATTCCTTTAGAAGATAGTTCCTTGCATGCATTCTCCCTGTGTGTGATGGCTGATGTAGACTTAATAAGCAAATACCTCGCCTACTTTGGAAACCTGGGGTAAGCAATAGAAGAGGTTAGCATATTCTTTAAAGGGGATCTAAACATACAAATCCCATAATAATTTAACATACTGTATTATCAAAGTTTGAAACATGCAGTTATTGAATAAAAAACGACAGTTAGAGTTTAGAATCCTCATAAAATTCGTTTTCTTTTCAAACTCACCATAAACTCACATTTTTGCAAAGTATGAACGTCTCCTTATTTATTAAAAAGAATCCGAATTTAAAAAGCACGAATAGAGAGAAACGCTGAACGAATTCAAATACGACATCTAAAACCTTGAAAACCTTTTCCTAACGGTTTTTCTTTGTTTACAAATAAACCCAGAAAGCCTCTAAAACCGAAACCTAAAAAGGATTTTACGATTTGTAATGGACAGCTCCCATTGACGTCTTCATGACCTCAAGATGGTGAACTAAAAAGTTTGATTCATGGAAGCGAAAAAAAATATGAACCTTAGGATATTGTCCTTCTAATGTCTTCTGTTATACAATTATCTCATTGTACGTAAGATAATAGCAAAATGATTGAGCTTGTCCTAATAAGCAGCGTTTTCATTGGTTTATAGTCTTGCACAGATAAGCATGGATTTGATTATCCACTTTAGAGAACTAGGGGTTGCAGTAGGACAATTCTTTCTAACAATAAGGGGCAGATTTACTATTATTCCCCCAAAAAAATTCGAATTCCCTCGATGTTCGATTAGCATTCGATTTTCGCATGCTAATCGAATAGCTTTAGGCTACCCTGTTATTCAATCTTCGATGATCGAATAACGATCGAATAATGATCATTGGATCATTCGAATGAATTATTTGATCATTCGAATAATTCGTATGATTTGAACAATCGAAGACTTCGATCATACGAATCCTATTCGAGCAGGACTTAGCCTCAGAAGCCCATAGGAGGGCTCCCATAGGCTTCTATTACAATTCGGTAGGTCCAATCGGCCGAAGTAGGAAATTGAATAACTTTAAAAAATTAAATCCTTCACTGATCGAATATTCGATCATTCTAATCTAGTCAATCATTCAAATTTGCATATTCGACCAATCGAATTTATCCTCTGATCGTTGTTCAATCAAATTCGAGCGAACTTCGATCTATTCACATGAATTTAGCAAATGTCTAGATAACACTATGGCACCCTTTTTGGTATTTAATTTCAGCATAAACCCAACCCAACCAATAGCCTTATTTTGTGCTGTTAATCAGCATTTGCATTATAGAATTTAGTATCATCGTTAACTCAGAATGAATATACACTTCCCCTTCGTGACTTTTATCGAGTTTGAGTCGGTTCCTTTAAGTCATTTTAAGAATCATTTTAAAACCACATTTTCTAGCTGTATGTTAACGAACGTCTACGGATATAATGACCAAGGCTGTTAAAATAACAAATTCCTATGGCTGTGCTTCTATCAGCCCTGAATAAATCCCTTTAAACTCACCATTTCTCTTCTGTTTCTGCAATCAGGTTTTTGCGGTATCTAGAAGCACTAAAACCTTAAATATCATTATTTTAACTGCCCTTCTCCTGCCAGCTGCATTCCTTTCATGACTGACCAGAGCTAATTATAGTTACCTTAGTCATAATTGACTCGCTTACATATTTGAGGTCAGAAAAAGGGAAACTTCTCCCGTGAGATTAATAAGGTAGAGCTACTGTAAATCTAAAATGCTTCAATTGTTGTTTTCTTTTTAAAAAATGTGCTCAGATATTCCGCTGAGCAGTAAAAGGGAATCAAGCCACTGATATGTCTCAGCTAAGCACAGAGAAATAAAAATGTTTTCTCGAAAGGGAGTCTTTTAATTTCCCCTTGAACTGTTAAAAATAAAAAAAATAAAAATGTGACTTGACAAGAGACAGACTGGTGGTGACTGGTTCATCTATTCCGTACTGGCCCATCTAAGGCTATTTTGACACCTGTAATGAATAAAAATTACTGGTATGTCTGTTCAAGAACTATATAGCCAAAAGTATTGGGCACCTGCCTGTCCAACATCTTATTCCCAAACCAAAGGGATTAAAAAGTAGCTGTTGGAACATTGTTGCTGGTAATTGTTTCAAGTAAGTAGTAAGGCTGGGCACTGATTTTGGGGATCCAGTGTCGGACTGGCCCACCAGAATACCAGGAAAACTCCCGGTGGGCCAAGGTGTCAGTGGGCCCTCATGCTGCTAAACTTTTGGCCTATTTCATGACCATTCCCTATTTCTAGGAGAACAAAGAGGCTAAATAGATGGAATAATTGATTATAGTATGTAAAGAAAACAAACTAGGAGAGTAGAGGTTGATTGAGGAGATGAAGAATATTAGTACTGAGAGTGGGCCCCTGGTCTAAGGTTTTATGGTCGGCCCCTGATCTAAGGTTTTTGGGTGGGCCCCTGGTTTCCCAGTCCGGCACTGTGGGGATTGGCCTGCCCTGTCAAGTTTCCAATTTGGTCCTACTGAGTTTAATTGGCTTGAGGTCAGGGTTTTGTGTAGACCCCTTATTCCATTTCCATCCCAGCAAATCTAAACCAGTCAGAACTGGTTTTGTGCATGGGTGGCATTATCGTACTTAAACAGCAAATGGTCTTCCCCAACCTGTTCCACAAAGTAGGAAGCATGGAATTGTCAGAATATCATTATCAATTGCATCCTAGGTTTTCTTTTAGTGTAACCAACAGACCAAACCATGGAAGGAGCCCCAGGTCATTAATCTTCCTCCATCAGATTTTACCATTGCCATTATGGATTTAGACAGGTTGTCTTCTCCTGGCATCTACCAAATCAAGACTTTTCCATCAAACGACCAGATGGTGAATGCCATTTATCCCTCCAGATGACACTTTCCATTGCTGCAGAGTCCAATTGTGGTTCACCTTGAAACAGATAACCCCTAAAAACCCCATTCTCCCTTCAAATAGTTCTGACGTGCCTTCCAGAGATAGTTTTGAACTCAGTGGTCAGTTTTCTTACCAAAGACAAGGCATTTTAGACAGTGTTGCCTTTAAAAAAGCAATTCTGCAAAAGGTAATCTTTTAGATACACTGAAGAAAACTTAGGAGACTTGAAAGAAAAATGTAAGAGATAAAATCAATAGAACAGTGTTATTTATTCAGAACCTGAAACAATGATAGTGGACACCATCAAAATGGAACGTTGTGTTGATTTATAGTCCAGAAACATTTTATGGAGCAACTCTATTCATTAAGGTTTAGGTTCACCTTTAAATTTTCCATTAGATAGAAACGGAAGGAAAAGGGGAGTGAGGTGGCCTTTAAGACTGAAGTTTTCCACAAAAAAAAACCAAATACTTCTAAAGAGGAAAAAATCTTTAAACACCAAATACTTTTCTCCGCAAACATTAAGTTCTTCAGAAGAAAGAAGATACTGTTCTAAAGATAAAGGAACCCGTTCCAAGTATGACCTCACAATCTTGTCTAACTTCCAAACCAAAAACAGTTTATATGAAGGATTGTACACCAGCGTATCGGATCCTGTTTGGCATTGGAACTACAAAAAATAGAATTAAAACATGACATCACTTCAGAATTAAGACTTGGATACAGAACTTGTCTGTTTGCAGTTGTGTATTTTTCTTTAAAGATGTTTTACATTTACTGCTTACTGTCTTATTTATCATTACATGCAACCTGCATTCAGACTTCTCTGAGTATCACTCGTGTATCAAAAGGGATAATGTACCCCCTACCGTCAATGAAAAGGATATTAGACGTCGCTGAGGGATTGTTCTGTGACCATATAAAGGCACAAGGCTGCAGGCTGAGTTATACAGGGAACTCTGAGTATCACTCATGTATTATAAGGGATAATGTACCCCCTACTGTAAATGATAAGGATATTAGAAGTCACTGAGGGGTGTGACCATATAAAGGCACAAGTCTGCAGGCTGAGTTATACAGAGAACTCTAGGTATCACTCATGCATTATAAGGGATAATGTACCCCCTACTGTAAATGATAAGGATATTAGAAGTCACTGAGGGGTGTGACCATATAAAGGCAGAAGGCTGCAGACTGAGTAATACAGGGAACTCTGAGTATCACTCATGTATTATAAGGGATAATGTACCCCCTACTGTAAATGATAAGGATATTAGAAGTCACTAAGGGGTGTGACCATATAAAGGCACAAGGCTGCAGGCTGAGTTATACAGGGGGGAACTCTGAGTATCACTCATGTATTACAAGGGATAATGTACCCCCTACTGTAAATGATAAGGATATTATAAGTCACTGAGGGGTTGTTCTATGACCACATAAAGGCACATGGCTGTAGGTTGAGTTATACAGAGGGAACTCTGAGTATCACTCAACTCATGTATTATATAGGAGATAATGTACCCCACTATAAATGACAAGGATATTATCATTCTCAAAGATGTTCAGTATAAGTCTGAAGGAAATACGATCACAAACTGAATGATAATAACTGATGACACGACATCCCTATGGAGTGTTTCAAAGTTTAGCTTGCGCATTAAATAAAAATAAGATGATTATAAGTACAATTCATAGGCATAGCTATTTTTCCTTTTCATAGTCTTTGAGTCCTGCATCATACATGTTTGAAACAATCAAGTGTCATTACTTTTGCTTTCTCCCTTCTGCAGAAGCTATGTACATAATTTCTTCTCACAAAAGTTTATGATCTCCGTCCAGATTCTACTTTATTGGAAAGAAGAAATTGATTACCCCAAGGCGCTTTTATGAGGCATTTGTATATGGGAAGGTACAGCTGGGAGAACAAGCCATAATGAACTGGCAAATTGTTTTGATTAAAATATTCTGAAACCATGTGTGGCTGGAGAAGTCTTTCAGGAACCACCCAAACAATAAACAGTTTCAGATGGTGCTTGAATAGAGGCATAGCTTTAGCAGTCAGTCAGAAAGGAATGGGGTCATAATTAAAGGGCTAACAATATTCAGGTGGGTCACAGGCTTGCAACCTGGTGGGTGGATTGTATTTTTTATGATTATTAGTTAAAAATTCGGCAGTGAAGTCTCAGCCAGGCCCGGACTGGCAATCTGTGGGTTAGGGCAAATGCCAGATGGGCTGCTATAAGGTGCCATAGAAAGTCAGTATTTAATGGGCTGGTGGGGACTGTTTGGGCCTCTATGTGGGCTGATTGGGCCTCTGTGTACCTGAAATGCCAGGGCCTATTTTGATTCTAAGTCCAGTCCTGGTCTCAGCCCTCTATAACCTGGAAGGAGTTAACTAGTCAGCAACAGAAAAGAAGGAAGAGCAGTCATACCAAGCATATAGGCAGTCAAAATAATTTATAGTCTAGAAACAATGGTCATCAACGATGACCATATTTCCTCATTCTAACTAAGCTGAGGTGGAAGAGTCCCATCGCCAATGAATGCTGGAAAATGATGAGGGAGCTCTGTTGGTAGACGTGGGGAAGAAAGTCACCTTTCTAGCTTTGTTTAAAACGTAACCAGCCTCAATCTTTACTAGCAGAAAAGTAGTGCAGGGGTTCGTTGACAATATAAAGACACAAGGTTGCAGGCTGAGTTATACAGGGAAGTCTCAGTATCACTCATGTATAAGGGATAATGTACCCCCTACTGTAAATTATAAGGATATTAGAAGTCACTGGGGGGTTGTTCTGTGACCATATAAAGACACAAGGCTGCAGGCTGAGTTATACAGGGAACTCTGAGTATCACTCATGTATTATAAGGGATAATGAACCCCCTACTGTAAATGATAAGGATATTAGAAGTCACTGAGGGGTTCTGTGACCATATAAATGCACAAGGCTGCAGGCTGAGTGAGGTGAGGCCAAAGGGAATATGTTTTTGGCATATCAACCAATAGCTCAGCACTACAGATGGTTCTACTGGCACTAAGAGTACAGACTGGAGACCCAAAATTTGCTTTGGACATGACATTAAGTTATATTGCACTGAGACTTGAATATGTAAAACTTAAAAAACCTGACAACTCTGAATCAACAAAAAAACAGGAATAGAAAGGTACCTCTTACACTACTACAACACTTAAAATACAGTATATATTTCCTAGATTATCCAGTCATATTTAGGTTCACATAGAAAAAATGTGTGTTCTAAAGAAAAATGTTAAAAGTCATCTAAAAACGGTATGTATTTGATGTATTCTTTTAAACATGTAGAAACACAATTTCCACATTTTAGCCTTAAAAGGTATAGGACCATATAATTATCACTGACCCCTTTACAATGTAGATAAATTAGTTTGACAAATTGCCCTTATCTGCAAACAAGTGTATTGAAATCCTGTGTTATCTCATGGCTCTCTATCCTGCCTGCTTTGCAAGCGAGATCTTTGCACAACTGTTTTAAGTTCTTTTCTGGTGACGCTAATTGCTTGTGCTGATGGATAGGGCATGATGAATGCAAGAAAAAAATGGAAGTCGCTCTTTTAACAAGCCCTGTGCAAAACTAACATTGGCTTTATCACTTCATAAATGTAATCCCCCTCTCTCAGCCAGGTACGAATTATCATTCTGTACATTTCTAAACGTTTTTTGCTCCAGGCCATTAAACGTTTAACAGTGCCAGATTTTGCACGCTTCATCGACTTTAATGGTCTATGTGTGAAGGATAAAGTAGTTATCTGGGGTTGGGGGGTAGAGGCAAATTTGACTTTCGAAATATAAGAACATAAAACTACAAATAATCAAACACAGGAACATTTAAAACTTTTTTGTGACAGTGAAGTATTTTATCCCAGTATTTCTTTCTGAAATTGTAATATGCTGTAGTTTTTATTTCTACATTACACTGTTTACACTGCAAATAGTTCACACTAACAAATACATTTGTATTCTTAACCCAAGTATATTTTTTTAGTTGTAATATTGGTGTATAGGTGTATCTCAGGTAATTTTGCCTGGTCTGGAGCACAAGTCACATGACTGTGGGCACCTGGGAAACAGAAATATGTCTAGCCTCATGTCAGATTTCAAACTGTTTTCAGTGCAGATTTTTGCCAGGCCAGCAGTATTAACTGATGTGAACAAAACATATTATGACAGAATCCCATTCAATGACAGAAGCCCTTTAAGCTATGTTGGTAAATTGGTAAGTTTGCAGAAATTGCTGAAAATGTTATAGATCTGGTAGGCGTGACTTTCAGTTCATCATGAATGATATTTTCTACTTTAGGCTGATGTCTACTTGTTCTATTGTCACAGTTGCTCTTAATTAAAAATTTACTGAGTCAATTATTTTTAGCAGACAATGTATTGAGACGTATTGAAACTACAGAAAGATCCCTTATCTGGAAAACCCCAGGTCCCAATTTTAGAATAGATCCTATACCAGTATGTTGTAGTTGTTTGTGGTTGTTCATATTGGGCTGATATATTTTTTTCAATAGACTTATGGTATGATGATTCCAATTATGGAAAAACCCCTTATCTAGAAAACCCCCATGTTTAGGGCATTACATATAACAGATCCTATACCTGTATAAATAATCTAATTTGTGGGAAAGGGGTTTACATTTTTTCTGTTATTTGTATGTGCCCATGGATACTTCTATGTAAACATAGTCATTTCTGGAAACCAACAGCAGTCCTGTCTTGCTTTATGGCAGGGACTCTAAATCTGATGAAAGCTCTTATGTTCAAGGAACAAATAGCATTGCCTGATGTAATAACTGGAACAAAAGGGATAAAAAAAGCTTAGCTGAGGCATAGATAGATAACCATAGCATAAAACCTTTAACCTGCATAAATAGGAAATACTATTCAAGAGATAGTGACACTTTTTAATTATGTTTCTGCTGTATTATGGATATTCTGGTATCCAGGGTGTATTAACAAGGGAAAGGTTCGGATTGGAGGTAGATCATTCTGGGGCCGGGGCAGAGTAGATGTAGCCAGGATTCGGGGGCCAAAGGAGTAATTAAATCTTCCCTTGATTTTTTATGTCTTTCCTATTGGCATCAAGCATCATTTTTACCAGCCAGTTGGCAACCTAAAATATTCTTCTTCCAACTGGTTACCAGCTTGCACATTCATAGGCTTTACAGGGTATGTGCAAAGCCTGGCCAAGTAGTATTGGCACCCAAGGGGATACTATGTCGCTCTGCCTGCTCACCTCCCACCCCTCAGTCTTCACAGCACACACACACCCCCATAGGCAAGCTGTCCCTCTTCCCCTCACTTTCCACAGAAGATAGTCTGATTGTGTATACAAAAAAGCTACAACCTCATACTTGCTGTCTAAATATTCCCCCTATTCTTATCTACATTGAAATATAGAGAAAAAAATAACAATGAAGACCAACTGCAAAGTTCTTAGGAATAGGGCATTCTATAACATACTAAGGTTTTTATTCAGCAGTTCTCCAGTTTGCAATTTCGGCAATCTTGGTGCTAGTGTCCAAATTGCCCTAGCAACCATGCAGAAAATAATAGATGATACAATATATACTTTTAAATATTATAAATTGTATGTATATTTATATAATATTATGTATTATATAGTATATTTATATATTTTTATATATACTCTTTCTTTCACAAGCCTGAGTGGGTTATTTCATAATGCAACTAATATACAAAGCCAATGTGGAGTTCCACAAACATTTACAGTATAACTAATAAACACACTACAATATATTGTGGCTGGAGGTGGTCCTTCGAAGACTATTTCAGAGTTTCTTTAACGAGGCACAGAAAATACATCCAAAATAGGAAGGTTAAGGAAAGGTCCAGCTAATAATGGCGTAGGAAAGTCCACAAGGCATGTGTTTTGGTTTCGTTGATTGTACAATTCTCTTGATTTTAATACCATGTGTAGTGGCACGGACAGTATTTCCCTGCAATCACGGGCTCTGATTGCTCTTTGAGTGCACCAGATGGTTTTTATTTAGCACTTGAATGGCAAAAGAAAAGGTATCATTAGGGGAGTTATTCACAGAACATGAAGAACCCTGAAACAGGTTTCACCCCCAGACTAAGGTGGTATCCAAAAATTAGAGTTATAAGAAAGAGAGCGATTGTACAACTTGGCAGAATTAATATTTTCCACCTTTTCTAGAAAAAATCACCAGCCTTCCTATTTATCTTTTTTCCCTATTAATAAAATTGGGATCAACCATCATTTTTACCGGCCAGGTGGCAACCCTACTTATAGTGGAATTCAAGATTGTCCAGAGCAGGCCTAGATTTGTTGCGAGGCCAAAAAGGCCTGAGCCTAGGGGGGCAAAATCTTAGGGGCAGCATGCACAGGTCCCCAGTGCTCCGGGGTATGCTTATGTGTACATGCGGGGAGTAAGGGCATGTATACAAAGGCAGATGGGCGGGCAGACAGGCACTGCTGAGGGAAATCCGGCCCTGGTCCAGAGAATCCAAACCTCAGAGACTAGGGACACAAGAGTTTAGTTGCGATGAAAAGCTTTAATGATTTATGAGAAATCAGTGGCATAGAATTAACATTATCAGAGCGACTTTCATCGTCGTGCCACCATCTACTGCAGCTTCATTTTAGTCTCTGCTGCTGAATCCATTGTTTACAGATCTGTCAACCTTTGTAACTGGTCACCGGGGAGAGCTACCGAAAACAGTTTTAGTCTAGAACGGATGTCGGTGGAAATGGCACCATACTCATGCGCACAACCTCTCTTGAAGCCACAAATTCCGCACTGCATATGTGCACACTGCTCTGCTGACATCACTGAAATGTTCTGTGCAAGTGTACTTTGGATTTTAGTTGCAGATCAACTAAATTGTTGAGTGATAGAGGGCAGGCCCGTATTTGCAGCAAGGCCACAAAGACCCTGGCCTAGGGCAGCATCGATTAAGGGGCTGCCCAGCCGCACAGGCAATTAGGGAGGGCATGCATGCTATACTTTGAGAGGGAGGGGGAGGCCTCTGAGAAAATCTGGCCCTGGAAGGGGGATCTGGTAACTTTCCCAAAAATATGGTTTTAAACAGCTCAGTTGTTCAAAAGATATATGGTATCCAGATAAGGCACTCAAACACAGGGCCGGATTTATATAGCGGGTGCCCCTAGGCCCACTGCCGTTCGTCACCCCCATATTCTGCTCTTTAGTCGGAAATTTTCATCATCAGGACAGAACAATGGGGATTGGCGCATGGGAAATTTAAAAAATCATCTTATCTTCTGCTTCTTCCCAGTGTTTCTGAACCAATGTGGGTGTGGCTGGGCAGCATGCCGCCCCCTAAAATCCTGTCACCCTAGGCCCGGGCCTAGGTGGCCTTTCCACAAATCCGGGCCTGCTCAAACAAAACATTGTATATTGCCCATATCTAGTAACCAGTCAGATATTTGTTTTTTTAACACAGGTGAATGGTAAATGTTACCTGCTAACTAGGGTTGCCACCTGGCCAGATTTTTACCGGCCTTGACCGGTATTTTTAATGGCTGATCCCAATGTTATTAATAGGAAAAAAAGAAAAGGTGGCAACCCTACTGCTAACTGGGTTACTACACAAGTAGCAAACTTAAGGCTATTTATGTCATTGTTTTGCCACCAATGTTGATTCATGAAGCTTAATTACCATCCGATACAAGGGATTTATTTATTGTCACAATAAAAAAAGCAATACGTTCACACAAAAGGGCTGTGTACTGTAAAGATGGAGGTGATTCCTGTGTGATCTGAGGTAAAGTAAGGGAAGAGGAAGTGCACTGTCATTTCCTGTCAGCTGATGGCCTTGCCGTGATGAGGGATGTTGCCGGGGTGATGTGCAGTCCTTGTCAACATATTGGGATGAGAAAAATTTTATCCAAATGGCCAGCCAACACACATGAAAGTTACTTTAAAAGTTACCACCCCCTTTAACCCCTCTGATCACCTGCAGTAACTGGCCTGTCAAATCGTAGCTTTCCCATACCATATATATTGTAGCAATGAGTAGGTGCTTCCATGCTAATTCCTTAATATTAATGACCACAAGTGTCCCTGTTGAGGGAGAATTCCTCAAGTAATTGAAATAGGGGGATGACACTGCTACTGCCCACATCATGTGCTTGCCCTATAGCAGAATTTTGCATTATCCCATTGGTATAATATAATTACTGTATATTGTTATAGTGTTTCTTTTAATTATTATTGGTCCTGCTCGACTGCTGTGATTAAAAAGTTTTCCTTGAACTCTAACTCCCAGAATTGTTTTGTATACATAAGAACCTTTCTGCCATCCTAAAAATAGCTGTCACAGTAAAAATAATACAAACATGACTCTGTTTATAATGTTTCCCCATGACTGACAGAGTCCCTGCCCGAAATGGCTTCACATTGAGTTAACCTGTTGCACAGCAAGGAGCCTTTTTAAAAAAAATGCTGCTATCCCCCCGGGCAAATGTAATACATAAATATATCTTTTTGAGGCATGTTTGTACTATGGCCATTATGAGCAGAATAATAAATCAGCCTTCTTCTCTCATGTATTATTCTTTGGGAAGGGGTAGAAAACATTCCGCTCCCTTGAAGTTTGGGCAGTGGGATGAGTAGAATGTCCCAGGTCAGGGGTGAAAGACTTGTAGGGAGAATATTTTCCTCCAGTCTATTTCTTGCCCCCTGGGGGGATCTTGCTTTAGTCTTTTGCCCTGATGTTCATTTCTCAGACTTTAAAGTGGCACAGAATAAAGACAAGAGGAGGGCGAAGGGCGACTTACCCCCAACCAAAGGCTCAGGCTGCCTTAATATGTTTATTTTGCTTTCAAAGTGCCGTGAAACTTCCATTTTTCTTTATTCTCCTTTAGTATTTGTCTAAAGAAAATATGAAGGTTTTGCTGGAGTCCAATTCATTTTCTGCAACTCTGTTCTGTAGACTTTTCCATTGCTATCACCCATGTGAGCAATTTATTTTCCCTTTATGGAATTGTTCATAAATGAATGTAGCATTGTGTTCTTCTTGTTTCTCCATACTTCCATTTCATCACAGAAATAGGGATTGGTAGCACTAGGGTGCCCAATATATAGGGATTTTATGTCTTTTTTTTATAGAAAACATATTAATGAAAATATTAACGTATAGAGACAGAGACAAGAGGAAAGTGTTGGAAGGGTTACTGCCTGCTCTGCTCTCATATCCCTACAGAAATAGGGATTGGTAGCACTAGATAGGTACCTAATATATAAGGACAGAGACAAGAGGAAAGTGTTGGAAGGGTTACTGTCTGCTCTCATTTCCCTACAGAAATAGGGATTGGTAGCACTAGATAGGTACCTAATATATAAGGACAGAGACAAGAGGAAAGTGTTGGAAGGGTTACTGTTTGCTCTCATTTCCCTACAGAAATAGAGATTGGTAGAACTAGATAGGTACCTAATATATAAGGACAGAGACAAGAGGAAAGTGTTGGAAGGGTTCCTGCCTGCTCTGTTTTTATCTCCCCTACAAAAATATGGATTTTTATCACTAGATAGGTACTTAATGTGGATAGAGACAAGAGAAATGTGTTGGATGGCTTACTGCCTGCTCTGCTTTTATTTCATCCACAGAAATAGGGATTGGTAGCACTAGATAGTGTTAAGGTGGCCATATATTATTGGCCCCTGTATGGGGCCCTCCAATCTGCTTCCCTGATTGTCCAGATGATGATCCCATCTGACATCCAATTGTGGGCCTACGGCCGGCCGGATTGCGCGATTGCATCAATGAACGGTGCAGTCCTGCAATCCGACCTCCTGTAGGTCCACGATTGGATCAGTCCGATATCGCCCACCTCAATGTGGGCATATTGGGGAGAGATCCGCTCGTTTAGCAACATATGCCCACATTTAGCAGAGTTACTGCCCGATAACCTGCTCGTAAAGTCAAGACACAATGATATGAACTTGAGAACCCAGTGTCTTATCAAAGTGTAAGGGCACCAAGTCATATAATTGATTTTTGACCCCAGATATGTGACTGTAGGGGCACATTAAACAATAATTAGAGTGGGTGAAATAAGTATGCCTATAGAACACAGCAGAACCAATGTCAGTTTGTACAGTGCAGTAATGGGAAGTAGTGATGGGTGAATAAATTTAGCATGTGTCAGAATAGTCAAAAATATCAAAAATAGTCAAAATGATTTCCCATCGATTTGAATGCATTTGGACCAAATAGGCGTGTGTCAAATTGTCACGGGCATCAAAATTCTCGTTTCACAAATCTTTTACCGTTTTGAGAATTTCACGGGAAATTCATGAATTTTTCAACGGAAGAAATGGGAATGCTCTACAGTCCAGAGCATTTTAGAACAGGCGTACGGTGTAGCCCCAGGCATAGAACTGAGTCTGCATCTATGGTGGCATACGTGCCTGGGGTATGCTCTTAACCCTTTCACACACAGCTGCACATCTTTCCTTCTGACAAGCCACAGTTTTAAATGTGATATGCTTTAATTTTTTTTCCATTGCTTCAAGCTATCCTGCCAAAGATTAATGAAGCCGAATAGTTTCTTGAAAACCATTTGTTTTGGAAGGAGCAGCAGGCAAAGATTTATGTGTTGCCTGTAGTTGTTTTTTAGAACAACCGCTTTCATAACCATGCGTTTCATGTGTAAGTAGTTTTACACTGACAGTTGCAAACATCCCAGTCTATTATCTGCCAGCCAACAGGAATCTTACAACTTTGGCTCTCCGGGTGTTGTGCAACTTCAGCTCCCGGGATCCCCTGAAGTTTAATTGCCTAGATGCTTACATGAACAATAGACAGTGTTTAGAAGGTTAGAAAACTGGAGATTAAATAGTTATAGGTTCAATCATTTGAATACATTGTTACACTAATTTCTGTTATACTGAATTTGAGCTGCAATATTGATTATTACCTGTACAAAAGGAATTAAAAAAAAAAGCAGTGGTGTGTTCCTGTACAAGTTCTACTGTGACTGTGACTGTGGTCTAAAGATAGTTAGATCCGTAGTCATGAAGCAGGACAGGACTGCTGCTTTGCAATGGGGATTAGATAGGATCTGTACAGACACTGGGACGGAATGCTTTGTATACCAATAGCTAGAATCTCAGCTGCCATAAAGCAGGGCAGGACTGCTGCTTCCTATAATGGGGATCAGATAGGGTCTGTGCAGCCATTGGGACAGAATGCTCTGTTATACAGATAGCTAGAATCTCAGCTGCCATAAAGCAGGGCAGGACTGCTGCTTCCTATAATGGGGATCAGATCTGTGCAGCCACTGGGACAGAATGCTCTGTTATACAGATAGCTAGAATCTCAGCTGCCATAAAGCAGGACAGGACTGCTGCTTCCTATAATGGGGATCAGATCTGTGCAGCCACTGGGACACAATGCTCTGTTATACAGATACATACAATCTCAGCCATAAAGCATGAAGCCAAAAGCTACTGAGCCTAACAACCAGGTAGCAGTTTAAAAAAACTGGAGAGCCAAAGGAAAATAACTTAAATTATACATAAAAAGTACATAATGGAAGTGAATATTGCCTTAGAATAAATACCCTGGAAGCCAAGGGTAATTTAGATTTCTGGTGCATTCTTGTAAAAATAAGCACATTATCCAGATTTTAAGATAACCAGTTACTTTCTATACAGAAGGGCTTAGTCACATTTATTGTAATTTACAGGAATCTTGACAACTTGTCTATTCAGCAGTTTCACTTGTACAGAATCAGGGAAGTCTACAGTATAGTGCATGCCTATCTAAGCACTAGTGGAAACTCTGTATGTATAAATAAATATATATATTATATCAGATCCAATGAGATTGTATCTACTTTATACATACTGAAGGTGCTGGTGGCCATACACGTAGAGATCCACTGGTTTGGCGATGTCGCCAAACAAGCGTCTCTCTCTTTGATATGCCCACCTTTAGGCCAGATATGGATCAGGGAAGCCAATCGGAGGGTAACTGAGATAACTGAAGGCCAGGGTGAGATTTGGCATGAGTGCACCCTGGGAAACCATGGAACTATAGCAGGGTGACTGCCCAGTCTGAAGGACAGTTAGAGGGAGATTTGGGGTGAGTGCTTAATTGTGCCCTGGGTACCCCTGGAACTATAGTGACACCCCAATGTTTCTATATATCTGTAACCTTGTTATGAGCTAAGGGGGCCCAGTCTGAAGGTCAGTTAGGGGGAGATTTGGGGTGAGTGCTTAATTGTGCCCTGGGTACCCCTGAAACTATAGCAGGGTGACTGTTACCCAATGAGTCTAAATATATATATGTAACCTTTTTACAAGCTAAGGGGGCCTGGCTTGTAGGTCAAAGATTAGATTGGGGATGAGTGCTTATTTGCACCCAGGAACTTACTACTAGTAACTACTACCCAAGTGTTGCCAATGTATTGGCCTATTTATGGGGCCAAAATGATGGCCCACCAAGTCAATATCTTGTTGGGGATTATGTTATGGATAACCAAATACAAAAATGTAGACATATCATCCTATATGATCACACTAGCCTGGCAATGAAGCATGACCTCGATTTAGAGTATCCAACTTTTCCGGAAAAAAATACCGGCCTTCCAATATATTCATCTTTTTTCCCTATTAACATTTGGATCACATCATTTTGTACCGGCCAGGGTGGTAAAATACTGACCAGGTGGCAACCTTACCTCCATTCATTTGGATGTTATTGAACTTGGGGAGTGGGTTGGTGGGAGATGAAGTTCAAAACCACCTTGACTTAGGCTGGTAAAAAATATAGTTACCCTTCAACTGTACATTCTCATTATCAGAAATCAGCTTTATGCGGTGTGTTTTCTATAAGACCTTCCCACTTGTGTCCCCATTTACAAAGGAAGCATGGGCTATCCTTGCACTTTCTGCTGCCACTGAACAAACAGGGTTAATAAAACACAGGACTCCAGACTTTATTTTGGAAGGAATTTGCATCCTGGGTAAAATCTCAATGGGAAAAAATGGATTTTGACTTTACCATGCCCCACTATTAGATTATGCCAAGACTAAAGGTGGCCATAGACGAACAGATAATACCGTACGAAACAAATTTTCATATTATATTCGGTGCGTGTATGGTGAAAAAAGAGCCGACTGATATTGGTAGAAAGCTTAGATATCTGTCAACTTGTCAATCGGGCTGGACAGAAATTTTTAATCGGGTGCCTTTGAAGGCACTCAAACATTGCCCATTGTTAGTGCTGAATCATCAGATACAGGTAGAATTCTATTGATTCTACCAGTATATCTGACGATTCAGCTCTACACATATCTATTGCAACAAACAATCTTTCTTGGAAAGATCTTTTCCAAGAAAGATGGTAATTGTTACGTCTTTACGTCTATGGCCACCTTAAGAGATCCATCTATAAAGAGATACAAATTGCTCCATAAGAACCATGCCATTCTCATAACAATAGGAAGTTCTTCTTGGATTACACATCACACTCTACAAAGACTCTATTCCAGGACGTTTACACCATGGCCTGGGATTAAAAAAACCTACACAATTAAAGTACTCAATCTCACACTCAATCTCACACTGAGACAGTAGGTGGGGTGGGTGTGGATGGATCCTCTTGCTGCTGACAAGCACAAACAGGAAACCCGAGATTTGGTTTTTACAGAATAAATTATGAGTCTATTCATGGGAAAGTTCTAAAATCACTTGGGTAGGTTCACTATGACCTATTTGTTCCTTGGTTTTCCAGGAAAGATGCTATTTTTTTTATTAGGACTTTGTGCAATGTCTACCATAGCTTGAGTAGATGTGGTGTAGACAGGGGCAATCCTGGCCATTTTTGGAGCCCGAATCGACTTTCCTTCTGACACCCCCCTGCCCACGGCACTCACCTTTTTAGCGCTGGAGTTGGTTGGGGTGGGTTCTTAGATAAATTAGGCTCTAAAAGGGATACTGTCAAAACAACAAACTGATTTCTGAAATCTGGCATGGGGCTAGACATATTGTCAGTTTCCCAGGTTCTCCGAATTATGTTACTTGTGCTCTGATATACTTCACTCTTTACTGCTGTACTGCAAGTTGGAGTGATATCAGCCCATCAGCATAACAATGGGAAAGTAACTAGATACCTGCTCCCTGGTAGATATATAAACAACACTCAATAGTAAAAATCCAGGTCCCACTGCAGCACATTCAGTTACATTGAGTAGGAGAAACAACAGCCAGCCTGAAAGCAGTTTCATCCTGAAGTGTTGGTTCTTTCTGAATTCACATGACCAGGCAAAATTACATGAGATGCACCTACACACCAATATTACAACTTAAAAAATACACTTGTAGGGTTAGGAATTACATTTGACATGGTAGAGTGAATTATTTGCAGTATAAACAGTGTAATTTAGAAATAAAAACCACACCATAAAAATCATGACAGAATCCTTTTAAAGTTAGCGGGGGGACTTTTTGCCACCCCTGGTAACTGGGAGGCACTGCCACCTGACCTCATTGGTGCAGCACCCCTGGGTGTAGACCAGATGGGGTTGGAGTCTACAGTAGCTGCTTTAACTGAGTGGATTGGTTGGGGGTTCAGAGATACTAACATAGGATGCAATGAGAGAAATCCCATGGCCCTATAATGAATTATAAAAGTTATGAGGGAGGTTCAGGCACAGAGCATGCATGCCCTAAGCACAATGCTGAAGGCAGCCCTTTAAGTATCAAATGGAGGGGACTTTCATGAGACCTGCAAAGTTGAATTTAATTGCATTGTAAAATAAAAATACAAAAAAAAAATTAAAAGCCGATTTATGGTTCTGCTACTCAAGATTTTCAAGCCAGTTGATGAGTCAGCCAAAATCCGGCCCTTAGAGACAATGGGCAATGCACTGTGAGTGATGGGAGATTTAACTAGCCTAGTGCAACATATGGAAAGGGAGGAGCCATTGAATTCCGTTCTCGCATTTATTACAATAATGAGACCTCTTGTAATGTAATAAAAACGAGCGCATGGCAGGAAAATGATTACAAGCAAATCCTTTAATGTGGAAATTATAAAGTGCTTTAGAAGGTTCCTGGGGGGCTGCACCCTTACAAAGACCCCCACTTTGCCTTTATGGCTGCGGTTCAGAATATGTGTTAGAATTTATTGTTTCTCACATTGGGCCTGATGAAGATTTACACAGCATTTTCACCATGTCTGCCCAATGATAAATGGTTTGGACAATTCATACATTTTCCAATAAATTATTACCCCGGCCTGATTTCAGCACCGATGTTCTCCTATTGCAGCATATGCTTTGCTTAGATTTATTGGGAGTTGTAGGCTTAAGCGTCCGGTCTCTGGATATAGGAGGGAGATATTAAAAGTGCAATGATTTATATTTATTTACATATAAAGTAAAGGGTAATGAGACACCCTAACAAACCTTTCTGTGATTGGCTCTATATATTATACATTTTCACATCTGAAAGGGAAAAAAAAAAATTTCTTTAGGCAAGTGTGGGAGATCACTGCTGACAACAGAAATAGGGATTGGTAACACTGGATATATGCAGAGACAAGGGAAAGTGTTGGAGGGTTACTGCCTGCTCTGCTGTCTTTTCCCTCCAAAAATAGGGATTGGTAGCACTAGATAGGTACCTAATATATAAGGACAGAGACAAGAGGAAAGTGTTGGAAGGGTTACTGTCTGCTCTCATTATTTCCCTACAGAAATAGGGATTGGTAGCACTAGATAGGTACCTAATATATAAGGACAGAGACAAGAGGAAAGTGTTGGAAGGGTTACTGTCTGCTCTCATTTCCCTACAGAAATAGGGATTGGTAGCACTACATTGGTTCATAGATATTAGAGTTTATATTTTGGTGCAATAAAGAACAGGAAGGAAAAATTGTTTGTGCAAAGGATACATATTCTGCATATTGCTTCTGTCAATGACTTTTACATCCCCAAATGTCTTTTATTTCATGTTAAACACAGGTATGGGACCTGTTGTCCAGAATACTCAGGACCTGGGGTTTTTTGGATGATGGATCATTCCCTAAGTTGGATCTCCATACCTTAAGTCTGCTAGAAAATCATATAAACATGAAATAAACCCAACAGGCTGTTTTTGCTTCCAATAAGGATTAATTGTATCTTAGTTTGGATCAAGTTCAAGGTACTGTTTTATTATTATAGAGAAAATAGGAATATATTTTTAAAAAAATGTGGATTATTTGTATCAAATGGAGGCTATGTCTGTAGTTTGGAGCTTTCTGGATAAAGGGTATATATGCACAGAGACAAGGAGAACATGTTGGGTTACTGCCTGCTCTGTCCATCAACCTAATTATAATTTTGTGGTTTATAGGAGTGGGAATGTGCAGAATGTGCATACCAGTATCATGGGATTTGATTGGTTAAAGATAAGCAGGTAGGTTACATTGGGACATTTTCTTATAGCAGCTAAAGCTCCTGCTCTCAAACAAAAGGCAGAGATAAAGGAAGTGTTTTAGTCACTAGAAGCCTCTCATTGCCTGAACCAGCCTGACTATTTGCTCTCCTAACCTTCAAGGTATTAGTCTCACGGGAATAATAAGGTGCTTTACTAATGTGCCTGAGATGATCCTATGAGCAAACACAAGAAGGACTGCCCCCATCATCTGCCTTTGATGTAAATACACAGCTGAGTGTTTGCCGTCACACATGGATAAAGCCATGAGCAGTCAACAATAGGAGATGATATGGGGAAAAGTGTGGGTCTGAACCGACAGGGTCCAACTGGGACTCCTAGAGGCCTTTGGCCTATGCTCACAGCAGTTATATACATACAAGATAGATGCAGACGCAAGGGAAAGTGTTGGAAGGGTTACTGCCTGCTCTACTCGTTTCTCTACAGAAAAAGGGATTAAGTAGCATTAGATAGGTACCTACTATATATGGACAGAGACAAGGGGGAAGTGTTGAATAGGTTACTGCCAAATAGTATGTGTTTACTCTTATGGAGGGAATAACGAGGAACTGAAGGGAATTCTGGTGCCCACAAGGGCCTGGGAAGACTTACTGATTTTCTGATAGACCTGCTGAATTTTGATTAGTACAGGGAATACCTATGCCGCCATAGTTTTATGATTTTTCTCTGTACAGACTATGAGCAAACTTAGGGACTGTTCCTGCTGAATTGTGCTTAGTACAGGGAATACCTATGTGACATAGTTTTATGGGATCTCTCTGTACAGACTATGGGCAAACTTAGGGACTGTTCCTGCTGAATTGTGCTTAGTACAGAGGAATACCTATGGTGCCATAGCTTTTTGTATTACTGTATAGGCTGCATGCAAATGTCTGTAATAGCTGATATGGTGGAGTTTTTCCTTTGCAATTATGAATAAACCTTTGTTACTCAGAGTCTCATATCCTTTAGTTCATTGCTGTTAGTGCAGTGACAAGCCTGCTGCTGAGTACAAGAGGCAGTTTTGACTTGTTATAATTAGAGCCATAATGCAAAGTAATTAGACCTGCTTGACAGCCTTGGAAGGGAGAATGAGGAAGGCATGCCTTGCACCCTGTGGGAGAAAGAGATTGTTCCTGCGCTGACCTGTGTGCTGCTAATTGCTTTACTCTTTGCATAATTATTGGTTAGTCGATAGGAACGAGGTATGTAGGGAACGGGAATAACGTCGCACTAACAAGCCTGGCATTTGGTAGCAGTTACATCATGCAAGAGAACATTTAGGTCTATGGAATCTTATTATCAAAACATCCCCGGGCACCTAAGGGCAATGTCCCCAAATTGATCCTGACCAATTATGCAACTAGAAAACAATGCACAGCACAGGAGAGTAAAGTAAGGGTGTTCCCTTGTCATGCAGGTGTTCCAGGCAAGAATAAAGTCACCACCGGAGGTCACTGTTACCATTAGACCAGTGATCCCCAACCAGTAGCTCGTGAGTAACATGTTGCTCCCCAACCCCTTTGGATGTTGCTCCCAGTGGCCTCAAAGCAGGAGCTTATTTTTGAATTCCTGGCTTAAAGGCACATTTGGTTGTATAAAAACCAGTTGCACTGCCATACAGCGCCTCAATGCAGGCCTCAATCCATATTGAGCTACCAAATGGCCAATAACAGCACTTACAGTATTTGGCACCCCAAGAACATTTTTGATACTGGTGTTGCTCCCCAACTCCTTTTACTTATGAATGTTGCTCACAGGTTCAAAAGGTTGGGGATCCCTGTCTTAGAGTCTGTGGATGTTTGTAACTCATCGGAGTAATCATGTCTGCCCCTACTTATATGAATAAAGACTAATATGGGTATTTATAGATCATAGCCAGAACAGAGGTTTACCAAAGAACTAAGCCAGCAAAGGTCCCCTTGAAATAAACAAAAGTCCAAAACTTGACGGTAAACTAACCTCTAAATGCTGAGTTTCTCAAGTTTACCTGGTTGCGCAAGGTAGGGAAGCACCTGGTATAATAGTCTCACTGGGACTGCTGCCTCTGCACCCCCCGGGCCCCAGCCACAGCCCCCCTCTGGCACCTTCTAGTACGCCCACTAGAAGCCAAAGGTAGGTGCAGGGTGGCCAGGGAGTAAGGTCGGAAGCCAAAGTAGGTTTTGTGCAGGGAGGAGGTCTGGGCTGGCGGTGCTTACTGGGTATTTTCCCGGTGTCCCACCAGCCCAGTCCTGAGTCCACTAGTCTCATATGGCATATAGTTGCTTGTGATTGAGTTTCAAGCAGCCAATCACAATGCTTATTTATGAATAAAATCAGATTTTGCTTATCTGATCTGCATTACACCTTTTCATTGCCAGTTTAAGGGTCTTGGCACATGGGGTTGTTTTACATGCCTAAACCTGTCCCCCACCCCAGACACAATTAACCCCTAAACTTCTGCCAGGGCTTGTCTACCAATAATTACACTTAAAAGCATATATATATCTATATATATATATATATATGGGTAAAGTGCACGTTATAGTTACCTAAATAAAAAAGTTACACTGTGCACCATTCCCCTAAGTCACCATGTAATACCCTAGCACCCAAAATACACATAATGCCCAGGTCCAGGTCCAGCCAGATGAAATACTGACTTACAAAATGTATTAAGATCTATGCAAAGAATATCAATATTTTATAAGGTTGGAAGGGATTTACGTGGGTTATATAACTACACTGATCTGCCTCTGAAAGATAAAGTCAGAATTGTTTCCAGATTTTCAGAAGAAGGTTAGAATGCTGAAGGTGTCGTGCTGCATTTCAACTCAGCAGATCAGAAAAGAAAACACTGGCACAGGTGGACTTAAATGTGTTTTTTGGAAATGAAATCACAGCTTGTCGTTTCCCATTCGACAAACCCACAAATCATCCTCTAGGTCATTTTGTTCAGACCAATTACTGGTACAATGAATAGTTGACTCAAACTAGAGAGTGTTGCACGATCCAGTTGTTTTTATTGGTTGTGGTGATTAAAGCAATGTGCCTAGCAATCACTATTTGGCATGGGGCTGTTCACACCAGTCTTACAAAGAACTCCCTCGGTTGTGAGGAGGATGAACAGTACAGAACTGTATTGTGTTATTCTGAAGCCGCTGGTTTCAATATCAAGATTAAAATCTTGGGTCCTGAGTAGAAGTAAAATCACCACTGTATTTTGTAGGGAATCGCAAAAATGTATGTGGGTGTATCCCTGGCTGGGACCCAGGTAAGACATGCATGGCCAAGTTATTTATTTATACAGTAGGCAGTTCAACCTGTGTCTCTTAAATTGTTGTTGAAGAGCAGTCCCAAGCACCATGTTTTAGCTAATTACTACAGGTTGGGTAGTGATGATATAAAAAAGGGTACTTTACTCATTGCACCACAGTATGCAAAGACAAAAATGCTTTTTTACCCACAATTCCATGATTCCAGCACAATTGTACCTGCGAGGGGAGATGCATCTGGCATTGCAATTGTGACATGTTGGCACACTTTTTTGCAAGTTGGACGTAGTTGCATTGAAAATGCTCTGATTGGGGACATTTGGCATGATATTGATATGTGAAGACTGATGCAGGCCACTGTGAGAACCTTGAAGCTGCTGCCTAATTCACAGTTGACTGCAGGCCTTCTGGCAACAATAGGCACAAATGCAATAAATTTGAAGCAGGAGGCATGAGAAAAGGAGTGATGCTGAGTGTTGCCATTCTGTCCTGCTCCACATTTTCCACATTTGACTACTGCGCAGCGGCAATTGATGCAGGAAACTGTGGGAACCTTGGAGCTCCCCCCTGGTTTGGAGGTGGCAATAGTTTCAGAGTTTGCCTGCACCAGTAGCTGCAACTGCACTTGATCCAGAACAGAAAGCAGCAAAGAGTGCCCTTTGACACAAGTAATACCTGGGATTTTTGGGTGCAACTTACTGCTGGGAAACTCGTGGGACCCCAAATGCATTAGCACTCATAAATGAACCCTAATGTTTTCAAAAATCCAAGTTGACTGCAACTCCCTGCATGCTAGACCCTAGCCAAAGCCAGGTTTTGCACTTTTTTGTAATTCATCTAAATCTTAAGGGACGTATTCATCAAAGGGCGGTCAGTCAGTTTGCCACAGTTCACTATGAAAAGAGGCAGAAATCCCCTCTGGCAAATTGTTGCAATCTGCAGCAAACCGTCCATCCTCTGATAAAAATGCCCCTTAGTGTTTAGCCAAACTTTATCTGACCTCTTAATATCACGTGGCCGTATTTTGGTTTGGTAATTGGACTTAGAGGTCAATATGCAAATGCGGGCCAGGTTTTCTGTATTCAGCCAAATCCAACAATTAGTCATGTAGCATGTCCTTTAAGAGCATGCTGGGAATGGTCGTCTAACAACATTTGTGTAAAGGTTTATGTCCCCTTGAAACTGTTGGTTAGAGACGGGCAGAGCAATGTGGCCAAGTTAGACCATTTCACAGCTTCCGAACTTTCAACAGGGGACTGAAGAAGGGTGTAACAGGGAATGACATAATGTCAACTGGATGTGACATAGCCCTTTCAACCCTGGGAAGCCCATAGTTTCAACTATCCTCCTCTAAAATTCTGGTCGCCTGAATTTACTTATTTTGTTTTAACAGGAGATGGCATGTTCTCTGAACGTACAGTTGAAATTAAAGGGTTCCATATTTCTATTTACTGAATTTTGAAGTTTTGCTTCCTTATGAAGGCTTTGCGTGACCTGTCTGTTAAGGGCAGAAAGCTTAGTGAAGTCAGCCCTTCCTTCTGTCTCTCGCTCCTCTCCAAAACACCCTCCCCTCTCTCCAGAGCAGTCTGTCTATACCCTCCCTCCTAAAGTTTTTAGAGGGCAGTCACCACAACAGCACCTGAACAGGAGGATCACCCAAACCTTCTTCTGTTGTATTTTTCTTTCTCCCTTCTGCTATTCTCCACTGAGGAATCCAAATAAACTTCACTACTAAACAAGACTGGGGAGTCCTGCAACCTCACAGCTCCATATTTCCCTGCTTAATAGCGTGGAACAGCACAAACTGTGCAGGCTGAATTCATATTCTGAGCTCTTTTTCCTTACGATCATTATTGACCTGACCAGCTGCAAAAGAAACAGAAGTTGAAAAGAGAAACGTGGAAATCTCATTTTTAGACAGTGGTAAGTCCTATCTAATCTTTTCCCATTAAGACTTTATAGAGTGCTTGGTTTAGATTTCTGCTGATTTCTATTTATTTAAAACAGTTTGTTTGTATATCACTTTTCTCCAGCACATCTGATCCATGTGGCTAAAAACAAAAATACCAGTAAAATATACTGACGAGAGACATCTACTTTTTGAGGTTTCGTTATAACACAAACATAAAATTAAAACGTTATATGAAATTATCTTTAGTGAAATGACACAGCATCTTCTTTAGATTTATTTTAACCCCAAAAATAAAACAATATAATTTAATTCTTCCTAAATGTTCATGCAACACTTACACATTTTAAGTATAAGTCTCCCAACGGAAAAATTTTCGTATGGCGTGGATTTGCTTTTTTTCGTTATTGTAAAATACTGTACACAATTTCTGAAACAACGAAGCTTTTAAAATGAGAGATAAATGATGCAATTCTTTATTTTAAAAAAATTCAGATTTGTTTATTGAAGGTTTTGCGACAAAAAGGCTAATTTGGTGAATAGCTGACTTCGAATGCTTATGGAAAGGCATCAGTCGCGGTTTCGCTCACATCTGCGGACTTCATTATAGTTTTATTTAGAAACATGATACACCAGTGCACAGAAACGAAAATGTTTTACTGATTACACATATATTCAATATATATATATATATAATATCAGGGATGTTATTAAAAAAATAAAAATAATAATTAGCCCAGACTTGACGTAGTTATTGTGAACTAATAAATGTGATTTACTTTTAATTACTCAATCACCACGACAATTTTATCCATTGTACCTTTTATTCAGCCTTTCGTTTTATTGCCACAGAAATTGCAATATCAACGTAGTTGAGAGAGTAAATCTGGCAGCCTTTAAATATATCCATTACATCCCTAATGCAGCTATAAATATCAGCACTGAAAATACACAGCGTTTATAGATTAATGCACAGATCCACTTTGCAATAAGTGGGCTAATCATTCTATTAAAGCGCAATTAATATATATAATTCAATAATCCTCATGCTTGTCAGGCAGGCTGAGATAAAGCTGTTAGTTCAATTTTAATCCGTAGCAGAGTTTTTTTTTTTTTTTTTTAATAAAATAAAAATATATTACCAGCTGCTCATAGGAGAAGATTTCTTAAAATGATTTACTGGCAATATAAGCACACAGGTTCTGCAAGAGGCTTACATACTCTTACAAGGAAGTCATTTCTGTAATTCTAAAATAATTGCTCCATTTCGTACCAAAACGACAAATTCGATAATATCCCCTCTGACTAAAGTGAGTTCATAAAATGCACATTAGGCAAAAAAAAAAAAAAGAGCTGCCCTCTCTCAGCTTCACTTCCTAAATTCCTTCCGTTTGAACGTTGAAATATTTGTCACTTATGGATGTAAATTAAATTCTAGGGCAACACTTCAAGCAATTCGATTGCAAATAAATATTTGGACAAAGATTTACACATATAAAATGTGCCTCAAACCATGATATTTCCTTTTTTTTTGCATTATTATTTTACAGAATATATATATTTTAGAACCATGTGTAATGTAATCTGGCAGTCTCTGTGGATAGGAAAAAAAATGATGAAGTTATAATGACGTAATATGATTTTAATATGTATTCTGAGTATAATATGTTTCCAAAATATTCAGTCTTGTATTAACAGAATAAAAGCACCTCCTACACATCTAAATTAGCTCAGAAAGAAATGTAAATATAGGGATTTTATTTTAGCTCTTGTCTACATCGTTAAAAAAAATACTTATTTGATCATTAAAGCTGAGATTCACTTATTAATATAAATTGTTTTTTAATATTATTTTTTAGTAATTGTTTAATGAAATATACTTATACATGTATGGCATCCGTTATCCGGAAACCCGTTATCCGTCCTCCCACAGACTCCATTTTATCCAAATAATCCAAAAATTATTTCCTTTTTCTGTGTATTAATAAAACAGTAGCTTGTACTTGATCCCAACTAAGATATAATTAATCCTTATTGGAAGCAAAACCAGCCTATTGGGTTTATTTCATGTTTATATGATTTTCTAGTAGACTTAAGGTATGAAGATCCAAATTACAGTAAGATCCATTATCTGGAAAACCCCAGGTCCCAGAAAGCTCCAAATTACGGAAAGGCCATCTCCCATAGACCCCATTATAATCAAATTATCCAAATTTGTAAATGAGATTCCCTTTTTCTGTGTAATAATAAAACAGTAGCTTGTACTTGATCCCAACTAAGATATAATTAATCCTTATTGGAAGCAAAACCAGCCTGTTGGGTTTCTTTCATGTTTATATGATTTTCTAGTAGACTTAAGGTATGAAGAATCAGATCCAAAATACAGAAGGATTCGTTATCCGGTAACCTCCAGGTCCCGAGCATTCTGAATAACAAGTCCCATCCCTGTATTGCATATTACTGGATATACATTTATAACAAGATAAAATAAAATGAAACTTTACATTTTCCCTGCCCTTTTTTCTGCACACAGTTACAATGTACTGTTTAAAATCTAAATTGTTCAAATTGTTATTTAATGTATATAATAATCCAGAAAAATGATCTTAGAGTTCCAATTAAACAAATATGTAGCCTGTACAATTAAACACTGAATATGTGGTGAAACACTTTAGCTGACGTTTTAATGCTCAATTGTGAGATAATGAGTTCATTGTTAAAAGAGGAAAATGCAGGATTTTCTTAAACAAACACTTTGATGCCTAAACCAATGCAAAGAAAAATCCTGTGGATTCAGTAAATAGTCGGCTGTTGACAGAAAGGTTTCCTCAGTACAAACAAAGATGCCTGCTGGTCTTTTGGCTTCAGTCGATGCACGAGAAAAACAATTGGTTGCCATTTAATTCACAGGCCAGAGACAATACTTCATTTGATGTATTGGTAGATCTTAACTCATCTAATGGTATTTAACCACGGCACATTTTTAATCAGGTGGAGATAAGGCTTCTAATTAGGTGACAAAAAAAAATCCCTCGGTGACAGAGGAATTAAAATGACCTGTCTTATTGCCCCAAAAACGTTGACACTTTTTGAAAAAAATGCTACTTTGTTTGTGGTTGTGTGTTGCTGAGGGTTTTTTTTTTCTCCTTCAATGCTGAAAGATATGTGTGTATTCCTCAAACATTCTAAAATACTCATTTCCTGTTTTATTTTCTTATTTTGTTATGATTTTCCATATTAATGTTGGCTATTATTTTTGTGATGATTTGTTTTTGTGTGTGTGTGTTTCGGCAAAAAGTTTCAAATGTTACCTATGAATGGCTATTTCCCCCGTATATCTTTAAATACT
>CM044448.1:8048517-8067806 GCA_024363595.1 Xenopus borealis
TCACACCCCTCAGTGACTTCTAATATCCTTATCATTTACAGTAGGGGGTACTTTATCCCTGAAAGAAATTTTGAGAAAATACAGTCTTCCTATTTCTTTTATAAATTGCCTTTTTGGTGCTATGACATTTCCTTAATCAGAATCAATTAAATTCTGCATTTTGGGCTAGAAACTAAAGGAAAACGTTCAGAACCGAAGCCCAAAATGTCCCACAGGTCGCCTGGTGAGTCTCAGACTTAGAACTGGAGGGGCCTAATAGAAAGTGACTGTGGAACTGGAAGCCCCTCTTTGATGTGTGGCTGTTGTGTTAACCATTTTCTCCCGGTGTGGCCTAAATGCTCAGACACAATTTCAAAAGGTCATGTCAGTAACATTGCCACCTTTCTAGTTCCCTGATTGCTGATAGATGAAAGCGTAAGGGGCCACGGGAGGAAACACATGAACTTTCTTTGGTTTTTTCCATATGGGGGTCTAAACGGTTTAACCCTTGGAAAGCCAAAGGGTCAGTGTGGCGCCTGTTGAACAGGATATATTTCATGTAAATGGATGATTTATCAGGTTAAAGAAGAAGGAAAGGTTTTTTTAATACGGGGGTGTCAAAAGTTAGGCATGCAATCACTTAGGGGCAGATCCGGACTGAGAATTAAAACAGGCCCTGGCATTTCAGGTACACAGAGGCCCAATCAGCCCATGCAGTGGCCCAAACTAACCAGCCCACTAAATACTGACTTACTATGGCACCTTATGGCAGCCCCTCTGGCATTTGCCAGAACCTATAGATTGCCAGTCCGGCCTGCCTAGGGGTTCCTAACTTTTGGCACCCCCAAGTTAAAAGACCCTTCTTTCTCCTGTAAGGCCTATACTGAATTTTCCCATATATATATAATTATTCAAGAGGGACCAGCACTCCGTACACCAAGGGGTATATTTATCAAAGAGTGAAGTTCCGCTGAAACGTTGCTGCCTCTCCATTAATTTCTATGGGATTTTTTAAGGTGTGAACTTTCACTTCACCCATTGATAAATAGGCCTTTCAAAATCCCATAGAAATTAATGTAGAGCGGTGGAATTTCCCTCTAGTGGCGGAACTTCACTCTTTGATACATTTACCCCCCCCCCCCCCCCCCCGAGGGGCAGATTTACTAAGGGTCGAATTTCGAATGCCAAAAAAATTCGAAATACGACCAGGGAATAGTGAGGGGATAGTGGGAAATTAGAAAAAATTTGAATTAGAATCTTTTAGCGCAATTCGATCGATCGAATGATCGAATAGGGAAATTCGATTGAATTTGATCGAATTCGAATCAAATTTTCGAACGATTTTTAAACTATCAATCAAATTTTTCTTATTCGATTTTAGGGAATGATCCCCATTTCGGTAGGTTTAATCTGGCGAAGTAGGTGATCGAATTTAAATTTAAAGGGGAAGTATTCGACCACCGAATTTTCGAATATTCGAATAAAATTAAATTCGATTATTCGAATTATTCGAATTTGAATATTGGATGGTCGGATTTGGTCGAATTTGCCTAATTTGCATATTCGAAATTCGAATATTTTTGAAAATTCGATCGAACATTCGAATCCTTCATGTGAATTAATGTGAATTTAGTAAATCTGCCCCCTAGTGTTTATTATCACATCACTGTGTATGCAACGTTTCAGCCCCCCTTATAACACAGAATACTGGTCCCTCTTCAATGATTCTATATGCAAGCACTATAATAAGATCTTGGGAAGAGTGCGGGAACTTTCCAAACAAATATACTGTATATATACAGTATATATAGGAAAACTTTTTGAAAGGGGAAAGACTACAATATTGCCATTGTTCACAATTGAATTTTAGCACAGTGCACAAGGCAATGTGCAGTTGGTCTTCTTTTATTTTCGGGCTTTGTTTTGATGTATTCAGCTGGAATCATCTGGTTGCTAGATTGTGGTTTACACTAGCAACCAGGAAGGGGTTAGATTGAGAGACTGGAACAGAAAGAGAACCGCCGAATTAAGGGGAAAACATTGCATTGAGGGTAAAAAAAAATGGCAGTTGGAAATTGTTAGGCTGGGGACAGACAGGGAGATTCGGGGAGATTCTGTCGCCTGGCGTTTAATAGCAGGCGACAATCTCCCCGAACTCCCTTCTCCCTGTCCGCCACTAGTTTAAATGAAAAAGCACCAGCTCTGTGCACACGCGGGTGTGGCGATTTCCGGAAGTTTCCTCACGAAGTAACTTCGGGCGATTCCGTAAATCGCCGCGCTGCGTATGTATTAGCGCTTTTTCATTTAAACTAGCGGCGGACAGGGAGAGGGGAGTTCGGGGAGATTGTCACCTGCGATTAAACGCCAGGCAACAGAATCTCCCCGAATCTCCCTGTCTGTCCCCAGCCCAAGTTGTGGGGCAGAAATATTTTATTTATTATTTGTACCTGTACATGTAAATGTAGGGTTAATGTTACCACCTCGGGACACCTAGGATTTGCTTTCCTGGCCTGCTTCCCGAGCATTTGCCGCCTTCGAGAACGATTATCCCCTTTTTATGGGGGATAATAAAATAAAATGAACTCAGAGAGAAAGTTTTATAATTTTCTTTATTATTTTTTTCCCCCTTTCCTTCGAGGAAGCGTCCTTGCTGTGTCTCTTCAGGAAACAATAATGTCTGCACAGGGGTGAAGAGACCAGACTAAGGGCAGAGCTAATGAGAAAACCAGCTCCATTCCTCCGGCTCATCCCAGCTGCTTATAAACACATCATCTTCCCTTTGGCTCTTAAACCCTCTGATCATTCTCCCAGTTACTGCTGCTTAGTATTTTATCCCTGTGCAGCAAGCTATAATGGGTACTGAGTATCTGCTCCGTGCTAATGGATATTAGAGGTTTATTCGCGACGTTATCATGGAGCTTGTTGGGCTTGTAGAGAGTAATGTGGGTGAATTTTCTTTTCTTTGGTAGTTCTTGCACAAGACCCAGAGAAGAGGCTGTATTTGGATCTGGTGCTGAATTAGAAAATGGACCTCAGACCCCCTCCCCTTCCCAAATGGACACTGGTCTATACAGTTAGGGGCAGATTTACTAAGGGTCAAATTTCGAAGGCAAAATAATTCAAAATTCGACCAGGGAATAGTGGGGAATTAAAAAAATTGGAATTTCGAATTGGAATTTTTTTAGTGAAATTCGATCGATCGAACGGTTGAATAGGGAAAATTTGAATATTCGAACGATTTTTAGCGATCGATCGAATTTTACAAATTTGATCTTGGGGAATGATCCCCATTTCGGTGGGTTTAATCTGGCGAAGTAGGTGATCGAATGAAAACTTAAAGGGGAAGTATTCGACCATCGGATCTTCGAATATTCGAATAAAATTAAATTCGAGTATTCGAATCATTCGAACTTGAATATTCGATGGTCGAATTTCCCAAATTTGCATATATTCGTAATTCGAATCTTTTTGAAAATTCCATCGAATATTCGAACGCCTCATGTGAATATATGTGAATTTAGTAAATCTGATCTAGCACAAGAGGGGCTGCCCCTTCTCTCGATTAGCTCCTCCACTGAATGTAACCACAATTATATAGGAACCAGAGAGACAGCCCATAATAGTGTTGCCCCAGACATGGGTCCAAGGGTGAAGGTAATACTCCTCTAACAAGAGAGCAATCCTTTATGCTTCTGCAAATGTAAATACAATTCATTCTCTTACTGCGCACATATGGAGAAGGCTGGTCTACAGAAAGAGCCCCCAACCTCATTTCTCAACAACAGACACACACAGATCAAGTTTTAACAATCTCCCTGCTGACCATCTGGGTCACTTACATTTCAATTACAGGGTCAGTCAAATTATTCAGCCCTGCAGTCACCTGTGCTCAGCCAAGGAGAACCTGGCACCCTGCCTTTGTATGGATTTTCCCTTTATTGGATACAGGGAGGCATTAGCAATGCGTAAAGAATAAAGGATAGAGAAAGATAGATAGGGGCATATTCACTAAGTGGCGAAAATGCACTAGTTTTGCCTTCGCAAACATTCGCCGCACTTCGCCAGGTGAATTTTCGCCAGCGCTCAGGTCGGCGAACGGTAGCGTAGTTGCGAATTTCAAAGTATAATAGAAGTATATGTTCCAGCCACTACATTCCACTACACAAGCCCAGGAAACCTTTAATAAATAAAATAAAGTTGTCCTATTGCCCTACATGTGCCCCCTGTATAGTTGTGTTGCCATATGTTAGGAAACGTAGGGGGGGAAGGAGGGTAACCCCCCAAAAACATTCGATCTTTTTCAGACTATCGCCCTACAAAAGGTAAAACACGCCAGCGTTTTTTTGGGACTTAGAAAAAATTTCCATTTTTTTTTTTTTCAAACTCCTGTCTATTGTATTGAACTTTCGCCAGGCATCTTAGTGAATTTGCGCAATTGTGATCCTTCGTCAGTGCACAACTTCACCTGGCGTTAGGGTGCGAAGTTGCGCTAGTCTATCTACTTCGCTAGAGTCGGTGTCGGTGAATTTGCGAAGTTACGATTTGACGTCACGCTGGCGAATTAGCGCTAGCGTTAGACGCTTCGCTCTTTATTGAATTTGCTCCATAGAGACAGAGAGTGAGATAGAAATAGATAGATAGATAGATAGATAGATTGCAGATTTTCTAGTAGATTTAAATTATAAGGATCCAATGGGACCTGGGAACATGGATCTTTCTGTAATTTGGATCTTGTAAATATTAAATAAACCCAATAGGCTGGTTTTGCTTCCAATAAGGATTCATTATATCTTGGTTGGGATCAAGTACAAACTACTGTTTTATTATTACAGATAAAAGGAAATCATTCTTGAAAAGAGTTGGATAAAATGTAGTCTATGGGAGACGGCCTTTTGGATAAGGGGTTTCTGGATAACAGATCCCATACCTGTACTTACCTGTTGATTATTGCCACACGTTTCCCATACTTTGCCTCCTTACCCGTCTGCACACATTCCCCTTATTATTGATGTTTATGTCCACTGTAACAACTTGCCCGGTTTGAACAAGACGAATAGACGTAATTTGGCCCCTTAATTTTGGAATTATGTTTCCATTTCCCAAATATTCGAGGGGTGTGTGGGGGCGGGATATTTGCTTCTTTGCTGCTTCCAATGCTTTGTCATTTCAGTACAGCTTAGGAGAGAGCTTTCAACTTATACATAATTCATAAAAATCGCATGTCACGGTCATGTCACGAAAATGAGGTTGGTAATGACTGCGGAAATTGAAGGAAAGTTTGTTGAAAATAGGTGAAATTTCCTCCCCCCTATTTCCGTCCCTGCATTAATTTAAAAGACATGAAGTTTTGGTATAAATGCCCCTCTTTGTTTAGTGCCTGTTGGGAGAGTGGAGCATATTGGTGAATACAGTGACAGCTGCGGTTGCCATGGGGGTTGGGCAGCGTCGGTACCCGCTCATATGGAACATCTTTTTTTGGGGGGGTTTTGTTTCCCCCCTTACACATGGGCCATTCTTCCAGGGAAGCACACAAGCAATTGCCAACACAAGTCAAAGATGATCGACCGCCTGTTTGTTTTGGGACGTTGCCGGAAATCAACAGGGTTTGGAGTAATAGGACAACAGACCTGCATGGAGGTGCGATCGCATTAAATAATGCAACCAGGGACCATTGATAGCGCAGGGGTCAAACTACAATAGGATCATTCACTCCTGAAACAAAACTGCCCCTAGTATGTGTGAGCGTTTGATTGCAAGCTCCTCTAGTGCAGGGACTGATGCATAATATGTCGGCGCTATACAGGTATGGAAACCCGTTATACAGAAATCTCCGAATTACAGGAAGCCCATCTCCCACAGACTCTGTTTTAATCAAATCATTCAAATTTGTGAAAATGATTTTCCTTTTTCTGTGTAATAATAAAACAGGAGCTTGTACTTGATCCCAACTAAAATAATGAATCCTTATGGGAAGCAGAACCAGTCTATTGGGTTTAGTTAATGTTAAAATATTTTTTTAACAGACTTAAGGTTTGGAGATGCAAATTACAGAAAGATCTCTTTTCCGCATTCTGAATAGCAGGTTCCATGCCTGTTTATTGTCCCTGTGTGGGTTCCTTGCACACCCCAAACACATAAAGGCAGGGTCATTGTCTCTTGATAAAACTGTCCCTAGTGATCTTAGATTGCAAGCTCCTCTGGTGCAGGGACTGATGTATAATATGTCAGCACTATGCAGGTATGGGATCTGTTATCTGGAAACCCGTTGCCCAGAAAGCTCCGACTGTCCCCCATAGACTCTGTTTTATCCCATGAATCCAAAATTTTATAAAAACGATTTCCTTTTTCTGTGTAATAATAAAACAGTAGCTTGTACTTGATCCCAACTAAGATATAATTAATCCTTATTGGAAGCAAAACCAGCCTATTGGGTTTATTTCATGTTTATATGATTTTCTGAGCATTCTGGATAACAGATCCCATACCTGTATAAGGAATAATAAAAAATCATATCCAGGGTCCCAGGCTGCTGTGCAGAGTGAGTGCACCTACGTACGACGCAATGGGTGTGTTTGTATGAACGCACAAGAGGAATTATTTTGCTGTGACCACCTGGTAAAGGGTGGTGGCCGCAGGAAGAGACTATGAAGCACAGATCTGGCCCACCAGAGCCTGGGGCCCACCGGGGTTTTTCCCGGTATCCCTCCGGCCCAGTCCGACCCTGATCCTATCACTGACCAATCAGGCGATTTTCTGGTTGCTAGGTAAACAGTCCCTAGTTGGAGAAAAGGCAAAGTATATAAACACCATCATGATGTCAAAGCTGTTTATATTATTTCAAACTACAAGACTGAAAAGGTTAATTTGCCCTTTAATTGTGGGTGTTGCTTTGGACTTCATGTGATTGTGTTTATGTTTGAGGACACTGTGACATCCATTTGAGTATTTTCCTTTCCCCTGGAGATATTTTGGGGGTCAGGGACATGTTTCTGGGGGTTAGCCAGGCAAGGGAGAGAAGAGAAAAAGACTTTTGTCCCCTCAGTTGCTTGATGTGAAATGTTCCATTTGGGTTCCATAAAGTATACAGCGTTTTGTATTGGGGGGGGGGAGAGGAAACCGCACACTGAGTGTGATTTCACTTTTTGGACCAGGGTTCTTTTTCCTTCCTGGCACACTGACCGGTGGGTTTTTAGTGGGTACACCACAGGAACCCATCTTTATTAAACCACCATCAGAATGTGTGCGTGTCCCTCGCCAGCTTATTTAACCTTTAGTTCAGCGACTGTTTGCGTCTGGCCAAACAAATAATACTGTAAAAATAAACCACTAACTCTAACAGATAAGTTTCTGCTCTGGGTACTTTCAGGCTTTCTTTTTACTATCAAGATATTAACTTAATAAGCTGAGGTGCTACTTTCCAAATTACAATTGACTGATGGTTATATAGATTTTTTATATTTTACTTCTAAGGGCACTAGCAGCAGTCCTGCCCTGCTTTATGGCAGCTGAGATTCTAGCTATCTGTATAACAGAGCATTCTGTCCCAGTGGCTGCACAGATCTGATCCCCATTATAGGAAGCAGCAGTCCTGCCCTGCTTTATGACAGCTGAGATTCTAGCTATCTGTATAACAGAGCATTCTGTCCCAATGGCTGCACAGATCTGATCCCCATTATAGGAAGCAGCAGTCCTGCCCTGCTTTATGGCAGCTGAGATTCTAGCTATCTGTATAACAGAGCATTCTGTACCAGTGGCTGCACAGATCTGATTCCCATTATAGGAAGCAGCAGTCCTGCCCTGCTTTATGGCAGCTGAGATTCTAGCTATCTGTATAACAGAGCATTCTGTCCCAGAAGGGAGGCCCCTTTTGCCTAGATGTATTAGAGCTCACGCTGTTAAAATCACCAGAAATACTGTCTAAATGCAGGATTTGTACAAAAAGCATTTATTTTGTTATTAGGATCAGTTATTTGAGCTCTAATACATCTGCTAGGACAGGAAGGCCCTATAAGACATATTGTATCGTTCATCTGACCCAACTGTTGCACGAAGAGAGAATGAAGAGAAACAGAATCTGGGAGAAATGATTTCAGATTATTTGATTGATTATATTTACAAAGTTTATTTCCGTAGGATGAAATTTATAGAACATTTTCATGATAGGTCCCCTTTAAAAGAAACATTTTCTATTCTCTGTTGTGGAATGTTGATGTAGAAACAACTCATCCCATTAAGGTGCATAATACCCCGAAGTTACCAAATTTGTTATATAGTAGTAAGAAATCCTATGGATAAAGTTCAAGTGTTGCCTCTAGTAAGTCCTTCATGGAAACCCAGAGAGAACCAGTGCTTCAGAGCTGAAAACTAATTTAGGGGGCAATTTCTGTCATTGCAGGTTAGATAATGTAGGTATTTTGGATTCTATAGGGAGAGATACTGTTTTGTGAGTGGGGAAACCTTGCTGACAGGTATCACAATGGGTTCTAATAAAACCAACCGTACAAAGTGCTTCCATGAAAGCTGAGACCTTGTTTCCCAGGGAGACCGACCCGCTGTCTGATAAAAAAAAAATAAATCTCAGGGAGGAATTTGAATGGAGCTTCAAGATGTCTCTCTGCCTGTGGCTCATAAGAATATGGTATTTTCCTTAAGGATTAAGGGCCTTCAATTCAGTAACTTGTAAACGGAGTTTATAATCCCAATCTTCAGTGAGTGGAGCCTGTTTCAAAAATGGTATTTTCATCAGAGCGGCAGAGTTTACAAGCAGGGTTCTCAGGTTCAAACGAAAGATTTGTTCCGCCGATTTGGACTCTGTGAAACTTTGACTTAAAAAGAGGCAGTAGATGTTTTAAGAAGGGACCTGAAGGTGGTGGTGGAGGGGGGGGGGGGAATTCATACAGTCAGGGGCTATTAGCCCTCGAATTCGACTGGAATTCAGTGGAATATTCGCCAGTTTTGAGCGCATATTCGAATTGTATGATCGAATAGTCGCAGCGGATCAGTCACAGGAAAAAACGCTCGAATATTCGCCAAAATCGTACAAATCAAATGTTGGAAGCGTTCGATCGTACCATTGAAATTCGGCAAAAGACTTAGAAAAAAAAGCCTATGGGGGCTTCTATTGCAATTCGGTAGGTTCAATCTGGTGAAGTAGGCAATCGAATAAAAATTTAAAGGGCAGGTTCTTCGACTGGCGAATAGTCAAGCGATCGATGATATATTTATTCGATCTATTCGATGCGGCCGAATATTCTATATTCGATGGCTGAAAATACTTAATTTGCATATTCGAATAGTCGCACGATCGAATTGAGACTATTCGCTCGAATATTCGAATCCTTCACATAAATTTAGTAAATCTGCCCCTCAGTGTAGGACTGGGATGCCCACCAGAAAACTTTAGACCGTGGGCCCACTTTCCACAATATTATTCCTCCTCTCTCAACCCCTTTATTCTCTTAGTCTTTTAAATCTACTTACTATATTCTTCCATTATTAAGCATATTTTTCCTTAAAGAAATAGGGAATGACCATAAAATAGGCTAAATGGTTGAAAGCAAGAGGCCCACTGACACCTGGGCCCACCGGGAGTTTTCCTGGTTTCCCATTGGGCCAGTCCAACACTGCATACAGTTGATATCAGTTATGCTGGGGTCTAGGAACCCATAGCAACCACAGGAGGAGGAGCAATTGGAGATTGAGCAGACAGGGGCAGGGTCTAGCTCATTGAACCCCAACCAGTAGCTTGCATGCAACATGTTGCTCATCAACCCCTTGGATGTTACTCCCAGCGGCCTCAAAGCAGGAGCTTATTTTTGAATTCCAGTCTTGGAGGCAAGTTGTGGTTGTATAAAAACCAGGTTTATTGCCAAACAGAGCCTCCTGTAGTTTGCCAGTCCACATAGGGGCCACCAAATAGCCCTTATTTTGCACAACCTAAGAACTTTTTTCATACTTGTGTTGCTCCCCAACTCTTTTTATTTTTGAATGTGGCTCATGAGTAAAAAAGGTTGGGGACAGGCCCTGACTGGCAATCTGTGGGTTAGGGCAAATGCCAGAGGGGCTGCTATAAGGTGCCATAGAAAGTCAGTATTTAGTGGGCTGGTGGGGACTGTTTGGGCCTCTATGTGGGCTGATTGGGCCTCTGTGTACCTGAAATGCCAGGGCCTATTTTAATTCTCAGTCCGGACCTGGTTGGGGACCCCTGGTCTAGCTGGTAGGACTGGAGCATTGGGGGCCCACCGGGTTGCACACTTCGGGGACCCCATGCCGGTGTGTAGTGCACATTATTGTTTTGTTTTGGGGGCCAATGGTCTGGCCATTAGGCCCAAGGTCCACCGGGTTTTTTCCTGGTGTCCCTTTCTCAGCCTGACCCTGGCCGAAGTGATTGGGTGGATAAGGGGCATTGCTATAACTGCACTTGCCAGAGGTGGAAACTTTCCAGCAATTTTATTTAGTGTTAAATTTATTGTCTAGTGTCTTGGCAACAACACTGCCCACCATGAATCCTTTATATGTAGTATTAGGCTGGCACAAACCAGACCACACTCCAATGTTCAATGCAGTTAAAAAACATCCCAAAAAAGCCTCACACGTTTCGTGCCTTGGCAACACAGTCATTTGCCTCCCCAAGCTGAAGGTCTGGGGCTAGAGCACCTGGACCCCCATTTGTTTTGGTAACTTAACCCTTGTTTCTCACTGGATGCCTCTCCAGAAATGATTTGATCCTGAACCATCAAGTTACTAGAACGGAAGAAGACTTTGCTCTTGTTGTTTCTTTTGTTTCTCAGAACGTCCACCAGTCCCATTTAGATGGTAAGCTCTTATGAGCAAGTCCCTCTTTACCTCTCATATCGATGATCAGTCGCATTCTTGTATACTAGGGATGCACCGAATCCAGGATTCGGTTTCGGGATTCGGCCAGGATTCGGCCTTTATCAGCAGGATTCGGATTCGGCCGAATCCTTCTGCCTGGCCGAACCGAATCTGAATCCTAATTTGCATATGCAAATTAGGGCCAGGGAGCTAAATCACGTGACTTTTTGGCACAAAACAAGGAAGTAAAAAATGTTTTCCCCTTCCCACCCATAATTTGCATATGCAAATTAGGGTTCGGATTCGGTTCGGTATTCGGCCAAATCTTTCGGGAAAGATTCGGGGGTTCGGCTGAATCCAAAATAGTGGATTCGGTGCATCCCTATTGTATACGTTTAGTATGTTGAGTGTACGGCTCTGCAGAATATGTTGGTGCTTTATAAACCGCGTTAATCATACAAATATGGCAGTTGCCAAAGCCGATGACACATGAAATAATCTGGCACTCAGAGAATGGCTAACTGGCGGCTATACCCTAAATTCCTCCCTGTTGTGAAAGCAAAGTTTGCTGAGTGATTTGTTTTTGGTAATGTTGATTTTTATTTTTAGTGCCTGCTGGGATAATATAATATATGGATGTTAGGAGAGGAGGGGGGGTCGACTACTTGCCTTGGAATTATTCCTCTCTTCCATATACCTGGCAGGACTTTTATTTTTCTACTGTTAACCGAAACCTTAAAGTTCTTGAAAGATACAAGGAAGAAATATACATTTCAGCAAGATCTATTTTTGCCAGGTTTTTTTTTTTCTCTCCTCCCCCCCCTCTCCCTTTTTTTTTTTATTTTTTCTTCGCTACTTTAACATTAACAGCAGCTTTCCGGTTGGAGGAAATTAAAAATTTTTAGATCACAGTGGGTGAGGAACCCGATTAAGATTTCACTTCGGCAAACGTCAAAAGGAAACATTTCTAAACATTGCCAGTTACTGATTCCTGTGTAATGTCAGCTTTATGAACACACAACCCCCCCCCCCCGAAATCTGACGTTGTGCAGAGCTGCCAAAGAAATTAAAGGAAAACGTGCATATGAGCTACCATGCGCCCTATGATTTTATATTAATTATGCAAAGGAAAACCAGACGAGATGCCGAAATTGTGCAAAATGTAAATTTGTCTTATATCTCTTAAAGGCACAGCTTCATGATTTTGCTATTTTTTTTTAAGCATTTTCAATAATAGTTTTTCATATTGGGACCTGTTATCCAGAGTGCTCGGGACATGGGGCTTTCCGGATAAAGGATCTTGCTGTAATTTGTGTCTTCGTACATTAAGGGCCCTTGCACACGGGCGTTTTAACCTGTGCTCCCCTGCGTTCCGTTTTGCTGCGTTCAGCCGCAGGGGAGCGCAGGTATAGACGCACTCAATGCTTTTCAATGGGGCTGTACTCACACGAACGCATGTAGGTGCCGTGTGTAAGGGCCCTAAGTCTACTAGAAAATCATATAAACATTAAATAAAGCCAATAGGCTGGTTTTGCTTCCAATAAGGATGAATTATATCTTAGTTGGGATCAAGTACAAGCTACTGTTTTATTATTACACAGAAAAAGGAAATGATACTAAGAATTTTGATTATTTGGATAAAATGGTGTCTATGGGAGAGGGGCCATGGATAAAGGGTTTCTGGATAACAGATCCCATGCCTGTACTTACCTGTTAATTATTGCCTCATTATGCCCCTACCTTGCCTCTACTAGGTTTGGTCTGGGGGGCCCAGGTGCCCATGGGGACTGCTGTCCAGGGCCCCCCTCCGGACCCCCTGGCTCCACTACTGCAAATCTTTTGTAGGGTCAGGAGATCAGGAGAGGGTTCTGGCCGGCCCCTACCTTGCATATTGTCTTCAGGAGATTATGATTCTGTCATTTGGAGCTTTCTGGATAACAGGTTTCCAGATGACAGATCCCATACCTGTATAGTGCTGACATATTATACATCAGTCCCTGCCCCAGAGGAGCTTGCAATCTAAGGTCACTATCACAGTAACACACATACACTAAGGGAATTTTTATCAGGACCCAAGTGACTTACTGCTCTTATGTGTTTCTGGATACAAGTATGGGACCTATTATCCAGAATGATTGGGACCTGGGGCTTTTTGGATAATAGATCTTTCCATAATTTGGATTTTCATCCTTAGGTCTACTAGAAAATCATATAAACATGAAATAAAGCCAATAGACTGGTTTTGCTTCCAATAAGGATTAATTATATCTTAGTTGGGATCAAGTACAACCTACTGTTTTAATATTATTAGAGAAAAAAAAAGGAGTTTTTTTTTTTAAATTTGGATTACCTGGATAAAAAGGAGTCTATCTTTCCGTAATTCGGAGCTTTCTGGATAACGAGTTCCTGGATAACTGATCCCCTACCTGTATGTGTTTAATTTGCCAAAAAATATACACGGAATATTTAAAGGCAACTAGACCCTAAAAATGAATAGGGCATATTTTATATAGTGAACTTATTGCACGAGTTTCAGCTTGTCAATAGCAGCAATGATCCAGGACTTGAAACTTGTCACAGGGGGTCACCATCTTGGAAAGTGTCTGTGACACTCACATGCTCAGTGGGCTCTGAGCAGCTGTTGAGAAGCTAAGCTTAGGGGTCGTCACTAATTATCCAGCAGCAGCAGAAAATGAGCTTCCCTGGCTGTAATATAAGCTGATGCTACAGGTTTGCTGATGATTAAATTGTGATGTTTCTAATGATGTGTATTAATGACTAATCAGCCTTATATTGTGACTATATTTCTATGACACTATCAGGTGTATATTGTGAGTGGGTCCCTAAGCTCAGTAAGTGACAGCAGCACAGAGCATGTGAATCAGTGAATCAGTAGAAAAGAAGATGGGGAGCTACTGGGGCATCTACTGGGGAGACACAGATCTTTACTGCTAAAGGGCTGTGGTTGCTGCGGGCTGGTACACAAGCACAAAACATCATGGACAATATTATTAGCTCCATCTTTAGTTTAACTTGTCCTTTAAGGCAGCGGCTGCACAGTGAGGTTACAGTTCCTTCCACCCCCCACTCTCCAGCAGGGGCTTGCGTTCCCCTCCCAATAGTAACATATTCTGACATCCTGAAATCAACTTCCTGAATTGTTCTGTTCTGGCGCTCAGTCCATCTCCTGAACCTCACACTGAATAACACACTCTTTATTCTGCTCAGCAAATATTAAGCCCTTGATCTTGCAGAGATGTTGGAATTGACTGTAAAAAAAAAAAATCCCGAGTTTGTTTTTTTAAAGAGAGTATAAGGGAGACATGGGACCAAGCTGCCTCAACCCATCAGACACCAGTCTTTTTACAATAAATAAAAATAAATAAATCGGACCTGAACATGGTAGTGTTTATATTCCCAATTTAGTTTATGTTACAACCAGTTTAAGGGAAATTAAATAGAACATAACTAGTGATTAGTGATGGTTGAATCTACCCAGTTTCGCTTTGCCAAAAAATTCAGTAATTTCCAGCGAAATTCGCGGAAAAATTCTCGAAACGAGTCGCGGCATGTTTTTTTACGTTGCGCGACTTGTTTTCTTCGCAAATTTATTCGCCAGCGGTGAAGCGGCGAAGCGAAACAAGATAGATTCACCGCCAGCGAATTAATTTGTGAAACGCCAGCGAAAATTTGCCTGCTGAAAATTGGCTGGCGTCAAAAAATATTTTTTTCCGCGAAGTGAAACAAGATAGATTCGCCCATCACTGAACATAACCCCCAATAGAATCAATAGACCAAAAATATATGTAGGTATCGGACCTGTTATCCAGAATGCACGGGTTTTCTGGATAATGGGTCTTTCTGTAATTTGGAACTTCATACCTTAAGTCTACTAGAAAATCATATAAACATGAACTAAACCCAACAGGCTGGTTTTGCTTCCAATAAGGATTAATTATATCTTAGTTGGGATCAGGTACAACCTGCTGTTTTATTATTACACAGAAAAAGGAAATCATTTTGAAAATTTTGTATTAATCATTAGAGTCGGCCTTTCTGTAATTCTGAACTTTCTGGTTAAGAGGTTTCCGGATAACAGATCCCATACCATGTTCAATCTAAAAAAAAAAAAAGCAAAAAATACCCCTTTCTGGGGTTAAAAAATCCAAAACAGAGTGTTCTAGTAAGCGGTAGTGCTAATGCAAGCCCCCTAGTGATTTATATAACTAAAAATAACAATTGGTTTCACTTGCTCTCGGAATCCATTAATGACAATGAGTAACCTGAGCAATATAAACGGGCTGGTTCAATAGAAAACAATCTGTAATTTCAATTTAAAAAAAAAAAACGAAACGTGTTTGACCTTTTCATGCGCAGATTGACCACCATATGGCCAATACACATAGGATCCATGGGCCAATAATCAAAGATCCTGCTGGAGTCTTTTAAAGGGAGTGAGTTAAGAGATCTGTCGTCAGGGTTCAAACCCCCCCTCTGGGCAATAAGTTACAGAAGCCTTTGACAGATGGACAAAATAAGTTGCAAGTCTTTAAACAAGCTTAGATGCATGGATAGAGGCAGGCCCGGACTGGCCATTTGTGGGTTCTGGCAAATGCCAGATGGGCTGCTATAAGGTGCCATAGAAAGTCAGTATTTAGTGGGCTGGTAGGGGATTTTTGGGCCTCTATGTAGGCTAATTGGGCCTCTATGTAGGCTAATTGGGCCTCTGTGTACCTGAAATGCCAGGGCCTATTTTGATTCTCAGTCCAGTCCTGGATAGAGGCCTCTCTAGCTGTGCCCCACTCTCTAACACCTCCCATTAACACCCTACCGGGTTTCCTCAATCCACCACATTGGAACCTGCTATTCCTCCATAAAAAACACCAGTATTTTCTGTAAACCTTGCCCTATGAAAGTCAAAATGATCAAGCATTACAGAGAAAAAGGAAATCATTTTTAAAAATTTGGATTATTTGGATAAAATGGAGTCTATGGGAGCCAACCTTTCCTTAATTCGGAGCTTTCTGGATAACGGGTTTCCTGATAAAGGATCCCCTACCTGTACATCTAAACTCTAAAAGAAATTCTTGGAGTTACAGCCATAGAATGTACTCTGGCAATGGCAGACTTACAGATTTATCCCAGACAACTAAAGGAAGAGCTCAATAGAGGGAGAAGGAAAAGTGGAGGGTTAATAAGAGAAAGTAATAGAATAATAGAGTAATAGAGAGAATGAAAATAAAGGAAATAAAGCGGAATACAGGAGAAAGGTTGTTAACAGACATCTACTGAGTGATGGGTTTGGTGAATATTTCATTGCTTAATCGGGGATGCCACCTAAAATCGCATGCCTTTGATGACAATGTATTAGAAAGGATTTAGCTATTCATACATGTTATTAATAATAATAATAATAATATTCCATGGTGACCCCATGTTAAGATTCCATTGGCTAGTGGAATGTGCTACAGGCATGCTGGACATTTGGCATCTGTCACTTGTAACCGCACAAAAGTTCACATTCTAGTGGTTAGGGCAAGCGATCAGCTCGGCTATATTTAAATGGCATCCTCCAATGGGTATTTTACCATTAGGTATCCTGACCATTAGGAGTGTGTAATGTATTTCTACTCGGCCACCAATAACCATCAGTTTGGAGTTCCTACTCCGTCTCTATAGCCCTATCTTTCATCTCTTTTATTGGCTCATCAGGTGATTAGGCTGCTCTGCAACCTCTTTAGTTATCCTCCTGAATTATTTAAGAATACAGAACATTTGTCCACAAGATATTCACATTTATTTATTTCTAGTTGGGGTGGGGGGCACCCATATTGCTTTACAGGGCAGATGACAGAGCTCTTAAAACCTTCCATCACAACTTAGGGCCACACAGTTGACTTTCCTGCAACTTATTATTGCGGCAGCGTTTCCATTTCTCCCAAATACCAAATTTTCCGGGTTAAATTTGGATTTCATTGGATAATGCACTGGTTCTTGGCATACCACCTGCATTGTTTGTATGTCCAGAAAATGTATGTGGACTACTTAGTTTGCCAAATTGGTAAATTTCTGAGCTGCCCCTTGGGGGTGGGTTTTTAAAGGTAATTTTGAGTAAAATTAGGAGTATCCGTTATGTTAATTTTTGGAACTATGGCTGAATGACTCAAGATTGGACCTCCCGGAAGGAGCTTGAACTGAAAAAGTCCAACCATCACTCATGTAAAGAGAAGATGAAATATATACAGCAGGGGTGTCCAACCTGCGGCCCAGATGGATATGAATGCGGTCCAGCTTGAAATGCTTGGTTCCTGAGGAAACTATAGGAGTAGGCAGGAGGGAGGACTCATTGCCCAGTTAGTAGTAATAATAATAATATAATAATACATCTATTTAAAGGGGTTGTCCACCTTCAAACAACTAGTTTTCAGATAGAACACCAGAAATAATGCCTTTTTCCAATTACTGTCTATTTTCTATTTGTAACCATTTTTCTAATATTGAAGTGGAAAGTGTCATTTTTCACCTTCTAAGGGCTAGGCCAGACGGGGAGATTCGGGGGCATTTTATCTCCTGGCGACTTCTCGCCGCGACTTGTAGCCCCCGAACCTCCCCGAACAGCCACTTACCTAAGCGCACCGGCGTTGCTTGAAAACGCCGGCGCGTATCCACACGGAGCGGCGCGCTTTTTAAAATTGCTCCAAATTGCCTGGCTTAGGTAAGTGGCTGTTCGGGGAGGTTCGGGGGCTACAAGTCGCGGCGAGAAGTCGCCAGGCGATAAAATGCCCCCGAATCTCCCCGTCTGGCCTTAGCCTAAAGCAGCTCTGGGAAGGGGGGTCGCTGACCCCCCAACTGTTCTAAACTGATACATTTAATGGATACATCTCTTATCTTTGTCCCTGCTGAACAGAATCCCTGGGTTTCATTACAGGCAGCTGTTAGAATTGATACAATAGTTGCTAATACTCCAGAGATGTTGCTGTGAAATGTATCAATTAAATGTTGCAAAATTGTATCAGTTTAGAGTCTGCGCCTGAATTACTGAGCTGCCCCAGACTCTAACACCAGAGACACCAACATTCAACTTTGAACTTGATTCTGGAAAAACGGTAAAAAATAAATAATGGAAAGTAATTGAAAAAAAGTCTTTATTTATGGAGAACAATCTGGAAACCACTGGACAGAAAAAAGTGTTTGGAAGGTGAACGACCCCTTTAATATCAGGTGTCCCATATTCCAGTGTTTAGCTCCATCTGGTTATCCAACTGGTATTATAGTTCTTTTCGGTGCATTTTCTTTACTTTTACAAATGAAAAGTGTTTGTGTATTTCATGAGTGGCCCCAGACAATTTTTCTTTATCCAAGTGGCCCAGGGAAGGCAAACGTTATGGACACCCCTGATATAGAGTATATAGAGTATATAACAAGCACTTTGTTGTTTGCTACCTGCGTTTCACTTCTTTTTTTTTTTTTTCCCAGACACTTAAAACTTCATAAATGCTTCTCTTTTTTTTTTTAATTAAGTGCAGTCTTCCTTCTACTAATTCTTTTCAAATCTGGTCACTCACCCGTTGGAAAGGACCAAGAGGGAGAAACAAGGGTTCCTTGTTCTATAAAAAGTTCATTCCGAAGAAAAGAATGTTTCATCCGTCTTCTTACCTTGAAATGATCAACCAGAAATCTGAGCAGCCGTAGAGGCAAAAGCCCACCTTTAGCCGGGACGCCCTTGTGTGTATCTCCCTCTCTAATCTCTTTCACTTGTTAATTGCAGGAAGTTTTGGGAGGTCCATCTCCCAGCTGTTGCCTCCCATAATGAATGACCTCTAATTCTTCATGTGTGCTCTGTGGCCATAGAGTCAGGCAGTGCTTCAGGGGGAGAGTAAGGGTGGCTTTTTAGGCAAACAGGGGAAGTCCTACGAGGCTGAGAAAGACAGAAGGGGAACTCTAGTTACCGAGAAATAGGAGACACTTGAGGACAGTAACTGACAACTGCTTGTGAAAGACACTTCATTAGATCCACTGAAAAGTAAACTATACAAGGACCACGTTCTTGGGAAGTCAATGCTGGACATACAAGGTAAGAGGGGCGCTTTGTTTCATGGCATTTCGGTGTCTGAAGAAGAATTAAGTTTCTTCTTGGTTTCACCCCAAGTTTGGTCAGCTGATATTTTTTAATTGAAGTATTATTCAGTAAGTAGGAGAGCTTTAAAGGGTGTGGAGGTTTTCCTGCTTAACTTGACGTATCAGATGGATGGAGAACTGGGCTTGGCTCCATCATCTCTAGCTTTGTAGTTAATTGTATTCACACTAAATGATTGTGTCGTCTTATGTCAAACACATTTTCCCTGTCCTGATGCATTAAATATAAGTCTTTCTATGGATCAGATCTTTTACAATACCTCTATGCTTGCACTAGAGCTTACAGTCGAGAAGCATGGATCCAATTTTTGTAATGTCTTAAAAAAAAAAAATATATATATATATATATATATATATAT
>CM044448.1:8090372-8149194 GCA_024363595.1 Xenopus borealis
TGGGTACAGTCCTCCTTGTTCATCCATGGGTACAGTCCTCATTGTTCATTGCATGGGTATGACTCTCCTTGTTCTTTCAATGGGTATGGCTTTCTTTGTTCATTCCATGAATACAGACATCCTTGTTTATTCCTTGCGTATGGCTTTTGTTGTTCATTCCATATGTATGGCCCTGCCTTGTTCATTAGACAGGTTTTGGTTATTGCAGCTGAAACAAGTATGAAGACTAACTCAGTAGTGATGCGGTTAAGAAAAAGTGGGGAAAGAGCTGGAATCCAAGATATCAGTGACCATCAACAAAGTTTGGTATCCGGGTTTGAGGCTTTTGCCAAGAGGAACTGTTGCTTTCATTTCTGGCAGGGCTCTGTACACAGGCCTCTCATTCCATTTGTCCCCGAGAAACACAAGATGCCAGATTTCGGGAATTTACATCAGGGATGAAGTTCCACCCTCACACAGACTCAAACAGAATCAAAGACCCTGGCAAATAATTGGGCAGGGTGTAGAAGATAAGGTTAACCGCCTCCACCCTGTTGGGGGAAGACGTGGGGGTTATCCCAATGTTATTATATTTTTATCTTATATATACACATGTATAATGACAAAAAATAACAGTTATGAAAGAAAGCAAAGAATTAAAGTGTGGAACCAAGGTTCTTTTATGTTGTACTAATGCCCTGGAATGTGGGGGTACTGGAAGTTAAACAAGTGAAGGGCAGGTTGGGTGACAGTGATGTGACTATGGGGTGGGGGTTGGCACCAGAGGAAGAGACCCTCTGACAGCCTTGTCATGATATTTCCCCTTTAACTAAATGTTCTCCATTCATGTTTTCCCCCTCTCGCCTTAAAACCAGCAGGTCAGAGTGTGTTTCTGCAGATGATATACTTGTTTTATTTTTATGGGGTTGCTGTTCTGTTTGGGAGCTGGAACGTTTCCAGGCCAAATACTAAACAGTTGTTTCTCATAGAGCAGGTGAAAGCAAAAGCCTTTGCTACCGGATTTCGACTTTAGCGCGAGCACATGTCAGTCCCATATGTTGCCTATAAATCCTGCAGAGTACCTATTAGGGTCCCCCGTACGTCGCATGTGCCCCCTGTGTGAGAACAGCCCCACCTGGCCGGGGATTTCGCAACAATGAGCTCCTATTGTTTATAGCCCCACGCTGAGGTCATTTTCCAAGACAAAACAGGGCAAAGTGTGGAAATTAATTTGGTGCTAAGTTTTTTTTTTTTTTTTTCTGTTTTTGAGTTTACAATAATCCTTTGAGTCTTGGAACTTAGAACACTCTTTATAAAGGTTTTCTGCTTCGACGCACTGAGCCAGGCCCACCTGACGTCGAAAAGGCCCGAGCTCGAAGGTTTCTGGAGACAATTCTTAGTGTTATAGAAATTCTGTTTTTAAAATATTGTTTCACTGATATCAGAAGAGTTAATATAAAAGAAATAATGTCAATTATTTCAATTAAAATTTTCATAAAAGCCGGAGCAAAGTTTCAGCAATTGCTATAAGTGGTTGTTTCCCTTGAAATTAACTTTTAAATCCAAATTTATCTCATTATTTTCTCATGGGTTTTTTCCCCTTATTTATCAATACATTTTCCCGAAACTTTCGTGTTCTTCTTCAGATTATTGCATGAAACCCAACATATCTTGAGATATCTTCAGGACTCCTCCCATTGATTTATATGCAACTACGGCATTTCTGAGATGCCAAATTCAGACTTTTTCCATCCTGAAAAATTTGAGGTTTTTTTTTACAAAAAAATTGAGATTTTATTGTAAAAAAAACACAAATTTTTCAAGTTTTTGGCATTCGGACCCATAACTACCTTAGTGTTATATAGAAAGTTATATTCCAAGGCGATTTGCAATTGGTTTTCATTTTTTATTATTTGTGGGTTTTGAGTTATTTAGTTTTTTATTCAGCAGCTCTCAAGTTTGCAATTTCAGGGTTCAAATAACCCTTGCAACCATGGATTGATTTGAATGACAGACTGGAATATGAATCTTATATAGGCTGAAAAGAAAGATGAGGAATAAAAAAGTAGTCATAACAGTAACACGAAAAAAAAATCTTTTTTTTTACTATAAAATCCAATTTTTTAGCGGGAAAAAAACTTGATTTTTTAGAATTTAATAAACTCCAAGGGGGTTAAAAGTTGAATAAAAAAAGTATGTCTACTCAAACCTTGCAAGTACATGTAGAAGTCAATGGGAGAAGTCTTGAAGATATCCTGATCCGCCCTTGGTTTTGTGCAATAATCCAAAAAAATTAGTTTTCACAGCAGAAATGATGCCCATAAACTTGAATGATCAAAGAACTTTGATGCCCATACACTGTAATGCATTTCAGATACATTTTTGGCAACACGAAACGGGTCAAATTCGCCAATTCCTACAAAAAATCAGTATGACTTCAATTTTTTATCGAGTTTTTTCCTGCACAGGAAATCTTTGGGAAAGGGGATTGATAAATAAGGGGTGAAAATTTTGTGCAAATTAGGTTGGACTACTTTACCAAAAATTTTCAGAAATTTTTCATTATCAAATTTGCAAAAACAATCCCATACATTTTTATCCTTACAGAGCATTTGTTTTTTATATGGGGTCAGTGACCCCAATTTGAAAGGGGGAAAGATTTAGAAGACGAAGGCAAATAATTCAAGCACTAAAAAATACTGAATACATTTAACACTATGGGGCAGATTTACTATTGGTAGAATTTCGAATTAAAAAAAAAATCGAAATTCGACCATCTAATAGTTTCTTGGGGGTCATTTTCAATTGTCAGTTTTTGATCGAATTAAAATCGTTTGAATCTAAGAATTTGAACGATTAAAAAAAAAAAAAAACGATTTCCCAGGTCCCCCGTAGTCTACAATGGCAATTTGGCAGCTTTAATGTGGCGCATAGTCGAATTCTACATTTTTTTAAAGAGAAAGCACTTAAAATTTTTAATTCAAATCTATCGACTATTCGATAGTCGAAGTAGCCCAAAATTACTTTGAAATTCGAATTTAAAAAATTCAAATTATATTCGAAAATTCACTGTAAGTAAATGTACCCCTATGTTTCCATAAGGATTTAATGGTTTTCTCCATCTCAAGAGGAGCAGGAGAAACATTTTAGCCAAAAAAAAATTATATATTTGAAAAATCCATGTACACTGTGGTTGTTTTATGTTTTGGTGCTACCTAACCTCAGCTAAAATGTTTTTGTTTTCTGTATTTTCCAGGCATAAAAACAGAGGACAGTTTAAGTCATTCCCCAGGACAGAGTGGGTTTCTTACCTATGGCTCAAGTTTCAGCACCCCATCACCAGGGCAGGCGCCGTACTCTTACCAGGTTCATGGTACGTATGAACGCTGTTGTTATGGGTCCCGTTGTATTGGTCTTAGCTCCATATACAATAATACACAGATTATAGCAATGGCTAGTAGAATACTAAAGAAGAACTTGCCCAGTTACCACTGTAGGATTAAGGTTTCTCTTTGGTCCAGGACACACACCATCTGTGTGTTGTATCTGTAGGTTCATTGTGATAATCCAGATCCTAGTGGGCGTGTTTGTGGGAAGGAAAGTAGATTGGACACGCCTCCGAGGAAGCTCCGATGTTAAGTTAAAGGAAAACTATACCCCCAAAATGAATACTTGAGCAACAGATAGTTTATATCAAATTAAGTGACATATTAAATAATCTTACCAACCTGGTATATATATTTAAGTAAATATTGCCCATTTACATCTCTTGCCTTGAACCACTATTTTGTGATGGTCTGTGTGCTGCCTCAGAGATCACCTGACCAGAAATATTTCAACTCTAACTGTAACAGGAAGAAGTGTAGAAGCAAAAGACAGAAATCTGTCTGTTAATTGGCTCGTGTGACCTAACATTATAGTTTGTTTTGTATGTTTGTGTGCACCGTTGAATCATACAATCCCAGGAGACTGTCCTTATTTTATAAAATGGCTATTTTCTATTTATGATTACCCAATGGCACATGCTACTAAAAAAGTATATTATTATGAAAATGGTTTATTTACATGAAGCAGTGTTTTACATATGAGTTGTTTAATGCAATATCTTTTTATAGAGACCTACGTTGTCCGGGGGGTATAGTTTTCCTTTAAGCTATTACAGGAGGATGTGCTGAAATGTGCTGCATCATATCTCAGGGTGCTGTGCATCAATTACAGAGTATAAGATGGGGTGTGCTTTTATGCTCAATATTCATCAGGTATGGGATCCATTATCCGGAAACCCATTATCCAGAAAGCTCCAAATACTGGAAAGGCCATCTCCCATAGACTTTTAGAGGCAGATTTATTTAAGGTCAAATTTAAAAGTTATGCGATTTTTTTTGTAATAAATTTGAATGTACTCAAACATGGTCTAATATTCGATCAAATATGAAGAACACGAAAATTCGAAAAAAACTCCCCCCAAATGTCAGAAAGGCAATAAGCGTCTTCTAATGGTTCAACGAACATCTGCCATTGACTTGAAATCGTCAGGTTTTAGGTTGGAAATGTTCCAATTAGCACTGTTTTCACGGTCGAGGTGCGATAAATCTTACATCTGAATACAAATTCAAGTTGGGGATTTAAAATTTGAAATTTGGTTTTGACCAAAAAAAAATAAAAATAGAAAATTAGAATTTGGCATTCGAACCTAGGGATGGGCGAATTTGACCCGTTTCGTTTTGCCACCGGCGAAAATTCGCCCGTGCCCATTAAAGTTTATGGGCGTCAAAATTAATTTTGGCACGCAGTGAATTTTTTCTCTATAATAATAAAGCCTGTTAGCTCGTCCTTGATCCAAACTAAGATATAATCAGGGTCGCTCCGGTCATGAGGCAAGGCGAGACCCTTGCCTCTGGTGGCCTGTTACCAGGGGCGTCAAAAAGTTTTTTAAATTGGAAATTCAGCTCTTCTAGTGCAGCGAGCGCAATAGCAATGTGGCCCCTCCTCCACCCGCTCCAACGCTAGAAGTTAGAAGAACGGAGCAGGAGGGGGGGCGGCAGCAGCCCCTGAAACGCCCCTGTTTAAATTACTTTTTAGTAGACTTAAGGTATAGAGATCTCTTATCCAGAAAACCCCAGGTCCCCAGCATTCTGGATAACAGGTCCCATACATGTTTATTATTCCTGCTGCAGTAACACTTCCCACCAGTTTCAACCATCAGAAAATTTTTCCAGGGTCGGACTGGCAGGTGGGACACCGGGAAAAAACCCGGGGGGCCCTGACTCTCATGGGCCCCCACCGGGCCAATCCCCTTCCCTAGAAAACCCTTTTCTAAAAGCATAAAAACTTTGGCGCTTCGCAGCGGCATCAGCGTCCACATTCTGAACATCGCTGTCCGTACTTACGCTCTGCGTGGCGCTTTCAAGCGAGGGCGCCAGTCTGACCCTGCATTTCCCCCTAGGATTGCAATAGAATAGCGCCACCATCACTTGGTTTATTTAGCAGATAAACACAATGGGGGTCATTTATAAAGTTCGCGCAGAGAAGATTGATTCGCAGAGTGAATATATTTGCCCTGCGCCTGGTTATATTTATAAAGCTGAATAAGAGTGAGCAAACAGATTTGCGAATTTGTTTTTCACATTGCGAATGTCTATAGGAGCTTTTTAAATATGACAAAAATCACAAATTGCAAACACTCTGCGCCACAACTTTGGTGGCGGAGAAAATATTCGCAAAACTGTTTCGCAAATTGCGAATTTAAGTTACTTTTAACGCTATTTTCGCGCAAAACAACCTCGCAAAGCGCCTGCGCTCATGCAAAGACCCGTCTTGTTTGCGAGTTGTTTGCGAAAATTCATTCACAATGCGAATTCGCAAAAACCGGAAGGACGGGCACAGTAGTGCAATATTTTAGCGTTCAGGCAAAAGCATGGGCAAAACTACCATTTGCGAACAATTATGCGCTGCGCGAACTTTATAAATGACCCCTATGAATCATAAATGAAGCATCTGGTAGAAATGACAGACCTCTCGCCGACCTGAATCCAGATGCAAATTTTTGCCCTAAAAAAATAAAAAATATTTGTATACCCCAGGGATCCAGCAATAAAACCCCATTATATAGCAGGCGATCCTTTTACTGTAAGCTTTCAGTTTTTAACATCTGCACGGGTAATCTCTTAACTAGCGCCGCGTCCAGGCTGCAGGCGTCTGGCACCAAAGGGTTAACCACCCAAAAACCAAAGCAAATTTCCAGCTGTCTCGGTGGAATGTTTAGTAACACAGGACAAGACATGTGGCCTGAAACGTGCGGCTCGTGCTCTTATCCAAAACAAGCGACATCAGGGGACATTTCCCATGTCAATAAAACGTTTCTATTTGTTGCATCTGTCTGGCAGCTCGGAGGCTTTCCGACAACTTCATCTCTCGCACCGACTCACCTCTAGGGCTTTTACATATCCGTGGCCTCCTGAGAAGCTCTGTCTTGATCCAGTTTCAGGGTGGAGTTTTAGATATAGATCTAGTCTCTCTGTCACTGAGACTTACTGTAAAGCAATTTCATGTTTCAATGTTGTCCCTTTGTTGCCAAGAGGGGAACCAATATGGCGGCTTTCAGGGGCAAAAGTAACAAAGGGGGTGAATGATTCTGTGAATAACATGATTTGATCTGCTTTAACAATTCACCTCCCTATTCATATACATCATTCTCATAACTCCCAATACTCACAACTGGAAAATAAGTCATTCCACCCAGTTACACCCACACACCCAATCTCAAGCTGCACCTACTATTATCCCTACTGCTACTATAGGCACCATCTCTGCCTACTATACCTGCTATCCCACAGTCACACTCCCTTCCCAGAGACTATTATCCACTGTTACTATAGACACCATCTCTCCCTACTATACCTGCTATCCCACAGTCACACTCCCTTCCCAGAGACTATTATCCACTGTTACTATAGGCACCATCTCTCCCTACTATACCTGCTATCCCACAGTCACACTCCCTTCCCAGAGACTATTATCCATTGTTACTATAGACACCATCTCTCCCTACTATACCTGCTATCCCACAGTCACACTCCCTTCCCAGAGACTATTATCCCAATAATATGTCAATAAAACGTTTGTATTTGTTGCATCTGTCTGGCAGCTCGGAGGCTTTTCCGGCTTTACCTGCTATCCCACAGCCACAGAACTTTCCTATAAGACTCATTTTCCTATTGTTATAGTAGGCCTACTGTACAACCAATAGTATAAATGGGTGAATTTGTGCTGCCTTATTGCATTTCAGCCTCTGTTGTTAAAGCAAACACAAGAAAGCACAAAGCTCACAAATTCAAAGCGTTCCAGAATGAGCTGAATGAAAGTAGTTAAGTAGAAAGGGTTAAGTAGAGCTACTAAAGGAGTAAGGTACACACTAGGGCAACTATAAGTTACTGCCTTTCCCATGCAACTGCACAGACTCATTCACCCTCAGCTACAGGGGGCAAGTCAGTATCCCTAGGCTGAGCAGTAATGAAATTGCCTCATAAATTGCCCTTAAGGGTAGATTTTTACCTCTTGCTCTTTTTTTGTCTCGGTGAAAAAAAAACCCGACCAACTGTCTCGAGACTGACAGCCAACGACAGCTGCGAGCCTGTGTGATAAATTTCATTTTTCAAGATGATTCCCACAAGGCTTTTCAAGTTCTGGCTTCCAACCTCTGGTGGAGAGTAAAGTTTTAAGTGGAGACAAAAACTATTTGGAAAGAAAACATCCCCTGCTGCTTTCCATCCATCTTTGATAATAAAACCGCTTGCGTACCCACTGCCACTTTAAGGACCGCTTCAAAGCAAAAAGAATGTGTGTCATTGTTAATAAAATCAGGGAATGTGGTCGTGACCCCTTAGTCTTACTATGGGATATATATATATATTAAAAGTATGGTTAAAAGTTTAATTTGAATGTATTATAATATTACCAATTTGATTCATGATGATAGTGGGAACTGGAGGTATAACTAGTTGGAACGAATGTGAATGTTAATAAGGAGGAGACTGTGCCTCGGGCTCTGGTGTGTTAATAGGACACGGTGCCTGCCAGCCATTCTCTCATATCTGGTTTTGTCACTTCTGTGTTAATTCATTCTAATTCATTCCATTAGTTCCAAAAGGGTAACTATTGCTTCCATATTTTAAAAGAGCCACTAAACATCAAGTTTTACTCCTGAAGTGTGACTACTGTAGGTGAAGATACTGCCATAGTTTTACAGTATATCTCACTCTGTACAGACTAGGAGCAAACTTAGGGACTGTTCCTGCTGAATTGTGCTTAGTACAGGGAATACCTATGTGACATAGTTTTATGGGATCTCTCTGTACAGACTATGAGCAAACGTAGGGACTGTTCCTGCTGAATTGTGCTTAGTACAGGGAATACCTATGTGACATAGTTTTATGGGATCTCTCTGTACAGACTATAAACAAACTGAGGGGCTGTTCCTGCTAAATTGTGCTTAGTACAGTGGAATGCCTATGCTGATATGGGCATAATGAGGGGACTGTATGTGAATAGGGAGGAATAACTCTGCTACCATAGTAATTGATTTATAAGGTGTGGAACCTTCATGCCTATACCAATGCAATATTTTTGAGGAGCTGATTGGGGGGGGGGGGGTGATATTATTACAGGGCTCCGTTGTGCTCCAAGCATTTTGGCATCCCCCAACCTATGATCTGATCTATGGACCCTGGCGTGAGTGAGCCAAACCAAGAGACTGGACAAACTGATAACTCTCACTAAACTGTCACTGGGAAAACTAGAAATAAAAGTGGATTGTGCCAACACATTATCTGCTTTTTTTAAAATATGGGGAAATGTTTGCAGTGTGCAAACCACAATAACCAATCAACAGTTCATGTTTATTGTTCTAGCGCAGAATAATAAAGTCAGCGTTTAATTGGTTACTGGACTCAATTTAGTTTGTGCCTAAGCCCAGATTATAACACATTGAACTTGCTGCATGGGGTGTTGCCCATGGTCTTTCTGAGAACATAAACTGCATTTAATTAGTGTTTATTATCCCTTTAAAGGGCAAGGAAAGGCAAAGAAATAAAATCCCATTTTTACTTTCTTTAATGAACATGAAATCTATCTCCAATATACTTTAATTAAAAAATGTGTATTGTTTTTATAAGAAACCTGACTGTATGCAGTGAAATATTCCCTTCAATTAATGCTGTGGATAGGAATTGTCAGACGGTCCCTAACTTCTGGCAGGGAAACAATCATACTTATGAACAGCAGGGGGAGCCCCTGTCTTACTTACCAGCCATGCAGAACTCCAGCAGCTTTGTTTTTTGATCATTTATGACGATCCCTAAGAAGCCCAGACCACACTGAGCATGTGTATGTAGTCTAGTCTTGCAAAGATGTATAACAAAGTTACAAGATGACAGCCCCCTGTGGCCAACTTTGAAAGCATAAATCATTTGTTTGATTAGGCTTGTGGTGCAGTAAGTTCATGTTTATGTTTAGTATACAAAATACACCATTTCTACCCTTATTCTAGATTAGACTTTCCTTGCCCTTTAAAAGGGAAAGAAAGTCATTTATACTCAGGGTCGGGGACTGTTGTCCAGGGCCCAACTCTGAACCCCCAGGCCAGGAGATTGGGAGAGGGGATCTGGCCCGGCTTGGCCCATGAGGGTTGCCACCTGGCCGGTATTTTTGATGGTTGAGCCCAATGTTATTAATAGGAAAACAAAGATAAATATATAGGAAGGCTGATATTTTTTTCAAGAAAAGGGGCAACCCTAGCTGGGGCCCACCAGGTTTTTTCCCGGTGCCCTGCCGGGACAGTCCGACCCTGTTTATACTTGGGAGGTGCCAAATGTTAGGGGTTGTTTTAACTTACATGACACCACAGGGTTGGAGCTCCTATCGCCGTAAAACTTCTTTGCTTTTCAAATTTCCCGGGGCAGACAAAAACACAATAGAGCGAAATAGCAGGCTTTTTTTGTTAAAGTTTAGCACTACTGCACATGCGTAACCGCAAGAAGTGGAATTAAGATGATCGCTCCGTGCCGCTCACTGGAAGAACCCCGGTTTTTCCACTGCTAGGAGCACCGGCACAGGGTGTCAGGCAAGTAAATACAGCCACTTGGGGTGCCTAACTTTTGGCACCCCCCAAGCATAAAATTGCTTCCCTTCTCCTTTAAAACAAGCCAACTGGCAGCGTTCTCAAACAATGCAACCCAACACTGTGCGAAAAGCAAAAGCCGAATTATAAAAAACATAAGGGGCCACATAAAGTCGGGAAATTTGAAATCTTTGCCAGCGACGTGCCATTGAAATCTACACACATTCACATTCACACACTTAACCTCAATTGTGGTGGGAAAATATTGTGTTGGGAAAATGCTGGAAGGCAATTGTCTCGAGACAAAGATAAAGTAGAGATAGAGGAGCCGTCAGACACTGCCTTCAGCTACTAAAAATGTTGCATTCCTGTATAGTGGCACGTACTTGTATCTATATACATATATAGACATGCAGATATAAGGAATTGTAATCCTGAGTCGCTTACCCATCATTCTATCATGTGGTATAACCAAATGGGTGAAGGAAAATTCACTACTTGTCTTAAAGATCCTGTCATGGGAAAAAAAAAATTTTTCAAAACACATCAGTTAATAGTGAATTCTGCACTGAAATCCATTTCTCAAAAGAGCAAACAGATTTTATTTATATTTCATTTTGAAATCTGACATGGGGCTAGACATTTTGTCAATTTCCCAGCTGCCCCAAGTCATGTGACTTGTGCTCTGATAAACTTCAATCACTCTTTACTGCTGTACTGCAAGTTGGAGTGATTTCACCCCCTCCCTTTCCTCCACCCAGCAGCCTAACAACAGAACAATGGGAAGGTAACCAGATAACAGCTCCCTAACACAAGATAACAGCTGCCTCATTAGTAAACCCATGTCCCACTGCGTACTATTCAGTTACACGGAGAAGGAAAAACAACAGCCTGACAGAAAGCAGTTCCCTCCTGAAGTGCTGGCACAAGTCACATGACCGGGGCAGCTGGGAAATTGACAAAATGGCTATCCCCATGTCAGATTTCAAAACTGAATATAAAAAAATCTGTTTGCTCTTTTGAGAAACTGATTTCAGTGCAGAAGTCTACTGGAGCAGCACTATTAACTGATGTGTTTTTTAAAAAACATGTTTTCCCATGACAGTTTCCCTTTAACACTTTCAAAAGAGGAATGAAAGGAGTAATCCCACCTGATTCCTACTCCCAGTAATAGCAACAGACTGCCTGCTATTTGTTTTACAATTTAAAAGTTGTTGTACAAGAGGCATAAATGCCAGAGGCAGCGACCAGCCACGTGGGGTCCATCTGGATAACAGCCATTCCTACATGTGCCAAGGAGACCCCGTGGCAATGCCAGGCTTTTAGCAGCAGGTTAAGTCTCCGAGAGCCTCCAGTCATCCCATTAGAGACTGACGACATCTGACTATTCCAAAATGTCCATTGTGCTTGATCTCTGGGTGGCAGCCTCCTTGGTGGTTGTAGGGGGCCCATCTTGATAAGGTCACTGACTGATTTTATTATGTTTGCTGAAAAAAAAAAGGAGCTTTAATTCATCCAAGACGCTGGCTCCCCTGCCTCTGCTGGATTTTGTGTGTGCAATGGGTGGTGGGGGGCTTAAACTGATTGGAGGCTCACAGCACTGAAGAAAACATAAGCTGTCTGACTCATGAATTCTCAGCTACAAGCAATATCAGTTGGGCCATGCCTGGAATTATTTGTGCTCTTGGGTAAAGAACATTCAGTAAAGTGTTTTATAAATAAGCCGGGACAGTTTGGCTACTTTGTTTTGGGCCCCCCAGGATCACAGGGGCCCCTTGGTGGTGGGCGGTGAGCGATTGCTGCTTAAAGTACAAATAAGATATATTGTGATACTTCTTTTTTTTATTATAGATGGACATTATAAGACCTCTAGCTGTTGTTTAAGGCCAATTGCTTGCATGCTATGGCATAAAATATAGACATTCAAACAGAAGGAATTTAAATAGATGGAATATTAGTTAGAAAATCTGAGGGCAACATTTATCCAATGCCTGAAGCCAAATATGCCCTGTCCACAGTATAAATGATACCTATTAGAACATTCACATGGTTCTTCTTTAGCCAAAGCATTAGGACCCTGAAGGTGGAATTATAGATAGAGGCCAACAGACAGGCCTGAAAGACCAAAACCAGAAAGATCTGCAAGTTTATGCAGTTCTCAATGCAACGGATCTGTATAGCCTAAATTATGATTTGCTTGTTGGCCCAAGAGCCTAACTATTGGATCAGCCTAATGTTGGCTACCTCAAGGTGGGCATATCAGTGAAGGATCTGCTAGCTTGGTGACCTCGGCAAATGAGTAGAGCTTCACGTGTATGGCCAGCGTTAGAGCTAGGCTACTCTTTATCCAGAAAACTGTATAATTTACAGGACTAGACTAACTTTCAGCCAATCAGAAAATTGCATAATTCAAAGGATTAGACCACTCTAGATCTTCTCAGATCATTAGAAGACTCATAAAGCCTAGGCCAGTATCGGACTGGCCCACTGGGATGCCAGGAAAACTCCCGGTGGGCCCAGGTGTCAGTGAACCCTCTTGCTTCTAACCATATGGCCTATTTCATGTTCATTCCCTATTTCTTTATGGTAAAAAAGAGGCGTAATAATGGAAGAATAGAGTATAGTAAATAGATATAAAAGACTAGGAGAAAAAAGAGGTTGAGTGAGGAGAGGAGGAATAATAGTTTGGAAAGTGGGCCCCTGGTCTAAGGTTTTCTGGTGGGCCCCTGATCTAAGGGTTTTCTGGTGGGTCCCTGGTCTAAGGTTTTCTGGTGGGCCCCTGGTCTAAAGGTTTTCTGGTGGGCCCCTGATCTAAGGGTTTTCTGGTGGGCCCCTGGTCTAAGGATTTTCTGGTGGGCCCCTGGCATCCCAGTCCGACACTGGCCTAGGCCAACATGTAGCGAGCACTGGAACATAGACAGGACCTTGTGTATAGAACATTAGAACATTCTAATGGTTATTCCAGCTTGTAGCCAGTTTGAGCTGTAGAACATTTACAATTCGATATCTGTAGAAAATCAGTATATTTGAAAATTGTCATGGCTGTTCCATGGGGTTCGGCAGGTAGAATGTCCACAGTGCAAAGTTAACTTTAGCTGAGCCGACTGCAACAAGTACAGCAGCAAATAAATAAGAATTTATATAAAAACTTCACTTTTTTTCCCCCAAAAGCCAGCAAAATGCAATCCAAATGTTATAAATACAACCCGACTTTAGCCGCCAAATGGCGAGGAGTTACAGATAAGAACAACGAGACGGCCAAGAGCCTGACAGAGCCGTATTAGATAACTGCGCAACAAATGTCGCATCGAATATCGTTAGGGTTGCCACCTGGCCGGTTTTTTACCGGCCTGACCGGTATTCTTGAGGGCTGATCCCAATGTTATTAATAGGAAAAAAAGTGAATTATATAGGAAGGCCGGTATGTTTTTTAAGAAAAGGTGGCAACCCTAAATATCGTGCCGCGTTGAATTGTACAAACAACCGCGATGCTCCTAATTGGGGAAATGCCGAAGAAATGATGTCTGACTTCGAAATCAGCTTGCCACACACTCTTCACGGGTCCTAGAAAGTTACTTAACCTCACTGTTCCTCCGTGGGCCGGCGTTATGGGAGGACTGGGAGTAAGGCGTACTGAATAAATGAAATTGAAAGAAAAATTCCTTCGCTTCTGCTGTATTTAACCCCTGACCCCCGCCATAATGAAAAACAGGCACGGTGGCTGCAAATCCGACCTAGTGAAACCACCGCTGTGTGTTGTAGCTGCAGCCGACTGAGACACATGGAATGCGAATTCCAAAAGCGCTAACGATAGTGATGCTTTAACGCCAACTGCGCAGTGACACCCAGAATGCTTTGCTTTGACCAGATCTTGGCTGGCACCCTATAATCATTGTTGGTTGGAATCAGATATCTATTTTAGATTAAGAAATAAGAGGTGATTATTTTGCTGTTCCCTTTATTCAGGGCAGTTTCAGCCTTGCCATTGTTTTCAGACTGTCTGTCCACAACCATCCTTATTCTCATTCCAAACCTTCCGGTAATGGTAAAAAACAAGTCCGATATTGGTATATGCAGTGATGGATTTAAACCCGGTGCAACCCTAGGCCACTGACACCACCAGTGGCGTAACTACCAGGGGTGCAGAGGGAGCAATTGCACCAGGGCCCCCACCCCCTTGGGGCCCATTTAGGGTTGCCACCTGGCCGGTATTTTACCGGCCTGGCCGGTATTTTTGATGGCTGGGCCCAATGTTATTAATAGGAAAAAAAGAGAAATATATAGGAAGGCCGGTATTTTTTTCAAGAAAAGGTGGCAACCCTAGGTCCATTGGAGCCACGATAATGGTTATGGCAGGTTGTTATCTAGGGGGAGATTTACAGCACACATGCCATCAACACTCCAGCATGGGGTTTATAGGGCCCGACTGGGGGGCCCAGGTGCCCATCCTATACCGGGGCCCACCAGGGAGTAGTTACGCCACTGGACACCACATTACTACTACGCCCCACTAACACTCCATTTGCACTCCAACTAGGGTTGCCACCCAGCCGGTATTTTACCGGCCTAGCCGGTAAAACACCAGCCAAGGCCGGTATTACAAATTTACCGGCAATGTAGCTGCCGGTAAATTTGTAATACCCCTTAAAAAAGGCCCTTGCCTTGCCTGAAATCCTATGAAAACTTACCTTTCTCGCGTCTTCAGACGATCGCTCGCCATGGCTCTGCCCCTTTTGCGTCACGTCCTGCCCCTTTTTGGCCCCGCCCCCATCAGCCGGTATTATATTTTGCAAAAGGTGGCAACCCTAACTCCAACCTGCTCCCACCATCCCATGCACACCCAAACCAGCTCACACCCACCCTATCTGTGCGCAGAACACAACCTGCTTGTATGTGCACACCCCAGCCTTCACCCACACACATCCCATGTCCTTGCACCACCCTTACCCCGCCCTTACTTGTTCCCTACTACTGAAGTTCCCAGTTAAAATGCAACAAGTGGGCAATCTGCAGCCCCCAGGCTGCCACACGGTATTCGGAAGAGCTGCCCAGGTGAAAAGTGCCTGTAATGATTTTCAAATATCAGCATGTCATCGGGCCCACCCCCAATGTCATCAGCCCCACCCCCGATGTCATCAGCCCCACCCCAAAATCATTGCTCCACCCCTGAGATCATCTGTCAGCCCCCTACCCCATCTGCACTGCCTTCTGCCCCTTTTCAGAGGAACGAAAAGTACCCCAGACCCACTGCCCTAGGCCCGGGTCTTTATTGCTTAGACACAATTTCTGGGCACTAATTTTGTTTTCATTTTCCTACTTATATCACATGGCATAAAACCACCTACACAATAAGAACATACAACGTATCCACCCTTTCTTCCGCCTGCACTTCAATAAAAACATCTTTTTATTCTGTCTCCTTGGATAATTTTCCTGCTTTTCACAAAAAACTTTTCATCCAACCTCTCAGTAAGTCAGACTTTTGGTGTTAAGGCTGTGAGAGATTCAGTCTGTTGTAAACTAGAAGAAATCAGGGGTAATAATATTAGGAGAGGACTTCAGCTTATAGCGCTCACAAAGGCAAAATTCTACAATCTTTTTATTTTTCCAACAAATGTTTTGTGATATAAATACACATAACAACCAGGGGGAGAAGACAAGTTTGCTCCATAAAACCAAACTCTCCATAAAATAAGACTTTTTTTTCCCCTACTCCAGATGGTTTTGATTAGCTTTAGTCTAAGATTATGGCGGCAGAGCTGATTTTTAGCCTCCAGAAAGTCCATGGGGAATTGGAAGGCCTCATTTGTTAGGGGTCAGATCACAAGTTTTACAGTACAATTAATGTTTCACAAATAATACTAAGGAAATCTTTTTTTTTTCCCTTCAAAAGTGCTTGTTGACATGAACTATCCAGTGATTTCTACAAAACAGAATATGGGCTTTAATTTTGATAATCTCTCCATTTCATTTCATTTTTTTCTTTGTCCTAAAACCACCCTCAAAGCTGATATATATAACTACTTTGTCATTTTTTTTTTTACTGCCAGTAAAAATATATTCCAAAATAAAATAATAATAATAATAATTGTTTTGCAGCGAGCCAAAAAAATAAATGTAAAATACGCACCCGGTAACTGTGCTGACAATATGAGTATTCGAAAGAAAGCTGATTATGAGCCTCTGTGTATTCATTGTTTATCTTACAGTTCAGTTTAAAAAACAAAGGGTAACTTTATATAGAAATAACACATAATAAGCACTAGTTCTCTTTTTTTTTTTTAAGAAAATAATTTTACTTGCATTATTTATACCGGCCTGGGACCTGTTTACTTAAAACCCAGAAATCTCCGAATTAGGGGACGATCTCCTCGAGACTGAATCAAATACGTTTTTTTTTTTTTATATTTCCTTGTCCATCAACCCAATTAAGATATAATTATTCTTTAATGGGGGCAAACAACCCCATTGGGTTCATTTGATATTTAAATTTCAGGTATGATATCCGTTATCCGGAAACCCGTTATCCACAAAGCTCTGAAAGGTCGTCTCCCATATACACTCCATTTTATCCAAATAATCCACATTTTTTAAAAATGATTTCCTTTTCTGTGTAATAATAAAACAGTAGCTTGTACTTGATCCCAACTAAGATATAATTAATCCTTATTGGAAGCAAAACCAGCCTATTGGGTTTATTTCATGTTTATATGATTTTCTAGTAGACTTAAGGTATGAAGATCCAAATTACAGAAAGAAAGCCCCAAGTCCAGAGATTTTTGGATAACAGGCCCCATGTCTGTATTTGTATCAGATTTAAGAGTAAAAACATGTTCTATATCATTTTAATGGCATTATTTATAAATATATTTTTCTTTCTTTTAAATAATTCTATTTGCATTATATAAATATTATATAAATACATATATACATTTTGATTTTTTTTATCATTTTGCTAGCATTATCCTTTTTTTATTAAATTATTTTACTTGCTATCTATTTATATATATATATATATATATATATATATATACAGTTATATATATATATATATATATATAGATAGATAGATAATTGTATTTAATTTTTAATACTTTTACTTGTATTATTTATACAAATATATTATCCTTTTTTTTATAATTAATTTGACTTGCATTACATAAAACAACAAATGAAATCCAAGCCATTTTCTCATTATTATGGTCAGTAATTATAGCATTCAGCTAATAGTCTAAAGAGGAATGTGACTTATTCACCCTAAAAATAGTATAACTGTGGGGCAGAATTTGAAGCTTCTTTTATGATCCGTAACAGTGGTCACCAGATCAATGGTCCATATCTAACAATTTCGCTCCAGTGATTTGTCGCCACTTGCAATCTGCGTCAGGAATGGCGATTCAGATGGGCGATAGATTGTCTGCTCTAAAGCCCCACGGAACTCAACGCTTAAGGAAAATTTATAAATGGAGGAAATAGACTTCTGAGAATCCCACTTCACCCCCCTCCCCCCGTTTTGATATTTTATAAATCTGCCCCAATGAGTGTAAAATATTTTTTCTAGCTTCGTGCAATAAATGTAAATTTTTCACATTTCCCCAGATGTTGCTTTTTCTCACGGAAACATTAGGTCCGTAAAAATGTGTCCCAGTAGCAACTCAGAAATTGATTTGTGGAATGATTTCTGCATTGAAAAAAGTCTGACCAAACAAGAATCCACGATTTTGACCTTATTTATTATTTTTTAAACAAGCTCGATTTCATGGGATTGGGGAAAAACACTAAAACCGAGCGAATACCCAAATAGTACGATTGTACGATTTTTTCCGAATCATACAATTTTTTTTTCAGTAAAGTCCAAACTTGTCGGATTTTTGCCTGAAATAGTTGTATTTTTGAGCTAATACTAGCGCAGACCACAGAAATGTCCAAATAGGATAGAGACCTCTCCCTTTGACTTATAAACAACCTCTGAGATGCCAGATTTACAGATTCTGACTTTTTGCATCTTATGGTACAGGTTTGGGACCTGTTATCCAGAATGCTCAGGACCTGGGGTTTTCTGGATAATGGATCTTTCCGTAATTTGGATCTTCATACCTTAAGTCTGCTAGAAAATCATATAAACATTAAATAAACCCAATAGGCTGGTTTTGCTTCCAATAAGGATTAATTAGATCTTAGTTGAGATCAAGTACAAGCTACTGTTTTATTTTTATAGAGAAAAAGGAAATCATTTGTAAAAAATCTGAATTATTTTATTACACTTAAGACTTGTATATTATGCAAAAAAAGGACAGTTTATATATACAGGTATGGTATACATTATCCGGAAAGTTCTGAATTACAGAAAGGCCGTCTCCCATAGACTCCATTATAATCAAATAATCCAAAATTTTAATTGATTTCCTTTTTCTGTGTAATAATAAAACAGTAGCTTGTACTTGATCCCAACTAAGATATAATTAATCCTTATTGGAAGCAAAACCAGCCTATTGGCTTTATTTCATGTTTATATGATTTTCTAGTAGTCTTAAGGTATGAAGATCCAAATTATGGAATGATCCGTTATCTGGAAAGCCCCAGGTCCCAAGCATTCTAGATCATAGGTCCCACCTCTGTATGTACCAATTGGGTCAACTCTGATTTTATTTGGGAGCACTGATAAAAAGACTAAAACCCAAGAGAAACGATGATCAGTGTCTGACTGGGGCCCACCCAAAAACCTAAGACCAGGGGCCCACTCTCCGTACTATTTTTCTTCCTCTCCTCACTATACCTCTATTCTCTTTATTTTACATACTATAATATATTATTTCATCTATTTAGCCTCTTTGTTCTCATAGAAATAGGGAATAGCCATGAAATAGGCCAAACGTTTAGAAGCAGGAGGGCCCACTGACACCTGGGCCCACCGGGAGTTTTCCCGCAACCCGGTTGGCCAGTCCCTGACGATGATCCTCAAATCAGATTTCTGCCGACTGATTCAGCTGCGTCGGAATTTTTCAGATGGTGTTACATCATTTATTTGATTTTACTATCATCCAAAACACATCATGTTCTGGGATATCGTACAACATCATTCTTCTTAAACAAACTTGTGTTTTTTTCCCCAAGTATGTGGTCCTGATTTCCAACTGTGCTCTAGTCAATGAAACATTGAATTTTATGAAAGCCAAAAACAAAAACAAAAAAATCGCAAAACCGGTTGACGGCCAAGAGATGGATTGTGGGATATCCTAGTCATGTCTACTGGGAAATCTTGCCAACATTTTCTATGACCCATGGTAGCAAACATATCAAACATCAGAAAAAGATTTTTAGCCATTTAGAAACAAATTATCGCCAGGCAGAAGACAATTGATTATTCATGCCCATTGTCCTGGGTGATGTGCTGCAGATATTCCCATAAACAGAGTCATTTTAACATTTCAAATACTCAATTTTTCACGCTTGAAGCATACATGTGGTAGCAAATTGCTCCTAGAACCATATCCCCGACTAACTCCTTCCTGGCAAAAATGATCTTTCTCACTGTTCCTTTGTGATGGCCCCTGGCATGCGGTAGTTTATTCAGCTGTTCATTCCCTATTTAATACAGAATCTTAAATAAAAACAAACAGGGTCTTTAGGGAGCGGATGCAGGGAGACCATAAACTGAGGCCCTGTCCATACTTGAAATAGAAGAATAAATGCTAAAATGATTCTCGTCTGTGGTCCATAATCTTCTTTCATTGGTTGATCCATATCTGGATTGAAATCTGCTGAAAAAATATAACTCAAGCCTCAACATCTTCAACCAGCCAAGAGAAGGTTTAAATCTAGGTTTATATTCTTATAAAAATCAGCTTTTTTTTGTTCAGGGAACAGGGTTGGGTTTTAAAACAGCCTAGTCCTCGAAAACCAATGGCTGGAGCCATAAGTAAACGATTGTAATTAGGTTTTATTGGCTTATTTGTTTAGGTCCATCGGGTATTTATCAAGGAGCCAATGGTTTGACCAACGCAGGAGCCTTTGGAAGTGTTCATCAGGTAAGATTCCGATTGGGAACCAAGTATATATGTATACTGGGAAGTTCAGACTACTTTGAGAGATCCATGTGGTCGGTATTATCTTATGAAAATCACTTATCTGACATTTTCAGGGCCCATTTTACGTCTGGAGTAAATTTTTATTTCATTGGGGCAGGGGCAGGCACTGTTATTGGTACCCCTTATTTGTAGAAGGTAGAAGAGTCCTATCCATGGCCCTTTGGCTTATTTGGCCTGAGGGTTGTACTTCTAAAAAGCCATGCCCTACTGTCTCCATCTTGCCCAACTATACATCTGTCATTTTGTTCTTCTGTTTCCATGCTGTGCTATTGTCAATCCTTCGGTCCTTCTCTTGCAATCGAATACTACTTCCCTACGATCGCTAATTTTGTCCCTACTCTTGTCATCTCATACTATTGTCCCTAACTTGCCCTACTATTTCCATCTTGCCCTACTGTGCTTCATGCTCACAATTGGTACTTTGCTGAACCCACTATGAGAAGGGCCAAGGGGGTTCGTTACTAATGACTAATACTGAGCTCTGTCTATACTCCATTGTTTAAGGTTTATGATGTGTATTAAAGGTCTGTGTCTATTTTTAAAGGAATATTCATCATACCCAGGCTTCAGTCAAGGCCAGTACCCACAGTATTACAGCTCCTCATACAACTCCCCATATGTACCCACAAACAGCATCAGTCCCACATCCCTGTCTACAGCCGCGTACTCAATCCATGAAACCTCTCAACACATCTCCAATCAGAGCACAGAATCACTATCAGGTAGGTCATGCTGGTATTCATTTGTTACTGCAGAGACCCTGTCCTTTAGATGGTTTGGTCATATTGGCCACAAGTCCAAAGGTTTGCTCATTGGGTCAAATAACCATAAGTGCCTTGTATGAAACATCTCTGAACCTCACCATTTTTGTGCCTGCCCATTATGTTTCAGGGGAATACAATGCTCATAATGGTCCCTCCACCCCAATTAAAGATTCAGAAAACGATCGGCAACACCGAGGATCTGATGCCAAATTACGTGGAAGATCTAAAAGAAGTAATGACCCATCTCCTACAGTGGAAAATGAAATAGAGGTATGTTATTAACACATACAGTATATATGTATGGGAAGATAGTTGCTTGGTGTATATATAAATAAACATACACACACACAAAAACAACAACTCCTATAGCTACAAGGGTGTTCTAGGGAGCATTGGGACATTTTGCTGTCTACGGATTTGACTTTTAACATCCTCAACACGAAACATTGCTTTTGAACATGAAAAAATTTTTTAATTATCAGTGTAGGGATAATCTTTTTTTTTTCTCTTTAATGGAACATAAAATCTTCTGTAGAGGATAGCCTTGCCAGTCATAATAAATGCAGACTGGTAATGGTCCATTGTGCCAAACTTTCCCAGATGTTGCGGATTACAGCTTGAACTCTGCTCTTGCTAAAACAGTACCAAGCAATTAATGAGCTGTGATTTATTGACTCTGGAATTAAATTATTTGGAACAAGATTGTGTCGGGTCAGGGGGAACAGGCACAAACACATGTTACTCTATATCAATGGGACAGCTCTAGGAATATTGTGTTAAATAAGAAAAGGTAGCCATCGTTAGCAATGACGCAGGGCTGGTGCCCAAGGATTTACAGTATTGTCAATAAACTTCTAATGTTGCTGTTATTGTTGCTTTTTTCCTGTTTGCACATTTTCCTGGTGATGGTTTGTGTTGAGTCAGGTTCCTTCCTGCCAAGAGGAATGTTTGTGAGAGTCTGTCCAGAAATGGGTCCTTTCAAGGAGCACAGATTGCTGATGGGCTTTTGTGTGGTCTTGGTCCATGAATCTGCCATGCTGATGCTATTGACCTGCAAATCTCAGAAGTTATTTGCTCAATATCCAAGCTGAAAATAACCAGCAATAAAGTAAAATAAATACTCCAAAAAAGTAGAACCCATCACATTCACAGAGTGTCAACCTCAGGTTGGAGCCTGGGCGACCTTCAACAAATGCCATCCACATTACTGCTTTGGGAGTACAACATCCCACTAAGTTTTCTAAATTGTGCCTAAAAACCTTTCCTGGTGCCAACACTAAGGGGGTTATTTATTAAAGTCCAAATGCCAAAAACTTTAAATTTTTAAGGTGTTTTTTAACTATAAAATCTGAAAGTTTAGTGAAAAAAAACTAACTTACTGTGAGGATGGAAAATGTCTGAATCCGAAAATCCAGCATCTCAGACCTGGCAAGGTCAATGGAAGAAGTCCCATCCTGATCTGCTCTGGGTTTCATGCAACAATCTGAAGATGTTGTGGTTTTTGGGCAAAAATCCAGAAATTTCATACGATTCGATTTTCATACGATTTACACGTTTTTTTGCCCGAAAAGTCAGAGATAGACGAATGTTAAGGCTAGATCCAGAACAGACCACAGAAACTTCCAAATGGGATAGAGACCTCTCCCATTGACTTGTATAAAACCTTGGCAGGTCTGCGATGCTAGATTTTCTGATTGTGACTTTTTGCAGCATTGGCACTAAAAATTATCTAAAAAAAAAAAACCCTGAAAACTTTGAGTTTTGCAAAAAAAGCAAGTAGCATGAGCCTTTGAATTCAGGAAACTTCATACTCCAATCCGCTACTCAGGTGGAGAAAACGTAGAGCACACAACCACATTGTAGGAACCTCCTTAATCATAGGATTGATGCTTGAAGCCTATGGTAAAGGGGTATGCCTGAAATGCGTTAGGCTTTGTTCCACAGCAGCCATTTATGTTTTTAATGAATTAATAAACAATGGTTTTACTTTTTGAGAAGGTGTGCTCTACATTTTTTTCCTTTTTGAATAGTGTCGCAGTCTAAGAAGCTCCTGCATGGCTGAATGTTCACCTACATTTTCAAAGTCCTTCTCTTTATACTTAGTATAGGAGCAAGCAGGACTGGACTGAGAATCAAAATAGGCCCTGGCATTTCAGGCACACAGAGGCCCAGTGGCGTAACTACTCCCTGGTGGGCCCCGGTACAGGATGGGCACCTGGGCCCCCCTGTCGGGCCATTACTTCTATGAATCCCATGCTGGAGTGTTGATGGAATGTGTGCTGTAAAATTTCCCCCTAGATAACTGGCTGCCATAACCATTATTGTGGCTCCGATAGGCCCCAAGGGGGTGGGGGCCCTGGTGCAATTGCACCCTCTGCACCCCTGGTAGTTACGCCACTGCAGAGGCTCAATCAGCCCACATAGAGGCCCAAACAGTCCCCACCAGCCCACTAAATACTGACTTTCTATGGCACCTTATAGCAGCCCATCTGGCATTTGCCCTAACCCACAGATTGCCAGTCCGGGCCTGGGAGCAAGGGATGAGTCCATATAGGTTACTTTTTTTTTTTTCATTATCCACAAAGCTCAGAATTACAGAAAGGCTGTCTCCCATAGACTCCATTTTATCCAAATAATCCTAATTTTTAAAATTTGCTTTTTCTGGGTAATAATAAAACAGTAGCTTGTACTTGATGCCAACTAAGATATAATGAATCCTTATTGGAAGCAAAACCAGCCTATTGGGTTTATTTCATGTTTATATGATTTTCTAGTTATCCGGAAAGCCTCGGCTACTGAGCATTCTGGATACCTGTATTTCTTTACGCTCTGAGACATTTTTATTCATCTTTCAATACATAATAAGGAATGCCCATTGGCCATAATTGTGTGATGGGGTTTTATCATTCGGTCATTTAGAGGCTAATTTCCTCTCCCCATTCATTTTAAGAAGACTTGTACAGTTGCACATCACCGTTACTTATTATCTAGCAAATTACACATTTGCAAAGTTTCAGAAAAATAGTAATAGCAAAGCCAGGGATAGAGCAATATGGCAGCTCCAAATACAGAAAATTAAAGTTCTAGGCAGAAGCATAACTGCAAGTTATTGGACATTTTTATGACTGTTCCATGAGTGAAACCTAACCCCCCCTCCGTCCTTGTGTTTATGTTTCAGCGTGTGTTCGTGTGGGATTTGGACGAAACAATCATTATTTTTCACTCGTTACTCACGGGAACCTTTGCAACAAGATACGGGAAGGTAAATTTGAATATCCTTTTTTGTTCCCTATATATTATATCCATTTTCCTAAAGACAAGTTGGCCCCACGCGCAGATCTGGTCAGTCGTTCAATCTCCGAACTGCTTATGTGGGTCCCGAAAAATGAATCGGTTTGGCAAAACTACTGTGTGGTTAGAAGCGGAAAACCGCATCGCTACGCAGGATGCCTAGTTCCGTATTCAGGAAACGCAGTCTATGTGTGGTCAAACTGGTTTAATGTGTTTACAAAAAGTTGGGAAATATAAAAGTGTTGAATTGCCTAAACTGGATGAAGAAAGGGATCGACGGAGAAGGTTTAGCACCGACTTGTGTTAGTGTCTGGCGAGCCTTTCAACCCTTCTTGGTACAGTTTTATAAGGGCTGCACGCTTGTTACAGCAGTTTGTCCATGCTTTATGTCTGAGATTGTATCTACTGTACAACAGAGATCAGTTTTCTGGGTTACTTTTAGGGATGCACCGAATGGAGCTGTTTTTATCAGGTTTCGGATTAGCTGAATCCAAGAGCCTGGAAAAACCAAATCCGAACCCTATACATTTGCATCGGGTATTTCTGCCCATGCGCTGTTGCTTCCTATGCAGAAGGGTTCGGATTCGGTTTCTGGCTGAATCGGTTCCCCAGGATTCAGGAATTCCGTTGTCGGTGCATCCCTAGTTACTTTGTGTTCATTTGGGTAGTAGCACACTATTCATCACAGTGGCCTGAGCAAGGACATTAGCACTCAGCGCATGTATACAGGTGTGATTAGTGATGAGCGAAATTTTTCCCACCGTAATTCGAATTTCCCCACGTGCACATTTTTTCATGAAAATTCCAGAATAATGCCCATAAGAAAAAACGCCCGTTGACTTCAATGTATTTGGGGGAAAAAAGTTGCCTTAAAAGGAAACTGTCATGGGAAAACATGTTTTTTTTTTAAATGCATCAGTTAATAGTGCTGCTCCAGTAGACTCCTGCACTGAAATCCATTTCTCAAAAGAGCAAACAGATTTTTTTATATTCAGTTTTGAAATCTGACATGGGGCTAGACATTTTGTCAATTTCCCAGCTGCCCCTGGTCATGTGACTTGTGCCAGCACTTTCAGAGGGAACTGCTTTCTGGTGGACCGCTTTTTTTTCTTTCTCAATGTAATTGAAGGAGTCTCAGTGGGACATGGGTTTTTACTATTGAGTGTTGTTCTTAGATCTACCAGGCATCTTGTGTTAGGGAGCTGTTATCTGATTACCTTCCCATTGTTCTGTTGTTAGGCTGCTGGGTGGGGGAAAGGGAGGGGATGATATCACTCCAACTTGCAGAACAGCAGTAAAGAGTGACTGAATTTTATCAGAGCACAAGTCACATGACATGGGGCAGCTGGGAAATTGACAAAATGTCTAGCCCCATGTCAGATTTCAAAATGAAATATAAAAAAAAATCTGTTTGCTCTTTTGAGAAATGGATTTCAGTGCTGAATTCTTCTGGAACCGCTCTATTAACTGATGCATTTTGAAAAATTTTTTTTTTCCCATGACAGGATTCCTTTAAGAAAAACACCCATTGCCTCTAATGCATAAAAATTTTTGCGTGCATAAATACCCCCATTTCGCAAGGCAGGGTCTGGATGTGGTGTGGGCGGAGTCCAGTTAGGAAGTGGGTGGAGGCAGAAAGTGGAGGATGGGCCACTATAAAGATTTTTTTTTGCAGGGGGACTCAGGGCACTCTAGTTACACCACTGGGTACAACCACAATAGCACTTCAATTTGAGCCCATTTTGCACTTGTAATTTGCGTCCAGAGCCCTCTGTCACCAATGGCGGCCATAGTTTCCCATCCTAACGGAAGCAGCGACATATCGATAAGAAATAAAAAACAACACCATTTAGATCGAACTCCAACTCCCCACCCCGCTTAGAGACCTGTGAACCATCGTCCCCATGCATTGCCGGTGTTCATACAGCCGAAAGCTAAAACACATTAAGTTTTACTACGCGCATTTGAGACAGTAAAAGCGACGTGTCGTGCAAACATTTTTTTAACGTTAGAAAATCAGTCGCATTCATTAACAGATTTTTTTTTCCTTTTTTGCCACATTGAATGAATTGAACTTTTTTTCCCCTGTTTTTAAAGCTCTGAGCTCATTTTGTAAAAGTTGTGTTTATGTAAAGAGCATAAAACCTGATGACTTATTTCCTATTTAAACAGCTTCGAATTAATGCCGCTTAGCAGCTTTTAAAAAAGGGGGACATGTCTGCTGTTATCATCGTGAGCCATCAATTAAAAAGCTAATATGGCAATTTCGCTGCTCATAACCCTACAGGGTACACACATCTATTTATAGAGTCGAAGAGGCAAAGTACTCCTAATGAGTCACAGTGTGCTAACACTTCATTAAAATGAGTGTGCCAGGGGTGAATGGTACGACCCTGTGTTTAACTGCGAGACATCGGTTTCACATTCAGCCACCTGAGCAGATGCAAAACTATACCAGCCTAGATATTCCCCTGTACTAAGCACAATTCAGCAGGAACAGTCCCTAAGTTTGCTCATAGTCTGTACAGAGACATCCCATAAAACTATGTCACATAGGTATTCCCTGTACTAAGCACAATTCAGCAGGAACAGTCCCTAAGTTTGCTCATAGTCTGTACAGAGAGATCCCATAAAACTATGGAAGCATAGTTATTCCCCTGTACTAAGCACAATTCAGCAGGAACAGTCCCTAAGTTTGCTCATAGTCTGTACAGAGAGATCCCATAAAACTATGTCACATAGGTGTTCCCTGTACTAAGCACAATTCAGCAGGAACAGTCCCCTAAGTTTGCTCATAATCTGTACAGAGAGATCCCATAAAACTATGGCAGTGTAGGTATTCCCCTGTACTAAGCACAATTCAGCAGGAACAGCCCCCTAGGTTTGCTCATAGTCTGTACAGTCTGTACATGGAATACATGTTTTTTTTTCAAAACACATCAGTTAATAGTGCTGCTCCAGCAGAATTCTGCACTGGAATCCGTTTTTTCAAAAGAGCAAACATATATATATTTTTTTATTCAATTTTGAAATCTGACATGGGGCTAGACATATTGTCAGTTTCCCAGCTGCCCCCGGTCATGTGACTTGTGCTCTGATAAACTTAAGTCACTCTTTAAGGAGGCCAAAGACGTAACAATTACGGTCTTTCTCGGAAAAGATCTTTCCAAGAAAGATTGTTTGTTTCAATACTCGCGTGCAGAGCTGTTTTTGTACATTTGTTTTGTAGAATATTATCTGTGTGTCAATGGCCAGCTTTACTGTTGTACCGCAAGTTGGAGTGATATCACCCCCCCACAGCAGCCTAACAACAGAACAATGGGAAGTTAACCAAATAACAGCTGCCTGGTAGATCTAAGATCAACACTCAGTAGTAAAAGCCAAGTCCCACTGAGACACATTCAGTTACATTAAGTAGGAGAAATAACGACCTGCCAGAAAGCAGTTCCATCCTAAAGTGCAGGCACAAGTCACATGACTGGGGGCAGCTGGGAAACTGACAATATGTCTAGCCCCCATGTCAGATTTCAAAATTGATTATTAAAAAACTGTTTGAAAAATGGATTTCAGTGCAGAAGTCTGCACTATTCACTGTTGCGTTTTGAAAATACATGTTTTCCCACAACAGTATCCCTTTAAGCCTCTAACTGTGATTTACCTGTCTTGTAGGAAGAGATTTCATTATCCTTTGTTTTGGGTAATCACCCCCCCCCCCCCAGGCAATTTTATGGACGATAATACTGTAGAGAAGACTTTACGGCTGATCTACTAACTCAGGCGCTGAACTCCACAGTTCCCAATTTACCCCGTTATTTTCTAGCTTGGAGCAGTCTGATCAAAACAAATTCCTGGTGACTGCACATTGTCAGTAAATGAGCCTTTTTCTATTAGTATTGAGAACCTTCCTGGGATTTCCTCCTTCTCACAGAAGAAGCAGCAGCCTCAACTTGACTAGATCTCCCTCATAAAATCTCTAGTCCCTGTGTCTATTTGCAGTCATCTGTTCTGCGCATGTCGTTCTTTGCTCATTCCCATTGGCTGGAGAAAGCTGAAAAGGCCGCGTATTATTGCTTTGTACAAATTTGGTAGAGTGTGTTTAGCAAGTTCTCAGTTTTGCCTCCTTCATACAAAAGAGGGTTTAGAGGTTTGGCAACACAAAGGGAAAACGGGTTTCATTCTCTGTAGGAAAATATGAGCAGCATTGTTTCCTTCCTGTAATGACTCTACATCACTATATTATTTAGGTGGGCCCAGAATTGATAATTGATATTCCTATATGTCTGATATACAGGATCTCTAATTGGAAATGCTTGGGACCTGGACTTTTCTTGATAAGGTGGTTGAACTTGGAGCACCCATCGGTGTTCCAGGGGTCCTTGCCAGCCTAAGGCAGCCTTTCTGATGCCACCCCCTCAAACTAGGATCTTGCATAACGTAATTGTGTCTCTTAAAGCTACCAGAATCTACTTTTTTTGCCTCCCCTGGTAACATGCAGGTTTCTCAACTCTCCTCATGGCAGCGGCGCCCCTTAAAAAAATAACCCCATTAGGTTTGTTTTGCCACCAATATGCAGTGATGCAGCTCAGTTACCATCAAGTACTATTATTACAGATAAACATGAAATCAGTCAATTAATACAAAATGTTTGATTAAACACGAGAAAACCTTCTGGATAAAGGGGTTTCTTGTTACTAGATCCGAAACCCTGTAATTTACATTCACAAGTGAACATGACATTTGTTTGGTGGAGTATTATGGCTTTGTACCCCTGCTTATTTCCATTCTTCTTGTCACATGAACTCACACTCTCTTCTCTTCTACATAAAAGTATAAAAGACCTGATGTGCAGCTTTGACATTTTCTAGATTGATTCCTTCGTTCCAGGGCCAATACCATATATATAACCCCAGAATACATGACAGGATAAATACAGTGGCAATTTGATGCAAAGCTCCTCCCAGAACACCTCGCAGCATGTAAGTGCAGTGCCTGGTTTATATATCATACCCTAGAAAACAGTGTCAATTTCATACATCCCAGAAAACATGGTAGTATAAAAACTGTGCCAATGCCATGTATAAAACCCATTGCACATGATAGTATAAATAGAGTGCCAATGTCATATATAGTACCCCCAGAACACATGGTAGTATAAATACATTGCCAATGCCATACATAATATCCCAGAACACATGGTAGTGATTCTGTGCCAATGCCATGTATAATACCCCAGAAGACATGGTAGTATAAATAGAGTGCCAATGCCATGTATAATACCCCAGAACACATGGTAGTATAAATAGAGTGCCAATGCCATGTATAATACCCCAGAAGACATGGTAGTATAAATAGAGTTCCAATGTCATGTAAAGAACCCCAGAAGACATGGTAGTATAAATAGAGTGCCAATGCCATGTATAATACCCCAGAACACATGGTAGTATAAATAGAGTGCCAATGCCATGTATAATACCCCAGAACACATGGTAGTATAAATAGAGTGTCAATGCCATGTATAATACCCCAGAACACATGGTAGTATAAATAGAGTGCCAATGCCATGTATAATACCCCAGAACACATGGTAGTATAAATAGAGTGCCAACGCTATGTATAATACCCCAGAAGACATGGTAGTATAAAAAGAGTTCCAATGTCATGTAAAGAACCCCAGAAGACATGGTAGTATAAATAGAGTTCCAATGTCATGTAAAGTACCCCAGAAGACATGGTAGTATAAATAGAGTTCCAATGTCATGTAAAGTACCCCAGAAGACATGGTAGTATAAATAGAGTGCCAATGCCATGTATAATACCCCAGAACACATGGTAGTATAAATAGAGTGCCAATGCCATGTATAATACCCCAGAACACATGGTAGTATAAATAGAGTGCCAACGCAATGTATAATACCCCAGAAGACATGGTAGTATAAATAGAGTTCCAATGTCATGTAAAGTACCCCAGAAGACATGGTAGATAAATACAGTGCTAACTTCATGTATAATATCTCAATCTTAGATGCTGTCGTTAACGTTCATTTATCTCTAGTAACAGTTCGCTGTGTGTTCAGTAACTGCAAACCACTTGACTCAATCCATCAAAATGTTTGGATTAAGAGTTTGCACTCCATTTGCCTAGTAATGGGCAATTATAATAATAATAGTCCAAGTATGGGGGCGAGAACTCTCTCTGCCACTTAGCCGAACAGACATCCACTTGTTGTGAATGATAACTCCCAAGCTCCAGTCTATGTGGGAGATGAATAGACATATCCCGCTGGGTCATTAGTCAGCTAGAAGTGCCACAAATTTCTGCTCTGCCTTTGCATCCCCGGGAACCTTTAGATCTAGTCCTGTATCACCTCTGTTGTTGAAACATGTAAGCATTTCCAATTCCTTTAGAAAAACACAGGCCAAAGTGCTTAAGGACATCTGTTTATTTTATTTCTCTAATGAGAAAACCTTCCAATTTCTGCCTGGCTCAGCTGCTTTTGTTTACATTCCCTTAGTCATGCATGCTGTGCACCTAGGGACTGCCAGTAGTCCCTCTTAGGCCTCTTTCTGGTCCATTGCCTTCTCCTGCCCCCCCTCTAACTTAAATTAGCCTTTCCTTAAAAAAACAGAGACCACTGGAACCCAGCAAAATTAGACTTCGAAAAAAACAAATAGAGCTTAATTCACTCAGTGGATGGCGGATTAGCTCAGGATGAATATAATTTGGGAAGGATTTTCCAAGGAAGTTTAAGATTGGTTTACACACACTGCAGGTATTTGTGGTATGCAGTTGCACAGGTAATTACAAAAGACTGCAATCGCTAGATATTATTATAATGCAATATTTTCGCAACTAAGGGACTTCTGCAAGAATGCGTTTATTTTCTTTTTAAAGTGACTCATACATAGTTTTTTTTTTTACCCAATATAAAATACCAGTAGTTTTTTTTTGTTTTGTGTTTTTTAATTCAGATTGTTGTGCTCATTCCCTATCTGGGTCACAGAACATATGTACAGTATATACCTCAGGTGATGAATGGTCTCTAAGTATCAGGACTGTTTACCCTAACTTGGCACACTAAGCCCCAAATCACTAGACTGCAGAGGAGGTACAATTTATAAGCCTTCAAAGAAATCCTGTGCTGTATTGACTCCTTCACTGTCTAGTGTCAGGATCTGGACCCTAGATCAATAATTAGATCATACATCAGAGATATAGGATGAGGACCACATCAACACGCCAATGTGGTCCTTATTGGAATGAAAATGAAACTTCCCCGCCAAGTTTTGTGGTCTTGCAGGGCCCCTTACACCGGTAAAGAAGCTGCCAACTTAGTCCGGAGCAACGGTCATTAGGTTTTATACTTTACTCCGGATCAACTATGACACTAAACAGATGTTGTATCCTACAAGTAGCGGTTGTTTCACATTGTTTCCTAAAGACTTTCAGTAAACATACGGATATAGATCAGTGATACGCAATGGGCAGTTATCCTCATTGCCAAATAAATTCCCACCCTGGGTAAGTGCAGAAAAATTGAACTATAACATTACACTAGGAAGAGAGGAGCCTATGTCCTTTATTCAGTGCCTCTATCTTCTCTGTAGAATGCCCTCCACCTTATACTTCATTTCCCACCATGTTGATGGGGGAATTCATTTTTACCTTTAATGAAAAGCCATTAGGGATTTTTAAAATGAATGCGTTAGTGTGAAACCATTTGGCCTTTATTGAGTGCAGGGAAGGTGCTCCCAGTGCATCTATTGAGTGTTGACATAACTGGTAGATATTCCAGCAAGGCAGCTAACAGAGGAGGAACGCATAGATTATAAAAGCCATCTGGTTAATGTCTTCTTCTAATAATCAACAACCCGAGCCGGTGGGCTGTGCTTATGAGACGATAATATGTGAAGCAAACAAAGCCTTCATATTCTGCAAGCATATAGGGATCTTGTAAAATGATATCTCTAGTGTGTGTGTATATATTTATATGACGCTTGTAAAATATGTAGGAATAATAAGGGGAATGCAAAGTCGGTCAACGTCCTTCTTCAATTAAAGCCATATCAGTTGATTTGCTGTTGGTCTAGATTTGGACAGTTTTACTAAGCCCTTGTTTATGTTTTAATGGATAATGTTAGTTTAGGCCAGTCTATAAAAACAATTTTGATTTTGTCCTGTGTATATTTGATCTACCTAGTGATTGGTAAACTTTCAGGTTCCGACGCACACAGATGTATAGGCTGCGAGATAGTCTGTTCTTTGGATATCCTCCAACTTCATTGTTGTCTGCATAAAAGCCCAAGTAAACCATTACAATATGCTTATCCTTCTGCTTATTCTAAGCCTTCATTTATAGCACAGTTGGCCATACCTATCCATAACTCAGCATGAAATTATTTGACCGCAAGAAAAGGGATACATGATATTTAAAAGGAACAAGAAACTAGCCCTAGCTAGCAAGAGTGGATCCACAGCAAAGAGTTGAATGACCAAGTCCTAGTTCTTTGATGCCAAAGGGAGTACATTTCCCAGCAGTCAGGCTTTTTTTGCTCCATCTTGCTTCCAACTTACTTACAGTACCTTTCAATCATGGCCTGGGGAGCTCTTAAGATTAATAAGTGTGATTTGGATGTCAGGCAGGAGTAGTGCAACAAATTGCTTGTTTGGAGTGCTTGATTGCTTTTGTGAGTTTAAAACAGTGGAGTTCTCTGAAAACAATCCAGCCTAAGCCCATTTCTGCATACCTGGATAATTCCCCCCTTGTGTTAAATAGTAGTTTAGAAGCCTGTCCTTCACCATTATTTTATGGCTGGTTGACGTACAAATAACAGGTTGGTTTGGCAAGGGGAGGGTTTGAATTCAAATGAGAACTTTCTCACCATCTTTCTTTTGTGCCAAAAATAGCAAATGGATGATTAAAAGGAAAAAGATGCATTATGGAAAGGTAAACCTTATGTTCCATTCTTGGAGTGGAGGCATAGCTTATATGGAACATTTGTTATCTGCATATTTTCATATTTACACTTAATTGGTTGGGTAAGCTACCAGTAGAAGACTTTCTTGGAGAACTTTTAGCAGGTGATCGATTTTTAGGGAGGCTAAGCTCCCTAAATATACATTGTTCTTCATCCACATATGCACAGGTGGCCACATTGTTTGCCTTCACTGCAGTGAACCAGGGTTATCCAATTTGCCAACCACAATTGCACCTTTTCTGTGTGCCTTTCTGCAACATCCCCAGTCGTAGCTGCTATCGGTCTGAGAGTCATGGCATGGATTAGTTAGATTAAGAAAAAATAGAAAACCTAATACAGTTATAATAGAACCTTCTTAGCAAAATAATCGTTCTATGTGGAGCTGAACAAGGAAATCATTCTTTGAGGTTTCTTGTTTTGTTTTTTACATGCCTAGAGGATTAGACACAGAGAACCCAGGGAATGGAGACCTCTGCTGAAGGCAGTGATTGCGTTGCTATGTCTACAAACTTAACTGGGCAACAGACACACCTATTGACTCCATGTATCAGCCACTGAGTGTATTTATCAGCCTTGTCATATTCAATCAGGGAACATCTCTTTTGGTCCAGTCTCAAGTGCAAGAACATGGATTGTTACACGCTTGTATTCCTCTTGGAAAAACATTGGTTTTAGTGGAAGCTTTAGAATATTTTTCTACCTCATGTGTGCTGGAGAGGTCACATTCTGAAAGGCTTGTTGGATTTCTAGGGGCCTAAGAAATGTAATATGATGTCTTGAAACCTGACTGATAAAAATTATGGAACTATGGAAATAACCAGGCCCATGGATTCTAGCCCAGAGAGTTATCTCTCCAACAAAGCTGTCCAACAGTTGGCCTGTGGTCTGGGTGTGGACCTCCATGAGATTTATATGGCCCTAAGCCTGCCCTAGAGTTTCAACGATTTCTTCATGTCACTTTATAATTTTATTATAGTCTGGGCCAAAGAAATGTGGTTAGGTGAATAATCGGCCACCTACATGGATAAAGTTGGACATTGCTGCTCTAAAAGAAAGGAGAAGGAATTTGGTATGGTCATACTGCTATAATTATACAGGTCACCCGTTCAGTTTTCACAGGGGACACCTCCATTGAGATTCTGGTGAAAGAACCACAGATCGATCATTAGTATTTGGCAGGAGTTCCCAATCTGTGGTTCTTGACCCTTACTAGGTGGTTTAAAATAGTGAATAGAGGGAACCAGCATGTAGCCAGTTACGGTACAGATTGTGGTTGATATTTCTGTAGTGTCTTAGACAACAGAATAACCATGTTTTTCAACTTTGTAATTCAACATTTCTTCACGCCCACCTACCGTTATAAAAAGTTGGTGGGCTCTAAAGCCAGGATTCTATTCATTTTTTGTTGGCTTCAACACAATGCTGAAGGTTATTATTATTGTTGTGACTATTTATATAGTGCCATCGTCTATCACAGGGCTTTACAGAGAAGATAAGGTGTAAGATCAAGCAGGGTGAACGTTTTCAAAGCATCAAGTTGTCGCTGTGCTAGATAAACTGTACTCTGGGGGAGTGAAGATCGGTACTGACTGTCTGATGAGCCACAGGCCAAACTTGAGTGTAGCCTTGAAGCCTTGTTTTGTTTTCTTTGTTTATGTATTTAGGAAATGTCTAAATCCCTGCATCAGTTGTTCTCTTCTCTTATTTATTTCCTATCTTCTGTCTTAACTGCACCCACAGAACATTTAGAGGGTGGGCTTGTTGGCACATTCATAGCACATATTGAGGGTTTTACTGTGCAGGAACGGTTGCTGAGTGGACAAGGAGCTCCCTCTATAAGACAAAGAACATCACTGCAGCTACATTTTGAAAACCTAAGTAGTACGGAATACTGACTTCATCATCTGAATAGAAAGGGGGCTTGTATGGACCAGTGCAAATTAAAGTTTCCTCCTTGTCCCATAGATAGCAAAAGGAGTCCAGACCTGTTATTAAGGAGTGGATTATTTTGGAACCCATACACATATCAACAAGCTGCTGAAGATGGAACAATCTAGCAATCAATATATGCCCAAGTTTTGACCTGCCTAAACTGATTTTGCTCTCTTAACACCTGGCTATAACAATCAGTGCACCTTTTACCATGTACTGATTTTATTCTCCAAGATCCACCCTTCAGATTGATCCAGGTCATAGAAGGCTGTTGCAATTAAAAATAAAATCAATAAATTTATGAACCTTAAAAACCAATATGGCAGCTCCCTCTTAACTGTATAATGAAACCGCAAATATTCAAAGACAGGACCGTGCAAGAAACCCTGTCCTAAGCTGTTAGTGCCCATTTAAAATAAAATAAATGTAAGCCAAACCATATTTATAAAAAGGTTATATTTTTCCTCTAGGCTCTGAATTCTCCGAGCTCAGTTACTTGTTCTTGCAGTTGGGTTTCATTATTATAGCATTCTCCTGGCTTGCAGCCAGTCAGGGTGGGGGGAAAACTCTAACACAACCTGCCAGAGTGCATTAGTAAGGTGTCAATGATGTCCCAAAGCTTTTCGTCCCATAAACATCTACTGAAACTATCTCTTGGCAAGGGGGTAGCAGAAATTTACCGAAAAGGCTGTCACTCACATTTATGTGTTTGTGTTTTTTACGGGCTGGGTAAATTTAAACTGCTCTGAAAAGGGAAAAAAAGGAATTTTCTTTTCTTTAACTGGGATCCAGCTCGAGTCTTGGTGTCCAAAAAAGCAACTATTTCTCCTTCCTTTATATTAATTATGCTTTTTAGGGATACTTGGAGTTCAAGCCACAGTATAAATCAAGACGAAATCTTATCCATTTGCCTTTCAGTGCTGGCTGCTTTGTAGAATTTCTTGTAGCAATAAATTATAGTGTCCACACTGAATTAATGGGAAGAATTTACAGCTGGTCAACGATTAAACCACCCTGTAGTCAGTGAACATACTACATAGATTTAAATCTTATGCTTTGGCCCCCCTGAAATACACACAGTTCTATAGAAAGGCACCATAATGCTACAAAAATGTACAGGAATCTAGCAGCATCCTATAGCCATGGAGTAACTTTCCAAATATTTGTTATTCTTGGTGATGCAGTTGTTATTGGTGTTTGATATATTTTGTGCTATTCTGCCTTCCTGATGATTCAAGATTACAAGATCAGAGGATGGGAAAAAAATGATTCTAGTGTTGGCATGAGTAGGGTTCGGAATCGAGGTGGGCAAACAAAATTGTGATATTGTTAGAAACATACTAGCAAAATCAAATACAGTTACTCTCCAACCAACTAGTCTGTTTGGGTACCAATACATCCAGTCAACTGGAAGCCACAATGTACAGGCTATGTCAATAAGGCAACAGTACCTAAGGTAACTAATAACACTCATACCCCTATCTCCAGTGGTGGGGCATGTTAGACCTTGAGGGTATTTACACTATCTTTAATCATGAAAGGAAAGTCCATACAGTGATATTAGACATCACCATCAAAAACATTCATATTTATGCATTAAAGGCAATTTTATTTTATTTGTGTGTAACCAACTTGGATGTGGATGGGAGTAGAACCAACCTGTAGCTAATCACAGCATTAGAACTTTCACAGGACACAGACCAAAAAGTACTCAACCGGACCAATGGTCTTCAGACTTTTTCAAGTTCTCCTAAATAACAGGTTGCTAATTTTGGAAAATGGTGGTTTAGCCTTTAGACAGAGTCCCAAGAATATTTAAAGCAGATAAGTGTTCATCCCTAATCTCACCCTAACTGACCTCTAAGATTAATTTTAATGTGTATGTAGAAGATTAAGCATTCTCCCCAAACTGGCATGAAAATGGTAAAAGTACTAGACCAACCGGTAGCCATTCTGAACATTAGAATATTTAAATTGTCAGTCTTGTTAGAAAACACATGTAAGAAAATAATATCCACAAGTATAGTATATAAGAAATACTTCAAAAATCTACTGATAATCATGAAGATCTTCAAGAAGCCCATCACTTGCTGGTCTCCATTCCCAGAATTCTTAGCCATCCTAACCTAACCCTACTAGTCTGTTCACTAAATTTCCAAGTAATTAAGTACAGTCAAAGCCATTACATTTTTTCTTAAAGCTTTTGTCCATGTTATCAATGCAGGTAAACCTGTAAGTAGGAGCTTTTACCACAGAAAGCCCTTGATTGTCTCCTAATCCGTCTCTGACCCTTGGCTGACGCTTTCACGAGATAAACTCTACAGAATAGGCGTCTGATTTAATAAATACCACATAATTAATGCTTTCACTCTTGTGGCAGTGTCATTATTTGCTCACAGACTCAACAGGTAGTTGGCAGAAATATTAAAAGAGCAGAAAAAAATAGAGGCTGATGGGTTTAAATGGTTATAAAAGCATATCCAAGGAGCTTACTTATCTTTGCATTGTCCATGTATTTAGAATGTCAAGGTAATTAGAACATAAGCAAATGGAGGCGAATTCAGGTGGAATACTACTACCGTGTAATGCCTGTTCCACATTAATCCACTCGGCCTTGCAGAACGTCCAGGCAAGTCCAAACACTGTGTTTCTCGTGGTGAGAAAATGCTCAGCACATAGATCATTCACAATGGGTGCATCAAAAGAATCTGTAGAACTAATAATAAAGTGCAGGTTAAAGTGAAGATTTCTACTATTTTACTATTTTTTTCCTTCTGAATGTAAGTGCAAAGTATACATGGAATGTTCCTTCTTCAATATGAATGGTTTATGAACCCTGGCAGATTTTAGTGCCGATCCATCATTGCTTGTACACAGTATGTCTCATCCTCATGTTACACTTTTTATTTAAAAGCAATATGACTGGCAGACAACGCCAACATACTGTTTGGATATAAGTTTATCTTAAAAAGTTCCCTAGTCTGAGTTATAGGTCAAATAATCATTAATATTAACCTTTAAAGAACTGACATTCACTATGGTCAGTTTTAGGAGACAGTCAATTTTTCTGTGCAGATTTCACCTTCCTTTTTTAAACACACAGAGTGTTATAAATATTTTAAACAGTATAAAGAGACACATATGCTGTATAGCCAACGAAATATCATGCGTTATACAACAATAGTGTACTTTACTGTGGACATTGCAAAAGAACCTTTGGGTTCTGCCAGGGATGTTTTTCAAATGGCAGGATTCATTGCATATTTACTGTGAGATTAGGATGATGTTTGATACCCATGTTTATTCTGTTAGGTGGTGTTGACTTAAGTCTCGTCATTGTGTGACTATGCCAGTGAAGACTGGTTATTTCGCACCTTGTTTTTTGACTGTAACGTCAGTTTTACTCTTATGTAATGCAGTCCATAGGAGGCCTGAATTCTCTGGGGATACTGCCGTGTCAGTTGCTGGCAAAGAAAAAAATGCCAGTTTTATGGCATCAAAATTAAAGGACTTTGTGTAAGGTTGCAGTGGCCCAACCAGATTCTTAACAGCTAATGGGGTTAATATGTGTAACTGGAGTCCGGTGCTGTTTGTGGGATTAATCTCAAACAATATACATGAGCTGAATTAGCTGCTCTTTATCCAATATGGTATAACAGGTAATTGGGCATTTTGCCCCAACAGCAATTAACAACTCAAGAAACAGAGTCCAATGTTCAATATCACCTTTCACATCTACAGAAATTAATTTAAATCTACACCTTGTGCAGGTGAAATCATGAGTTAAATTTAAGGAAAAAGTAAGGTATTTAAAAACAAAAAATATATACATTTGTTCATATGATTTTATTTAGGACCAACAAATTGTTTCCTCCTGTTTAGTGTCGACCTCACATGATCGTGGTTTATTCAACACTCGATTTATGGGATGTTCATTTTAAATTCTTCCTTTTACCATTGGGGTGAGGGGAGGGGTTCATTTGTAAAAATAGTTTATCTCTGTTGTTGTTTTCTTTTGGTAAGAAAGCATCAGAGACTGGGAACAATCCAAGGCCTAATTGTGTAATCAATGTGGAACAGAAGATGTCCCTTTGCGCCCCTCATTATGGGTCTCTGTGAGTCACCCAAACATCTAAATCCACAGCCATTCTTCTTTAATTAAAGTGCCCTTTGTCAAGAATGCGTAATAATTAAGTTAACTTGCAGCGGTACACTCGCCATATCCACAGAGCTTTCCATAGAACTTGATTGAAACCTAGGCCTTCCTTTCTCTTTCTCTTCTCTGGGGCCCTAATTTAACAGTGACCCTTTCCTCCCAGAACATGACAGGAGGGAAAGCTGCTGAGAATTAAAGTTAAATTCTGTCTAAATCTGGGGCGCCTTAGTGTGATTTGTACCTTGACTGGAACAGAGCTGCCCACACGCATTGTCAATGGAAAAGAAAAACACAGGCTGAGCCGAAACCATCAGGGTTTGAAGGGGCCTTGATTTTATTAGTGTTTTTATCTCAGTGAATCTGCCAGGGACCAGGCAGCGTACACCAGCATCTTTGCATCTATTCCATTTTATGAGGCTGTTTTTTTTGTTTAAAGAAAAATATAAATGTAGGCTTTATGCCCCATTTATTTTACATTTATAATATGACAGTAAAGTGTGAGGAGGTGGATGGGAGCTGCCATATTGTCCCTTTGGGAAGTATAGGAGAGCCATATTGCTTCCCTTATACAGGATAAGGCAGAGGTAGTCTGATCTTTTTATTGTACACGATTTGGTCGTAACCCAGCTTAGCTCATAAAAAGGTTAAAAGTCATGAAAATGTAGTCATTGTATCCTATTTGACCTTCATATGAGGCCCTTTTTCTATTAAAGAGAGCTAACTCACAGTTTGGGATTCACTGCACAGTGAGTGCTTTGTTTACAAGGCCTGTGAAAAACAGGAAGCAGGAAGTGCTATGTTGCTTCCTATTGGCTGTGGGAGTCTGTTGCCATGGGAGCATTCTAATGTCTGTGGGAGTGCTTAGTACTTTACAAAGGGACGCTTACTGATGTGCCAAAGCAAAGAGAACGTGTAATATCACACTAGGGATTTTAAAACATGTTTTAGTATGATGGTGCAGTAGTTTAAGGGTCCTGGCAGGGATGTCACGGACAGGGTTGCCGGTATTTTACCAGCCTGGCCGGTAAAAATTATGGTTGATCCCAACTTTATTAATAGGGAAAAAAGATAAATATATAGGAAGGCCGGTATTTTTTTCCAGAAAAAGGTGGCAACCCTAGTCACGGATGGAAAAGGCCCAGAGTATGCTTCCAGCTCTGCCAACAAATCTGTGGTAATTTTGAGTGGGGTGTATGCAGGCCTGGACTGGGCTTCCGAACAGGTCCTGGCATTTCAAGTACACAGAGGATCAAATATCCCCCTGCCAGCCCAATAAATAGTAACTTTCTAAGCAGCCTCTCAGATTGCCAGTCGGGGGGCCTAGGTTTAGGCCTTTTCAGTTGTGTGTTAAATTAGGGGGAGCAGGAAACCGTAGTGCACATGAATACATAGATTGTAAGCTTTACTGGGGCAGACACTGATGTGCAGGCCCAGATTGGCAAAATGCTGTAAGATGCCATAGATCAGGGGTGTCCTACCTTTTGGCTTCCCTGGGCCACACATGAAATACACAAATACTTTTGATTTGTAAAAGTAAAGAAGATGCACAGAAAAGAACTATAATACCAGTTGTATAACCAGATGGAGCTATACACTGGAATATGGGACACCTGGATATTAAATAGACTTTATTATTACTACTAAACGGGCAATGGGCAGAGTCCCCCCTCCTGCCTACTCCTATATCCTTTGCAACATAACGTTTCCTCGGGAACCAAGCATTTCCACCTGGGCCACATTCATATCCATCCTGGGCTGCATGCGGTCCTCAGGCCGCAGGTTGGACACCCCTGCCATAGATATTCATTATTTAATGGGCTGGTGGGGGCTGTTTGGCCATCTGTGTATTTGGAATCATAGTCCAGACCTGCTGATGTGAATGATCTATAATTTCTGTAAAACACTACAAAATATATTGGTGTTGTTAAAATAAGGGATTATAATATGTGGTTTTACCAATAAACTGTTTTCTGTTTTGGTTGAAACAGGACACAACAACAGCAGTCAGAGTAGGTCTGATGATGGAAGAGATGATCTTCAACCTTGCTGACACACACCTGTTCTTTAATGACCTGGAGGTAAGTTTTTTTTACCTAATAAACTATATCTGTGTCTTGATTTTTCATTTTCAGAAGGCTTAAGTATTGCCCCAGGCAAAGTTGCACTCCTGAAGACCCCCATACACCGGCTGATAAAAGCTGCCAACAGATCAAGTCGGCATCTTATTGACCCATGTGTGGACGATTCATTGAAAAATTCTATATAGCATTAATCCATAGGGGGACTAGTTATTGCTGTGGTTCAGGAACAGATTTGTTAATGTTTATTAATAGCTATTACCCCTCATAGACCATTATTAATGTAGTTGTGGATGTTGTGCAACTTTTAGTACTGGAAAACAGAAACAAAAAGCAGAAATGCATAAATGAATAAATCACCATGGGCAGAACATGAATAGGAAGCACAAAGGCTTCATCACTATAAATCCATTAATGTTTCTTTTAATTGTTCAGAAGCTTATGAAGGGGATGTTTCCTCCTGCAAACATACATAGTTAACAAACTATATCTAGAAATGTGCTATCCATTTCCAATTAAACAGTATTTTACCAATATTATACCATGTGAAATATTTAAATGGAACTGTGGGAAGGGGGAGTAGGGGGAGCTTGGTTTTTGAGATCATATGGACAGACGGCTGACATGGGTGAATGACATACATAAACATACATATAATCTGCATGAATGATATTGTTTTGCAAAAGAATTCCATCCCAGTCAGTCTCAGCTCAGATGGTGGAATGAATGCCTGCGGTTAGCAACCACCATTGTGTATCTCTGTCTACTAAAGGGTCACCACAAAATGGTAGTAAGCAAAGTTCTGTGTTTTTTTTTTATGGACTTGAGGGGGGGAGTCGGAGTCTCCTTTGAACCTCTCAACCACTTGTAACTCAGAGCCAGATTTCCCCACACACATCAGAGCAGCCACAAGGCATTGTCATTCCAGGAACACTCCCATGCAATCAACTGGGATTGTTACACAAATGGTCTCCTGGGACATTACCCAAGACTTGTTTTCCTGAAAGATTTCACCAAATCTCTGCTTAGTCAGCACAGATGCCCTTAGGATTCTGGTTATATTTTCTAATTCTCTGGACATGAGACCACAAGTTCTTTCTAGACACTTCTTGGGTGCACTGCATACTGTGCACCAATCAAATACTTTCGTTTTGAGCACGCAATAAGCTATACCGCTAGTCTTGTCTAAGGGGCATCTTCCACCCACATACTAATTCAAATACGCTGTGAAGAACACACAATATAGCAAAAACTCCACCTTGTGTATATGTATAAAAATATCCAGGCAACAGGCTTTTCATTGGACATTGAAAGAAAAAGGGTACAGGTGACTATATATTCACAACCTTCCAAACTCCCACAGCCCCCCCCAACCCGAACTACTCTCTTAGCCTACAAGAAAAATTAGCCTGTTACCCAAATACTGAAACCCCAGCCTGAGTGTCCTATTCCATCCAATCCTGTCCCACTGGGTAATGCGATCTGGGCTGGCCGGTGGGTTATGAGGTAGCGTCTCACCGAATATCATTTTATTAAAGGCAAAGGCAGAAATGTGATAGCTACTGTTGTCGCACGTTAGCATGTTCAACAATTCAATCGAAAATGAGAATTGCAGATTCCCTGTCCACACACAAAATACCATTCTGCTTACATAATCCCCAAGCACAATGCAGACAACCGTGCGTAGGCTGCAAATGGGACAGGTCTCTGCCGAAATCCACTGCTAATTCTATAGAGTAAGGTCTCCTTTGTAAAGCTGGGTTCCTCTATGTGATGTTGTTCAACCTATGAACAATACACAACTCTAAAGGTGGCCTGTGCATGTGTATGTCCAACAAATTATCATATACTGGAAAGAGTGCTCTTGCCCATGGGGTATGGGGGTCAATCATCGCCATTGTAGATTGTCAAGAAAAACCAGAAAATTCTTGCCTCCCCCTCAATCTCAAACCGTGGCAATGTAGACCTATTTTACAAATAATTACTAGAGCTGCATATTCTGTAGGAGCCTCCATGGTTCCACAGCATCCCCCTCAAAATCAGATCAGCTCAGCGGGCTCTTCTAAGCTACAAAAAAATCCAGAAGCTGCTTTATGTGTGTCTTGTCTTCTGGTTACACCCATGCTAAGCGTTTGTGTTATTTACGTCCAAAGTAAGCCTGTATCCAATTACAGTAAAGAAAAATACCCTGTGTGAAATCCAGTCTGTTCTTTAGGGCCTCCAGGTACCCCCAGGGACGGGTGTGTGACAATACAGCATCATTGTAACACTAGGCCTCTGCCCTTCTCTGAACAAAACCTGAAAATTCACCTGTTTGGCTTTTTATTTTCCAGGAATGCGACCAAATCCACATAGACGACGTTTCCTCGGACGACAATGGGCAAGATTTGAGGTGAGATATTTCTTGAAATTCTACCTTTTAATGAGGTCATTGTTGTGCTCATTCAAGTGTCTCAATGGCGTTTGTTGGTGTGAAAGTGATTGTCTTGTACTGATGTAGCTGTGAATGCTGCCTTCCTGTTCACATTAAAGGGCAAGTATGCCTAAACATTAGAGTATATAGGGCTGTTATGTCTTGGCATTCTAGAACAAATGGTGCTACAGATAGGGCAAACTTTGTTTTGGTATCACACAGCAATGACCATCACAGCTTTCATTACAATAGAAAAAGTCTTCCAACATCTATTAGTAAAGCAGCAGGACATGTTGACCTATCAGAACTAAACTGTGCTCCATCTCCAAAAAAACTTAATTGCACAACATTAGCAGAAGCAACTATTCCCATTTTAATGGTGGAATCATCATTCTAATGTTCCTGCCATCAGTGGTTATATCCTCCCCTTGTAGCTTGTATTAGCCAACTGCTTTTTGTGTGAAATTTTCCCTAAAAAAGCTAACAAATTCTTTTTGTCAGACGCTTCTTTGACCTGATCCTGTTTTCACGCACCGCTCCCAGTTAGAAAATGAAATGAGAATTACTTATTTCCGAGGGCTGGAATGGAAATCTTCCGAACCCCCCAAGTGCAGTCTCATTTGCACAAAGCAAACAATGGTGGGGAGGCTCGGTATAGATGTCTGTTGGATCACGCTCTTTTTGGCACGGCGTTCATATGTATTGTAATGAATTCCTCATAAGTGCCAAATTATCTGAAACTTTGACATCACATTTGGCTTCCCAACGAGGCGAATATATTCTGCAGCCCTAATAATTGCTTTCTCAGATGGTGCAAATCCTTGAGCGTGTTCTTGACAAATGTGTGGATCCAGCTATCACCAACATATCCTTGTTATAGGGACACACACACACATTATTAAAAGATCAACAAGATGGAGAACAGATCTTTTATCCATTATAAAAGCAAATTAAGGTGCAAATCACAATTATTTTTACCCACAATGTGGTTCCACAACCCCCCCCCCCCCCCCAGAATCCCAGCTTAATTGTGGAATAACCTAATATCTATTATGTTGTATCTTCATGCAGAAGAGGCTGTTGATGGTCTGTGGATATTGTGATGTCACTAACACTCTTCTTCCTTTCTGGTCCCACAGCACATATAACTTCTCCTCAGATGGCTTCCACAGTTCTGCGGCTGGTGCCAACCTCTGTCTGGGATCTGGAGTCCATGGGGGAGTAGACTGGATGAGAAAACTGGCGTTTCGCTACAGGAGAGTAAAGGAGATGTACAGCACTTATAAAAACAATGTAGGAGGCAAGTAACACACATGATTGCAGCAACATTTCCAAGGAGAACTATGTTGTCATAAATCTGTAGGACACCATACCGTTAATAAGCAAGCATTGCTCAGAATATTGACGTCTACATTCCCGAGTTATATGCAGTATTTAGCTGTAAGATTTTTTGAGTAGGCACTTAAGCGCCACCAAAGCTAGACACTGCTGTCTGCAGGGGTGTAACTACAGAGGAATTAGACCCTGCGGCTGCATGGGGGCCCTGGAGGTATAGGGGCCCCATGAGGCCCTAATCCATATACAATTATAAATAAATATTGGTAAAACAGGTCAACCTCTAGACATTCTGGGGGCCTGAAAATTATTTGCTGTTGGGCCCAGTAATATAGTTATACAACTGGCTGTCTGTATATATGTCTCTCAATATCTCAAGCCCTGACAGGATGGCAGCCTTAACATGTGTGGCCTCTTGTATGCTCTCCATCCACTCAAGCAGAGAGCATACACCATTGGCCACCTTAATGGGATACTGTCATGGGAAAAAAAATAGTTTTTTCAAAATGCATCAGTTAATAGTGTTGCTCCAGCAGAATTCTGCACTGAAATCCATTTCTCAAAAAGAGCAAATGCATTTTTTTATATTTGATTTTGAAATCTGACATGGGGCTAGATATATTGTCAGTTTCCCAGCTGCCTGCAGTCATGTGACTTGTGCTCTGATAAACTTCTGTCACTCTTTACTGCTGTACTGCATGTTGGAGTGATATCACCCACCTCCCTTTCCATCCAGCAGCCTAACAACAGAACAATGTGAAAGTTCCCTAACACAAGATAACAGCTGCCTGGTAGATTTAAGAACAGCACTCAATATTAAAATCCTGGTCCCACTGGGACACATTCAGTTACATTGAGTAGGAGAAACAACAGCCTGCCAGAAAGCAGTTCCATCCTAAAGTGCTGGCTCTTTCTGAAAGCACATGACCAGGCAAAAGGACCCGAGATGCACCTACACACTACACTTGTTAGATTTGAAATTACATTTTATATGGTAGAGTGAATTATTTTAGAAATAAAAAATACATCATACAAATCCTGACAGAATCCCTTTAATTTCCCAATAAGCCCTCTCCCGGCAACAGCTCATAATGTTTAAACACATGGGGGAGCTCTATAACATGAGTTTGTGTGTTCAGAAAAGAAAGAATACTTCTCCTTTAACCCCTAATCCTTTTCAAAAGAACATACTGTGTTTCCATCCAATCTGACATCAAAGAGAGGGAACAAGAATGCTCAGATTGCCCGCAATTAATCCCAAATTCCATTTCAGCCAACAGAACGCATTTCTATCTCCATAAATTATTTTTATTCCTGAAAGCCGAAATCAGGCACAGGAACGTCCCGGCGCATAAATTTGTTTGGATTAGCAAGCAATCAGCTTCATTTTATTACGTTTAATTGCACTTGCCAACAGCCAACCGTACTTGCCAAAGTTTTTTTTTAAAAAAAGGGAGGCATTTGAAGATCCATAAATATGTGCAGTTTAAACCTTGCCCTAATTGGTTCCATGTTATTTTATTTATGGTACAAGCCATTGTAGTTTGCTTTATTATTCTGAGTGCCAAAGAGAACGGCAGTGAATGTCATTTTTATTGAGTTGCAATGAGTGCTCAAGGTAAACAATTTACAAATATTATGTATCTCCAACAAACTACAGTGAAGGTTTATTTAATGGGGAAGTGAGATAATCATGGCTGCCCTTGACCTAGATTACCTGTGTTTTTTTAGGGGGTCCCTTAGCACATAGGGTCAAAATGCTTCCCATTTAATGTGACATTGCTTTAAAGCAGGGGTCCCAAACCTTTTATTACCTGTGAGTCACATTCAAATGTAAAAACAGTTGGGGAGCAACACAAGGATGGAATATATTCCTGGGGGTGCCAAATAAGGGCTGTGATTGACTATTTGGTAGCCCCTATGTGGACTGGCAGGCTACAGGAGGCTCTTCTTGGCAATTTACTTTTTATGAAACCAAAACTTGCCTCTAAGCCAGTAATTCAAAAATAAGCACCTGCTTTGAGGCCACTGGGAGCAACATCCAAGGGTTTGGGGAGCAACATATGCTCACTGGCCACTAGTTGGGGATCACTGCTCTAAAGGAAGGAGGGGGGGATTCAAACACACACATTTCCAATTTATTAGAGCAGTGGTCCCCAACCAGTGGCTCATGGGCAACCCCGTAGATGTTGTTCCCAGTGGCCTCTTTTTGAATTCCAGTCTTGGAGGCAAGTTTTAGTTGGATAATAACCAGGTTTATGGCCAAACTGAACCTTCTGTAGGCTGCCAGTCCACATAGGGCAATTGAATAGCCATTCACATTCTTTATTTGGCATCACCCCCAGGAACTTTTTTCATGCCTGCGTTTCTCCGCAACTCTTTTTACATTTGAATGTGGCTCACGGGTGAAAAAAGGTTTGTTGGGGACCCCTGTGTTAGAGTAACAATGTACCCATGGCACGAAAAGGGTTAATGCGGTGGAATGATTAGGCCTTGAGCACAGGGCCAGTGCGATTCTCATCAGTTCTCTAAAAACATGCAATCCCACGCACATTGAACTCCTGCCACCGGTGTGTTTAATGGATTATTCTCCCCCCTTACATTTTATATGTGAGTGTTTTTAAGATTTCTGTTCACCAGACAGAAAACCTCCTGTTTTTGTCTCTCAGATGCTTGTGTTGCTTTTTCCCACAAAAAAGGTACAATATCAGGATTGTCGCTGCACCTATAGAGGAAACAGACCCTGCTTCTGCAGAGGGGGGGGGGGCCCAGGACGTATAGGGGCCCCACAATTTCAATAAATATTGGTATAACTGGTCATCCTCTAAACATTTTGGAGGCCCTAAAAATAAATTGCTGTGGGCTCAGTAATATCTAGTTACACCATTGTGCTGCACCCTTTTAGCATTTGGGTTTTGTTTGGAACCCTAAATTCTTGGAAAGAAAACTGTCTTATTCATGAATATGTGTGTAATACATGGGGTTAAGTTTGCCCCGCTGCTAGTAAATCATTGCGACCAATTAGAAAGTAAGTAGCTTTCAATGCTCTGATTCAAGTAGAATAACAACACATTTTTAGATAAACCCCGAGAAAAATTGTAAGAAGGTTTATAAAGCTGGATACTCACGGCAAATACATGCGAAAGCTGAGGATGCTGGGACCTGTAGTTTGTGACTGCTGAAGGTTTAAAATGGTGTTTATTTTCTAAAAGAATTAATTTCTGCAACATATGTTAACGCTATGTTGTTTTTGTCTCCCTAGGTTTAATCGGAGCTCCAAAGAGGGAAACATGGCTTCAGCTAAGAGCAGAAATGGAGGCCTTGACTGATCTGTGGTTGACTCATGCACTTAAAGCGTTGAATCTAATACACTCTAGGTAAGGGTATAGCTGAACCAAGTCCAATAGAGGGGTGATCTCTAATGGGATTGTTATTTATCATTATTAACACTAATAATATCTGATAGAACTTTTGGGAGCCTGAATATGTTTTATCTGAGATAAATAACAGATAAATAATAGCTGAATATAACAAATTTAATCATTAAAAACCACTAAAAGAAAGGAAATAAACAGCCGTCTCCTATTGCTATTTTACGAGTGTATTAACTTAATGCCCTTATACTGGCCATAGATGTAAAGATTTTAGCCTTGTATGTGGCCAACCATAAGACGCTGCAATCTTCCAACCTGCCACTAACCATTCCTATTAAATAAAGTAGTACAAGTGTGGGATCTCTTATTCAGAATTTTTTGGGACCTGGGGTTTTCCTTATAATGGATCTTTCCATAATTAGGATCCTTGTACCGTAAGTCTACTAATGTAAACATGAAATAAAGCCAATAGGCTGGTTTTGCTTCCAATAAGCATTAATTATATCTTAAGGTGGCCGTGCATGGGCTGATAAAAGCCGCCGACAGTGGGGCCCTCCGACGGGATTCCCCGATCGATATCTGGCTGAAGGTCAGATAGGCAAATAAATGTAGAGATATTATTAGCTGGTAGAACTCTAATCTGTCCTATCGACTAAACGACCAATCACCATGGTATGAAAAATATCAGGAAGAGCTTTATCTTTGCGTCTATGTCCTGTTTTAGAGATTAAGGGGCAAATTTAATATTATTCCCCAAAAAATATTCGTTTTCCCTCGATATTCGATTAGCGTTCGATTTTTCGAATGATTATTCGATTATTCAAATGATTAGTTCGATTCGAACGATCGAAGACTTCGATCGTACGAATCCTATTCGATCAGGCTTCCCATAGGCTTCTATTGCAATTCGGTAGGTCCTATCTGCCGGATTGAGCAGTCGAATAGGTTTAGGTTTTTCCAAAATTCGATGATCGAACGATCGAATATTTCGATCATTCTAATTCATTCTAATGTTTTCCATCATTCGATATTCGATGATCGAAAATGCAGAAATGGGAAATTTCGATCATCCGAAGAAATCGTACGATCGGAATTCGAACGAATTCGTTCGAACTTCGATCTATTCATGTGAATTTCGTAAATCGGCCCCTTAGCGATAAGTACTGTACAACAAGCAAAGAATAAGGCGGCAGAAAAAACATTAGCAAGAAGCTTGTATGGCCATGGAATCATCCAAACAATGAATATAGTCACACGTTTTTCAGTTCCCTGTGTATTTGCTGATTGTATTTCTTTTCCATTTGCAGGCCAAACTGTGTGAATGTATTAGTGACCACCACGCAGCTCATACCAGCCATCGCCAAGGTCCTGCTCTACGGCCTCGGAACGGTCTTTCCAATCGAAAACATTTATAGCGCAACAAAGACAGGTACGTGGAATTTATTCAGTAGAAACCATTGCTGCTTCCCCCCTAAACCTCTCCATTTTTATTACTCCTCTAGTTTGTCTTGGTTTATTTTATTATTCTTTCTCTTTATATAATATTCTGATGTCACGCTGATAAATGAACCTCCCGAGATATGTATTTCCTTTCTTACTTGTGATCTACAATCGCCTGGATAAACTTCTTCTTGGAAAAGCGTCTCCAGGGAGATTTCCTTCCCATGAACAGTTCAGAATCCTCATAGTCGCATTCTTTTTCTTTTCTTCTTTTAATATCACATGCAAAATACGAAAGAGTGGAAAAAAGGGATACGGTGTTTCTCTTCAAGAAAAAAATTTAGTTTTTCCCCCTATTTTCCAAAAAAAATATGGTTATATCAAAATTGTATTTGTAATTCTTTTTGTTTTTTTGGTCTAAGCAGGGAAGGAGTGCTGCTTCGAGAGGATAATGCAGAGATTTGGAAGAAAAGCCGTGTACGTTGTAATCGGAGACGGTGTGGAAGAGGAGCAAGCGGCGAAAAAGGTAGATTTAGGAAATACCCATATGTTCAGATCCATGGTTATGCCCACAAATTATTTAGGTGGGTTTTTTTTTCCCCCTAAATAATTTCGCTTTGACTGAAACATAGAAAAATTTAATTATCTGGTTTCTGTGCAATTTCCTATGGCTGCAGCTAAACACTGTCCATAAACCAAAGACACATGTTTTTCTTCCTTTGTTTTTACATAGTAAAAAAAAATAAACTTTTTAAATTTATGATTTTTTTTTTTTAAAGGCAACATTCACCCTAAATTCATTTTATATCAATAGATTCCCCAAGGGAAATAATCCTTACTTGCAGCTGGATTAAAAAAAAAAAAAAATCTTGAACCTTGCAGTTTCCCTGTAGGTAAGGTAAATATAAACCTAAGGGAACTGTCAGTGATCTCATGGTGGGAGCAGGGTCAATTGCCCAACTAATATCTACAGAAAAAATACAGCCAGAACAGCAAGAGCAAATCAGCTATTTTTTTACTTCAAATCATCTTAAAAAAACAAGCAAAAATAAATTCTATTTTATACATTTTTATTTCAATTGGGGAATTTAATGATGTAAAATTGCTCTGCAGTGGCTATCCCCTTTAAAGGAAAAGTAAATGTTTTTCTTTTTCTTTCTGTAAATTTGCTCTAAACAGTCCCCCAGATTAATGTACCTTAGTCCCTGCTGCAAGTCTGCTCTGGTTTCTGTGTTATCAGCAGCTTGTTTCACCTTCTTCCTGGTGCAGAGTGAAGCCCAGCCCCTTAGTTTACTGAGCAGTCCATTTGCTGCTGTTCCACAATAGAGAGGAAGAGGGAGCCAGTGTTTCATTAGTAAGCTAGTTTCCCCAAGCAAAAGCTGCTACACTCACTGCTCTCTGCTATGTCACATTATGCAAATGATCTCCTGGACTAGTCCAAGATATAAGGTCAGCTCAGTAAACTAAGGGGCGGGGCTTCACTCTGCACCAGGAAGAAGGTGAAACAAGCTGCTGATAACACAGAAACCAGAGCAGACTTGCAGCAGGGACTAAGGTACATTAATTTGAGGGGCTGTTTAGAGCAAATTTAGAGATAGAAAAAAAAAACGTTTACTTGTTCTTTAAATATGGCAAAATATACTGAATTTAAGAAAATAATTTATATTTTATTGGGCTCTAAACCTTTTACAAGTCCTATCTTGCATTATAGAACATTAAATTGCTATGGTATTACAGTCATCATAAATAAACAAAAATTATTTCTCTTACAGTTCTACAAAATATTCAGATCCAAAGATCTATCTATCTATCTCTATCTATCTATCTTTTTTCTATCTATCTATCTATCTATCTATCTATCTCTATCTATCTATCTTTTTTCTATCTATCTATCTATCTATCTATCTCTATCTATCTATCTATCTCTCTGTGTCTCTCTCTCTCTTTTCTATCATCTATCTATCTATCTATCTATCTATCTATAATCTATCTATCTATCTATCTATCTATCTATCTATCTATAATCTATCTATAATCTATCTATAATCTATCTATCTATCTATCTATCTATCTATCTATCCATCTATCTATCTATCTATCTATCTATCTATCTATCTATCTATCTATCTATCTATCTATCGCTATCTATCTATCTATCTATCTATATCTATCTATCTATCTCTCTATCTCTCTATCTATCTATCTATCTCTCTATCTCTCTATCTCTCTATCTATCTATCTATCTATCTATCTATCTATCTATCTATCTATCTCTCTGTGTCTCTCTCTCTCTTTTCTATCATCTATCTATCTATCTATCTATAATCTATCTATCTATCTATCTATATCTATCTATCTATCTATCTATCTATATTTCTTTCTTTCTATCTATCTATCTATCTATCTCTATCTATCTATCTATCTATCTCTCTGTGTCTCTCTCTCTCTTTTCTATCATCTATCTATCTATCTATCTATCTATCTATCTATCTATCTATCTATCATCTATCTATCTATCTCTTTTTCTATCTATCTATCTATCTATCTATCTATCTATCTATCCATCTATCTATCTCTCTTTATCTATCTATCTCTTTATCTATCTATCCATCTATCTATCTATCTATCTATCTATCTATCTATCTATCTATCTTTTTTCTATCTGTCTAGACCTGCTGAAGGGGCCCTTGTTTGTCCCTAAACAGCAGTGTAACTAGTCAGTAAGTTTATTCAGTGCCGGCTGTATTGGGAATTCAGAGCTGATACATGATTACAATTCTCTTTGAAATCAGTGACCTGGATCTTCTATTCCCCCAAACATTCCTTTCCACAACTGTCAGACTTGGTGATAGATGAAGCTCATTTTCTGAAGCTTTACCCCCCCCCCCCCCAAATCATCAAACACCAACAAAGCAACTTGTTTTTTATTCATGGCATTTGTCTTTCCCTTGCACCCCTCATGTGACTTTCTACTGTGTTTATGGATGGACTGGAAACTTAATTTCACATTTATATTCTCTCATTCCCAAGCAAGAATAAAAAGCCAACCTAATATGAAAAGTCCCTGGGAGTTGCCAAATAAGCTGGGATTGCCATTTTGGAAGCCTGTTCACTGCCATCCTGTACCTTAGAGTTCTGTGACCTGTATAAAACTCAAGACCTTCATCCTTGAGCTTGCTTAAAGGCACGGAACTGCTTGGTGATTTATAATATCCTTATATATGACAACAGGGGGTTCATTTTTTGCAACATTATCACCACCCCTATTGCACCTATTGGTGTTGGTCTCTGGGGTCTAAAAGCTTGTTTTTGACCAACTGTAAAGTCAAAGTGAGCCTCCTGTAGGCAACAATTCGGGTTCCCAAATTCCCAATAATAGTCCTTATTCGGCAACTCATCCCCATGGACCTTTCTTCATGCTTGTGTTAGTCCCCCAACACTTTTACAGCTTATGGAAGACAAAAGGCTTGGGATTACCTGCTCTACAGTGCCTCTAGTGCAGGGATCCCCAACCTTTTGAACCCGTGAGCAACATTCAGAAGTAAAAGGAGTTGGGGAGCAACACTAGCAGGAAAAATGTTCTTGGGGTGACAAATACGTGCTGTGATTGGCCATTTGGTAGCCCCTATGTGGATTGTCAACCTACATTGAGGCTCTGTTTGGCAGGAAACCTGGTTTTTATACAACCAAAACTTGCCTCCAAGCCTGGAATTCTAAAATAAGCTCCTGTTTTGAGGCCACTGGGAGCAACATCCAAGGGGTTGGAGAGCAACATGTTACTCACGAGAGCTCTAGTGGTTAAACAATCCTTAAAATAATACATTGTGGAAAACTTGGTTGGATTTAATGGGTACCACATTTTAACAATGTAATTTCCCCCCGATACAGCACAACATGCCATTCTGGAGAATCTCTTGCCACGCTGATCTGGAAGCATTACGGCACGCTCTAGAACTGGAGTACTTGTAGCAGACCGGAGGAGTTCCATGCTGGTCCTAAGCAGGCCCCTCAGCAAGTCTCTCAACTAGAACTTTCCCAGTTGGGTAGGAACATGCTCCTTCCCTAGGGAAACTCCACCAGACGGATGGGCTGGATAATCAAGCGATGGAGGATCCAACCCAACGTAAAACTTGTATAATTTAATCAGACGCTTATGGTCGAACCTGGACTACTAGTGCGGGTTTATCCCCCCTCCACAAGGACTACGTATAAGCACAAATGGACTTGATGGGACAAAGGATCAACTCCAAAGAAATAATAAAACATATTGGCCACACAGATAGGCCGGCCGAGCCCCACTACACAATGGATTGCCCACCATGGAGTCAAAAGTTGAATTTTTGTTTTGGTTTTGTTTTTTTTTTTTCTAATTTATGGACGTCTCTCAGTTTTTTTCTGTCATTATGCTCCTTTATCTGAGTTTGTAACTGTCGGAGAGTGTGGGGGTGGGGGGTGTACGTCGATCTTATTTAATAATTCTTTTCTTCACACGACAAAGGCTGGGGACAATCAGGTTGTGTACGTTAGTAAGTGTTGGTATAAATGACTATAGTTTTGTTTGAACCTTGTATAGATGGTATGTGGACTGTGCATGCGTCTGCGCCGTGCCTTATGCTGCCATCTTTATTTTTTTTTTTTTTATATATATATAGGTAAAACGAAAAAAATAAAAAATATGTTGTCATGAATGAAAAAAAGGCATTAAAGAAAACTACGTTTACATTTTGGGGAAATTCATACCCAGCTTGGAATGTGTGACTTACTATGAAGTTGCTCCTCCCTTTGCTACTATAACATAGTAACATGAAACTGCTGGATGAGTCCCTAACACCTCCATAGAAGATACAGCAAAGCAGAGGGAACCAGTTCGGCCAATCTAATGGGGCAAGAAAAAAGGTCTAGATGCCCTTTAAAGACAACTTCCTTGACTACTTGCTGGTCAGACTGGTGGGAAACTGACCAGCAGGTGGCGCTGTTGGAACAGAATTAATTCAGATTAACAGTACAGATTTCCCTTAATATCTTGGAATGAAAAAAGAACAAATAATGCATGTAAATGACAAAAGTGCTTAGAATACCACTCTCGCCGATTTTCCATTCACTTATTTTAAAGGTTTACTTATCCTTTAAGCCAACAGCCAGCAATGAAATATGTTGGTTTAATCCTGGTAGTAGGGTGGGGGTTTAGAGAATATTATTTCAGTTTGGGGATTATATGTGGAAGCCGCGCATGATTGCTTGCCTTTGGGCCGAGAAGGTGTGAGATCAGTACAGACTTGTTCATGTCTAGCAAACAAGGGTCTGATGAGTTAGTGATGGACAGAATGACCAAGAAGCCCTCGCAGTGATCATCGTTTTTTCTGGCATCACTCAAACCTCGTTGCTCTGCAAGACAGAGAGATTTTAACACGCTGCAAAATTCCAGTCTGGCCTCGTAATAAAAACAAATAGAAGGATCACTTGGCCTTCGCTCTTATAAATAGTGGAAAGAACCTTCCAAAGGGGGGGAATGGGTCTCATCTCCAATGTGTTTATACTGATGGGGACTCATCTCCAATGTGTTTATACTGATAGGCACAAGGTATGGAAGACTTCTACTCTACAGTTCTACAGTTTATTGCTGTGACTTCTTCATTACAGGTAGACAGCAGCACAAGCTTTACTCCTCACCTCTCCCTAACAAAAGACTGCTGTCCCTTCCTCCATCACTGCCAGAATGGCTGCCAGATTTCCTGTTCCTGTATGCTATAGTCACTTTTCAGTACAAACAACTTTCACAGTTCAATTTAGGAAGCACTGACACCTAGTGGCCAAACGAATTATACATTAACTGTTTAACAATTCACATTTTGCCGAGTCATGGCACCTGTCATAAATAAGATGCACCAATAGAGGCCCAATTCTTCTGCCTACTTGTAAGTCAGGGTGTTTCCAGGGTCCACAGGGGCTGCTATATAAGGGCCACCCACACACCCACCATGCTTTCTGCCCAATCCGGGTCCTCCTCATGCTGACACTGCAACCCCCCTCCATGTGTACTTTTACTTTTCCCTTTGCAGATGTGATCAGGGAAGGCCAGCGCCATTAGTCTAAGGCAGGAGAGGAGCAGGTCTGGGCTTAGGTATATGGGAGTATATGGGAGTGTAGGCTATGGGCAGGTATATGGGAGTATATGGGAGTGTGGAATATGGGCAGGTATATGGGAGTGTAGGATATGGGCAGGTATATGGGAGTGTAGGATATGGGCAGGTATATGGGAGTGTAGGATATGGGCATGTTTATGGGAGTGTAGGATATGGGCAGGTATATGGGAGTGTAGGATATGGGCTGGTATATGGGAGTATATGGGAGTGTTGGATATCGGCAGGTATATGGAAGTTAGACCCAGACTGGCAAATTGTTGGTTCTGGCAAATGTCAGAGGGGCTGCTATAAGGTGCCATAGAAAGTCAGTATTTAGTGGGCTGGTGGGGGCTGTTTGGGCCTCTGTGTACTTGAAATGCCAGGGCCTATTTTAATTCTCAGTCCGGACCTGATGGGAGTATATGGTAGTGTAGGATATGGGCAGGTATATGGGAGTATATGGGAGTACTGTGGAAGTGCAGGTGTAAATACAGATACACACAGATGATGTTCCTCCATTCTATATTGAGAGGGAGGAATAACTACTTGTACATAAGACTGATCAAGTCATTGTCTGTTCTTGATGCTCATTATAACTCCCAATATGTGCAGAGCATTCTAGTAACCAGAGCTGCAAATATCTGCCCCACTGGGGGTCATTCATTCTTCCTTTAATTTCAACTCTCTTTATCTAAAGGCACCTGGGTGAGCTCCCTAGTGCAGTTGCATGCGACTGTTGGGTTGATGGGTCGGCTTCTGGAAGATTTTCCCTTAGTTAGCCAGTCGGTGGAGGGCAGATGCCCCCTGGTGGAGAATGAAGTGCATTACAGGCAACATGACTGTCACCTTTCCCGAGCAGACAGAGAAGAAATGATTTGTTTAAACAGCGAGGCATTAGGCTGATCCAGTGTTTTGACTCCAATGACGGGGTCCAAATCCTGTAGAAAAAGACAGGGACATCCCCCAATGCTTTGGCAGATTAAGAGTTAATCCCAGGAGGCAATTAAAGACAAGTAAGTCTTCCCAGCCCTGAATCATGTCTTAACTACTCCCTTTGGGCAGGTCTGTATCTGCCCCCAGCAATTACCCTCCCCAACCCCTCATTTCTCTCTGTCGCTGCCTGTAATGCACTTTATTCAGTGGCCAGGCCTGTAATTAACCCCGGCGGCTAATTACCCAGTTACAATGGCCTTCCACTGAGGTCTGTAATTATCAGGGTTTTCCTGACTGCACCTGCTGGTTCCCACTCTCCAAACTATGTAGCAGCCATCAACTCTAGTGATGGGCGAATTTGTCCTGTTTGACTTCGCCGAAAAATTTGCGAATTTCGTAGAAAAATTCGCAAAACGGTGCTGGCGTCTTTTTGACGCCGGCGTCTGTTTTTGGACGCAAGTGCAAATTTGTTGGTGAAAAAGCACGAATTTGTGCTGGCTGGCGGGAAATTAGCTAATTTTTGCAGGTGATTCGCGAATTTATTCGCCGTCGGCGAAGCGCTGGAGTTTGCCACAAATTCCCCCATCAACTCTTCTTCCACCAAGACTACATTTTGCACAATGCCTTGCATGCCTCCTCATCAGCTGGCTTCTGCTACATTGTTTCAGTAGTCAGACCCAGCAGTGCAAAGACCAGCTCTGAACTGGCAGACCCTGGTTTTAATAGAAGTTGAATTACATTCAATTAAATTAGAAGGTTCTCGTATAGAAGCACGGGCAATAACTGCAGTAAGAATACAAAATAAGCCTCTATGCAAGTTTCAGCTCCAATCAAAACCCTACAGCTCCCCCTTGTGGTCAGCTTGTAAAATAGCCGCTTTAAAAGACTTGGGATTTGTATTCTGTTGGAATGTCTGGTTACAAACATGGCTGCACATAAATCAGCTCAGTCTGCAGCATGTGCCTAATTGCTAATTAACCCCGTGGGCTGTGGATTCCATTGGGGTTCCGGTTTAAAAGAGTGGTTCACTTTTTACATTAACTTTTAGTATGTTATAGAATGGCTAATTCTAATCAACTTTTCAATAGCACTTTTTTTTGTAGTTTTTGAATGTTTTTGCCTTCTTCTGACTCTTTCCAGCTTTCAAACGGGGGGGGGGGGGGGGGGGTCGCTGACCCCATCTAAAAAAAAAAACATGCTCTGTAAGGCTACAAATGTATTGTTACTTTTTATTCCTTATCTTTCTATATAGGCCTCTCCTATTCATATTCCAGTCTCTTATTCAAATCAGTGCCTGGTTGCTAGGGGAATTTGGACCCTAGCAACTAGATGGCTGAAACTGCCAACAGGAGAGCTGCTGAATAAAAAGCTAAATAACTCAAAAACCAGAAATAATAAAAAAATGAAAACCAATTGTAAACTGTCTCAGAATATCCCTCTCTACATCATACTAACAGTTCATTTAAAGGTGATCAATCCCTTTAAAGGGGTGAGGTGGCAACCTAAGCCCCAGTTCTTAGGGCCCCTGTAAGTCACCCCTGTCCTCCGTCAGATTCTGGGGGAAGGTCCATCAAGCAGCCAACACCCAGGGCTTTGTGCAAGTTCCACACTGGGGATTTGAAGAGGTTCAGCAGGAGAGACAGCCCTCAACCATAGCATGCCCACAGCATGCCACATAGATACACAGATACCCTCTCAATCCCACCCAGTGCTGCCCGCTCCGCCCTGCCTGTATGTGGCACATAGTTGGCACACATGAAAATGAAACAAGAGATCATCTGATACCCGGGGGCTGGTTTTAGCTTCCCCAGCGGGGGGGGGGGG
>CM044448.1:8149282-8179723 GCA_024363595.1 Xenopus borealis
GGGGGGGGGGGGGGCACCGCAGCAGAACTCACGAGAGGTCTCTCTGATTGATGTCTGGGGGTCATTTAAAAATTTTTTTTTTTTTTTTAAATGAAGAACAGATTGACACGTAATTGAACATCGCTGGGCGTCTGGATCCCTCGTATGACATGAATTAACCCTGCGGTGGCAGCTAATAGGAGGAATCCAGGCGATTGGCTGCAGCCCCTCGGTGTATGCGTGGCCCCTAATTGAATTATTTGCCGACGTGTTTCATGTAGAAAAATCCTCCGCCTGGAACGACAGCCTGGTGGGCCCTTCCCAGCGGCTGGGAAACAAAGGGATGAATCGCTGCACTTTTATTTCTATAAATATCAAGTAATATCTGCCAGAAGCCGATACAGCGAGACGGATTAATAATCAGAATATACAGACTGCGCTGGGTCCTGTGTTGTCATGTATGTAAAACACATAAGCAAAACAATTAGAAACCTCTCACATGTTTCCTGAGCAGAAGAACATCAGAGCAGTTTCTTTCTCCTGATCCTTCCTTGACTGCTGGTTGTTCAGACTGGTGGGAAATGACCAGCAGGTGGCGCTGTTGTAACAAAAAAACAAAAACAAATATTCTGTAAGGCTACAAATGTATTGTTATTGCTACTTTTTATTACTCCTCTTTCTACTCAGGCCTCTCCTAATCATATTCCCAGTCTCTTATTCAAATCAGGGCATGGTTGCTAGGGGAATGTGGACCCTAGAAACCAGATGGCTGAAATTCCAAACTGAGCAGCTGCTGAATAATAAAGTAATTCAAACCCCACAAATAATAAAACATTTAAATCCATTGCAAGTTGTTTAGTTTCAGGGTTGGGGACAGGTGGGTGTTCTATCAGGGACCCTGGGCAGATGCGATGACCTGATTTGCCGACTGCAAAAGGGGAGGGGCTTGGGTTTGAGATCCTCATAAGTCTTTCTATTAAGGCTTCTCCCATTCATATACAGTTATGGGACCTGTTATACAGAATGATTGGGACCTGACGTTTTCCAGACAATGGATATTTCCGTAATTCAGATCTTCATACCTTAAGTCTACTAGAAAATCATATAAACAATAAATAAAGCCAATAGGCTGGTTTTGCTTCCAATAAGGATTAATTATATCTTAGTTGGGATCAAGTACAAGCGACTGTTTTATTATTACACAGAAAAAGGAAATCGTTTTTTAGAATTTGGATTATTTGATTATAATGGGAGTCTATGGGAGACGGCCTTTCCGTAATACGGGTTTCCACATAACGCATCCCATACCTGTACCGGTCCCTTATTCAAATTAATGCATGGTTGCTAGGGTCTTTTGGACCATAGAAACCAGATTGCTGAAGTTGCAAACTGGAGAGCTGCTGAATAAAAATCTTAATAACCCAAAAATAATAAAACATGAAAACCAATTGCAGATTGTCTCAGAATAACCTTCTCTCTATATTATACTAAATGTGAATTCAAAACCGCTTTAAATCGCTTGCCTTTATCTTCTTCCTGACACATTTTTAGCTTTCAGACGCGGGTCACTGACCCCTAATCCTCTAGCAGCTCCAATTTTATTTTCTATTATTTATCTATCTATAATGTCTCTCCTATTCAACCTCTTAGTCTCTCATTCAAACGACTGCCTGGTTGCTAGGGTCAACTGGACCCCCAGATTAAAAAAAAAAAAAAAAAATTGAAAACCAATGGCAAATTATCCCTGCCTGCATCATACTGAAAGTTAATGTAAAGGTGAAGTTAACCCTTCAAATAAAATACACTAAACAAAAGAATTGAAAAAGAAAAAAAAAAAATTTAAGATTTAATACAAATTTTATACAAAGAAAATGTGAAAAAATACTTCGGATATGCTAAAAGCAATTATGCTTCACAAATAAGGCCAGCGCGGCTGATGCGACTCCTGACGCGTCGGCAGTAACTAAATGTCCAGTCGTCTCCGTTAGCGTGTGCGTCGTATGTAACTCCGTGTAGCCGCGGTCCACACGCCATCCTTTACATACAATGGAATTCGGAAAACAAGTACAACGTACGGTGACGTGGAATGGATGGGTGCGGTACAATAACTCGTCTCATATACAAACATCATCTCTGATTGGCTGCGAGAGTTTTACATCGCGTACGGAACCAGAATGCGTTTATCCAATGTAACAGGCGGAGTCTGCGCGGGGGGGTTCTTTGATTTTGGGTCGTTCTCATGCTTTTATGGAAATGAGCCCAATTCCTGATGTCCGTCTTATGTATATATATTTAAAAAAACCCCCACAAGGTCCGTGGTTATCGAGGCGATCCTAACGTCTGTAGAATTTGTATTAATAACAACATATACAATTAGTCAAAGTCACATACACTCGCACACACGCAATATCCATCTCATGTAAGCGCTCGGTTTCACCAAGAACAACCACCGCCGTTGCTTTCCAGTATGGCAGCTTCCATTCCCACCCCCAATCCAGTTTATTTCCAGCAGATTGACAGCCAATCAGATGCAGCAGCCTGGCGCTCGCTTTGTGAAGTCACAATCATAAGTTAAAGGTCCGTAGAAAAGAAAAAAAAAAAAAAATTGGTGCTTGAATTTTAAACGACATCCAGAAATTGTACAATAATTACACGCACGCGAGCGGGTTCCAGGGATAGAGATTGTCCCCCTCCCCCCCCCGCCAGATGCAGAAGTCAATGTAGTGTTGCCCATTATTTGTCCATTGATGCCAACCAAAGGCTCCCAGAGCTACTAAACCCGTCTCACTGGAACTGGCACGCTGCTCTGAATGTACTGCACTCCTGCTCTCACGGCTCCACCAGTTGGACTCACCACGACCGGAATGTTCTGCAAACGAAGGACAAGGTGTTAAATTCTAGAGGGAATATTAAAGGGGAACTATCATGAAAAAGTAAATTAAAGGGATACCGTCATGATTTTGATGGTGTAGTATTTATTTCTAAATTACATGGTTTACACTGCAAATAATTCACTCTACAACAGGGGTGCCCAGACACTCAGCCCGACAGCCCCACGCTCCCTCCCTTCGTTCTGCTCTTCTTCTCTCCTCTACCTTCTTTCATGCTACTCTTTTCCTCTCCCTCCCTTCTGCTCTTCTTCTCTCCCCTCCCTTCTGCTCTTCTTATCTCCCCTCCCTTCTGCTCTTCTTCTCTCCTCTCCCTTCCTTCATGCTACGCTTTTCCTCTCCCTCCCTTCACTTTGCTCTTCGTCTCTCCTCTACCTCCTTTCATGCTACTATTTTCCTCTCCCTCCCTTCGTGCTGCTCTTCTTCTCTCCTCTCTCTATCTTGATGCTACTTTTTTCCTCTCCCTCCCTTCGTGCTGCTCTTCTCCTCTCCCTTCTACTTGTCCTTTTTCCCCTCCCTGCTGCTTCTCTTTTCTCCCTCCCTCCATGTTGCTGGTCTCTTCTCCCTTCCGCCCTCCCTGCTGCTTGTCTCTTCTCCTCCCTCCTGCTTGTCCCTTAAGCTGGCCATAGACGTAAAGATTTTTGAAAGATCCAATGGTTTTCATGAGACCACGATTGTCTCAAAACAATCATTTAAATGCCCAATGTGTCCATCAACTAAAAAGACAATTTCAGGCGATATTGCCAGCAAAACGGAAGGATAGCAGCCTGCTTGATCCTGCAAACATAGGTAGATTGTATGGGGACCGATTTTCTAACCTGGCTGATCAATCTTCAGACCGATGTCGGCTGAAAAATCGTAAGATGAACAATCGTTTGTATCCCACTAACCGCACGATAATATGACGGATTGGTCAGACTTCCCTAAGATTGGTCGTTTGTCACGGAAAGATTGTTGCGTCTATGGGGACCTTTACTTCCTATTGCTCATCTCTTCTCCCTCCTTGCTGTTCTTATATCTACCAGACAGTTGTAATCTTAGGGGAGTTGCTATCTGGTTACCTTCCCATTGTTCTGTTGTTAGGCTGCTGGGTGGGGGAAAGGGAGGGGGTGATATCACTCCAACTTGCAGTACAGCAGTAAAGAGAGACTGAAGTTTATCAGAGCAGAAGTTACATGACTGAGGGCAGCTGGGAACCTGAAAATATGTCTAGCCCCAAGTCAGATTTCAAAATTAAATATAAAAAAATCTGTTTGCTCTTTTGAGAAATGGTTTTCAGTGCAGAATTCTTCTGGAACAGCACTATTAACTGATGCATTTTGAAAAATTTTCCCATGACAGGATCCCTTTTAAGGAACAGTTCAGTTACAAAACTGGGTAAATAGCTTGGCTGCGCAACATAGAAAATGTATCTAATACAGTTTGTTAGCTAAAATGTAATGTATAAAGGCTGGAGTGACTGGATGTGTAACATAATAGCCAGAACACTACTTCCTGCTTCGGCTCAGATTCAAAAACAACCGTTATGACCCATGTGGGCCCCCTTAAAGTGATACTGACACTAAAAAATTAAATTTAACATATGAATGTACATTAATTGTTACCTATAGGTCATGTTGATCATTTTTTGCTGAGAGGTTTGTTTTTGTATATAACTGTTAGCTGAAATTTCTAAGCCGGACTCTCTGACACTCTGACACCCTGACTTTGCCAGCCTAACAGTCCCATCTCAGTCTGTTAGTTACAGTTTGTAATGATAACAGATGCCGGGTGCACAAATATGGCAGCCGCTCATACAGGAACACGGGGGATCAGACAGGTAATGTAAATGCATCATGCAAATACCTTATGGCAAAGTTAGAAGTAGCTTTCAAAGCCAGTTATTATAATAGAGGTAAAAAAGAGTTTGACTTTAGGTGTCAGAATCTCTTTAAAGTCACTGACTAACTCAGAGTTACAGAGCTGCAAAGCAGGAAGCAGCCTTTATAAATTACATTTTTGGCTAACTAACTATATTAGAAACATTTTTTATTTCGCACAGCCTATCTGTTTACCCAGTTTTTATTTTTACACCAAACAATTCCTTTAAAAATGGGAAGCAGGGGATTATAGTTGTAATTCTCAAATTTGAGAATATCTTTACGTCCTATAATTAGGGTTGCCACCCGGCCGGTATTTTACCGGCCTAGCCGGTAAAACACCAGCCAAGGCCGGGGCCGGTATTACAAATTTACCGGCAATGTAGCTGCCGGTAAATTTGTAATACCCCTTAAAACGGCCCTTGCCTTGCCTGAAATCAAATGAAAAACTTACCTTTCTCGCTCTTCCGCCCGATCGCACGTGTGGCTCCGCCCCCTTTGACGTCATGCCCCACCCCTTTGACGTCACATCCCGCCCCATTTGGCCCCGCCCCCTGCCGGCAAGGATATTTTTAAAAGGTGGCAACCCTACCTATAATGGGAACCCAAAAGAGACCTACTTATAGTAGATGTGTGTGTATACATTAGGCATCTCGCTTTGGAATATTACATGAATGTGCTATTAGAAAAGAAAACATGAAGCCTTTAAGAGATGCTCCTTTCCCCTGCAGACAGAGAAGACATTTTTTTTTTAACTCACTTTGGCTCTGGACACCCTATGGGCCAGCGATACGTACAGTCACACTTTCTTTGCTTTTGTCACCCTCCTTTTCTTTTGGGGTGCTGCAGCCTTCAGTTGACTGTGGTTGGATGCTAGAGGTCGGCTGCGCAGATTTATCGGTGTTGACATCGGGGTCGGGCTCTTGCTGTGTGGCCGTAGCTGTAAATACACAAGAAGATTTTTTTTTAGTATGTTTGCTATTAGTTAGTAAAATTTCTACAAAAAATGTTATATTTCTTATGAAATCATTTTGAGGGTGAGAGGTTACATCTCATATATCCAAGAATGGACTAGAGCAAGTTATATCTATATATTGAGCTACGAGAGGCATCTCTGCAGAGTTCAGCAACTCCATTACTCCAACTAGACGTTGCTAGGTGAGTGAAGCCATGGAATCCATGCAAATTCGGCCTGGTGCTTACCTGACTGGGTGCATGATTTCATGTGCTCTGGCCAATGGGCTTGCTGACAAGGGTAGTCACAGTAACTTGTATTCCAACAGCAATAAAAGATGGCTTCCTTTTTACAGTTGGCACACCACTGCTTCTTTTTTGTCTCATCCACGGCTTGCTGTTTCTCCAACTCCGACTGCTTCTTTACTTCTGCTATGAGCCGGTCTCGCTCCTGCTCCAGACTCTGTCTCATCTCAGCCATGGTTAACTCTTAAACAGTAAACAATACATACGCTCAGTTTAGTTATTAATGACCACGTTAAAAGGATAGGGTCATGTGAAAACAACGCATCAGTTAATAGTGCTGCTCCAGCAAAATTCTGCACTGAAATCCATTTCTCAAAAGAGTAAATAGATTTTTATATATTTAATTGTGAAATCTGACATGGGGCTAGACATGTCAGTTTCCCAGCTGCCCCTGTTCATGTGACCTGTGCTCTGATAAACTTCAGTCACTCTTTACTGCTGTACTGCAAGTTGGAGTGATATCACCCTCCTTTCAGTCTAACAACAGTCTAACAACAGAACAGTGGGACGGAAACCAGGTATCCGCTCCCCAACACAAGATAACAGCTGCCTGGTAAATCTAAGAACAGCACTCAATAGTAAAATCCAGGTCCCACTGAGACACATTCAGTTACATTGAGTAGGAGAAACAACAGCCTGCCTGAAAGCAGTTCCATCCTAAAGTGCTGGCTCTTTCTGAAAGCACATGACCAGGCAAACTGACCTGAGATGCACCTACACACCAATATTACAACTAAAATATACACTCGTTGGTTCAGGAATGAAATTGTATATTGTAGAGTGAATTTGCAGGTTAAACAGTGTAATTTAGAAATAAAAACTACATCATTAAAATCACAAATCCCTTTAATTTGATCAAAGCATGGGAACTCATTTTTGTTCCTAACTAACCCTTGTAATAATAGGATTTTCTGCAGCCCTCCAGTATAAAAGGTTGGGCCCCTCTGTCACCCATGAGGGGTCGGGGGAAATAATGGAAACTTACCAAGTCCTCTTATCTACTGCTCCCTGCAGTTAAGGGGTCTGACGTCCCTGTAGATATGCCATTGCAAAAAACAGCTTTGGGATTTCAGAGGGAAATACTTCTAAGCATAAAAGCCTATATGTGTTTATTAATCCTTAAAACACAGTATAGTACAGTATGAAGGTGAATCTACCTATGTATGACTATTCCTTATATTTGGATTAATACAGATGAGCATACACTGACATATTGTATTAGATAACAGACATTATTCACATAGACCCTCTAGTGTAAATGCCCCAATAGTGCAAGCTCCCTCAAGCAACTCAACAGGGCTGCTCATATAAATACCTTTGCCATCATTAGGTAAAACTGGGGTTGAAACCTCTGGAAATGGCCTCAATATTGCTTAATAAGTACTTACCTAGGTTGTGTTTCATTTCAGCGAGTTCCTGCTGGTGAAGCCATTGGAGCTTTTCAATTTCAATCCGTAATCTTCGGATCTATAAGAAAAACAGACAGCAAGAAACAAGGTGAAGCAACAAACTTACTTTGTACTTCGATTAAACACTGCCACAATAAAGCCTACAATATTATAATAGAGTGCAACCCCCTGTGCTTGCTCCGTACCTCAGCTATGGTGCTCCCAGTAGTGTTTTTGGACAAGTCGTTGTAGATTTCAGTCATCGTCCCTTTTATCGCATCCATCATCTGACAACAAAGAAACACATGAGTCATGCTTCAGCTGCCAATCACACATACAGTTCATCATATTGCTGATGTGAGGTCAACCTATCCAGCTGTGCTGTGGAAAGAAGGGCTACTAATAAATTAGATTAAATGGCAGAGCTGCACACTCTAGGCAATACATTTAGCTGCCCCTTTATTTCATCTAAAGTAACAGATATTTATAAAACACGGTAAGTCACCCTGCTATAGTTCCAGGGGTACCCAGGGCACAAATAAGCACTCACCCCAAATCTCCCACTAACTGTCCTTTAGGCTGGGCCCCCTTAGCTCATAACAATATAGAAACATTGGGGTAACAGTCACCCTTCTATAGTTCCAGGGGTACCCAGGGTACAAATAAGCACTCACCCCAAATCTCCCCCTAACTGACCTTCAGACTGGGCCCCCTTAGCTCATAACAAGGTTACAGATATATAGAAACATTGGGGTGTCACTATAGTTCCAGGGGTACCCAGGGTACAATAAACACTCACCCCAAATCTCCCCCTAACTGACCTTCAGACTGGGCCCCCTTAGCTCATAGCAAGGTTACAGATATATAGAAACATTGGGGTGTCACTATAGTTCCAGGGGTACCCAGGGTACAAATAAACACTCACCCCAAATCTCCCCCTAACTGACCTTCAGACTGGGCCCCCTTAGCTCATAACAAGGTTACAGATATATAGATACATTGGGGTAATAGTCGCCCTGCTATAGTTCCAGGGGTACCCAGGGCACAGCTTGGATGCCCTTAACTTAGTGGAAATGATTAATGAATATGACCAGAGTGCAAGAATATTTGGTTAACTCTCTCTGAATGTGGCAATACTTTCAGTGCTGTTTCAAAGTGTTGCCAATCCAGAGAGAAACATAATTTGATGCCGATTAAGACAGTTGGTATTATTCCCTCCTGCCCAGGAGACTTACTTTACTGGTGTATTTAGCAATATCGGCAGCAACATCAGCAGAAGCAGTGGCAATTGGAAGGTCGGTGCTGATTGGAGCATTTATGGTGTTTGCGGGGGTCGATACCACAGTGTGTGGAGGAGCGTTCGTGACGAGGGTTATGGTGGAGGTTGTAGTAGCCGGGCCTATGTCTTTCTGTTGCACAGCTGAAAGCACAAGAAACAGCCATTAGACTTGATATAAATGTCAGTAGCTAGATACAAAAGGTAGAAGACATCCTCTTTGTTTCTTTGAGGCTTTCTCTCGCTTTACTCACAATAAATAAGGAACAAATAAACTCACAGAGGGTCATTTATGAACATTGGGCAAATCTGCACCTGGGCAGTAACCTATGGCAACCAATCAGATCATTGCTTTCAGCGTTCAACCTGCAGCTGGCTGAAAAAAAAGCTAATCACCAATTGGTTGCTACGGGTTACTGCATTATTTATATATTATTTATTAATTATTTCCTATAGGCTCTGTAAGGCTACAAATGTATTGTTATTGCTACTTTTTATTACTCTTTCTATACAGGTCTCTCCTATTCATATTCCAGTTTCAAAGCAATGCTGTTTTATTCCAGATGTGTTTGGATAGGGCTTTCAAGTGTACCTTTCACAGCCTGTCTGGTCTGGTATCTGGTTCCAGTGGGGGACTGCGGAACTGCTGCTGCTGCTGCTGGTTGTTGCTGCTGCTGTTGTCTCTGTACTTTCTGCATATGCCATTTCTGGGAAGAGGTCTGAAATTTGCTGGAAGAATTCCACACCACCCTCTGCACAGTAGGGACTGTCTCCTTAGGTAGCAGCGGCCTTTGCTTTTTGATGGGGCTGCCCGTGGCGGCAGTTGCTACAGGCACCGCTGCCAGGGCACTGGTTGTCACGGTGACACCTACAGCAGGTATAGCCTGGGCTGCTGACCGGGTCAGGATGGGAGTTTCTGGCTGGGGCTGGTTGCTGGTGTTTGACAAAGCAGGGGATTTACCTGCACACAAAACATTAATGGGGAAATGATCATTATATATCACTTTATTTGTACTGAAACAAATACCAATTAGACGGCTGAACACCAAACTGCATATTTAAATTTGAGAAAAATTCCCTGAAAATTGCAATTTCTGATAAAACTGTATTTACCCTTAGGTGCCCTCAATGATTTTAAAGGAGAACTAAAGCCTATAAAAAGTGTGTATAAATGTTGTACATGATGTTTTGTGCTTGGGTACCAGCCCGCAGCAACCACAGCCCTTTAGCAGTAAAGATCTGTGTCTCCCCAGTAGATGCCCCAGTAGCTCCCCATCTTCTTTTCTACTGATTCACTGATTCACATGCTCTGTGCTGCTGTCACTTACTGAGCTTAGGGACCCACTCACAATATACACCTGATAGTGTCATAGAAATATAGTCACAATATAAGGCTGATTAGTCATTAATACACATCATTAGAAACATCACAATTTAATCATCAGCAAACCTGTAGCATCAGCTTATATTACAGCCAGGGAATCTCATTTTCTGCTGCTGCTGCTGGATAATTAGTGACGACCCCTAAGCTTAGCTTCTCAACAGCTGCTCAGAGCCCACTGAGCATGTGAGTGTCACAGACACTTTCCAAGATGGTGACCTCCTGTGACAAGTTTCAAGTCCTGGATCATTGCTGCTATTGACAAGCTGAAACTTTAGCCTCCTGCAATAAGTTCAGTACACAAAATATGGCATTTTTAAGCCACATTCATTTTAGGCTTTAGTTCGCCTTTAAATCACATGACTTTTATGGTTTGGCTAAGAATGGGCTCTGAATGGCGAATTATGGATGCCTTAACACAGCTGATTGCACTTGGCGAATCCCTTTTCTCTTGGAAATGGTTTTGGGATGACGTTAAATCTGAGCCATTTTTTCATAATTCAGTCAAATCCCAAACCAGATTCTGCATTCCATGCTCAGAGAAAACTAGTTTTCCCAAGTGCAACCAGCCAAGGTTGTCAACTAAACTGTATATGATAATGTACCTATGATTTTACCCTGTAAAGCATAAAATATAAATATAACAATGGTCAGGTATTTAAAGGGATTCTGTCATGAATTTTATGGTGTCATTTGTATTTCTAAATAACATTGTTTACACTGCAAATCATCAATCTACAATATGAAATTTAATTCCATAACCAGCAAGTGTATTTTTTTTTTAGTTGTAATATTGGTGTGTAGGTGCATCTCAGGTCATTTTGCCTGGTCATGTGCTTTCAGAAAAAGCCAGCACTTTAGGATGGAACTGCTTTCTGGCAGGCTGTTGTTTCTCCTACTCAATGTAACTGAATGTGTCTCAGTGGGACCTGGATTTTACTATTGAGTGTTGTTCTTAGTTCTACCAGGCAGCTGTTATCTTGTGTTAAGGGAGCTGCAATCTGATTAACTTCCCACTGTTCTGTTGTTAGGCTGCAGGGGGAAAGGGATCGGGAATCACTTCAACTTGCATTACAGCAATGATTGAAGGTTATCAGAGCACAAGTCACATGACTGAGGGCAGCTGGGAAACTGACAATATGTCAAGCTCCATGTCAGATTTAAAAATTTAAAGTTTGCTTTTTTGAGAAACAGATTTATTCCCCGGGACAGTATCCCTTTAATCTAAGTACAGAAGTAGGTAAAATTGTTGCTGCTCAATAACAACAGAAATAATTGGCACGTACTTTCCGGTTGCTTGGCCAGTGTTTCCTTTGCTTCTTTTTTGTGTTTTCGGCTTTCCCGCCCAGCCTGATCCTCTCCCAAATCTATCACCAGTTCACTTTCAGAATCCGAGTCCAAACCCAGACGGACAGTCGGAGAGTCCGTCTCATCTTTCCCTTTCAGCTTTTCTTTGGCAGCGTTTTTGGCCTTTTCAGTTACCTCCTTCGGTCCTTCCGGACCGGATTTATCTCTGGAGGGGGTGTCCGATTTCTCTGCTGCCGTGGAAGTGGTTTTTGTATTATCCTTGGTATCCGCAGAGGCAGGTGGCTTGGCTTTCTTCTTTAACGATGACGCAGAAGAAGAAGAGGAGGATTCTTTTTCAGCTTTGACGCTTTCTTTGTCCTCGCCATCTTCGTTCTTGGTCTTCTGCTCCTCGTCGCTCACGTATTCGCTGTCACTGCTGTCGGTTTTCTCGGATTCCTCGGAGTCGCTGTGTTCCACGGGCGTGCAGGCATCATCAGAAATTTCGTTGATCCCTGAATGTACAAAAAGGAAGTCAAAACAGGCATCTTTTTGTTTTAGCCTTGTTTTATTTTCAATTAGGAAAGCAATGGTTTTCATACCTAATTGAGCTTTGCAGCTCTCTATGGTTTTGTCAAGATTAAGCTGAAATCTGCTCCGGATCTGTCTCTTTGGGGATACAAGTGGGGTGGGTCTTGAATGCTGTAAGACCGATTCACTGAGCTCTTGCAAATCCATTTCTGCCTTGCTCCGGTCTGGAAAAAATTCATATAAATTACACAAATTTAACTTAATGCTCATACAGCTATACATGGTATGGTGATGTAATTCTGCCTATTGCTTTGATTTCTTAACTGTATATAAAGATGATACGTTTTATATTGCTTTATACTAAGCACAATTCAGCAGGAACAGCCCCTAAGTTTGCTCATAGTCTGTACAGAGAGATCCCATAAACTATGGCAGAATAGGTATTCCCTGTACTAAGCACAATTCAGCAGGAACAGTCCCTAAGTTTGCTCATAGTCTGTACAGAGAGATCCCATAAAACTATGTCACATAGGTATTCCCTGTACTAAGCACAATTCAGCAGGAACAGTCCCTAAGTTTGCTCATAGTCTGTACAGAGAGATCCCATAAAACTATGTCACATAGGTATTCCCTGTACTAAGCACAATTCAGCAGGATAAACATATGACACAGTGCTAGACACTTGCAGTGCACCATTTAACCATATGTTGAGGAATAACTGACCAAGATTGAGGTTGAGGATGCTGCCAGTGGTGGATGATCGCTCTTGCTTGGAAGAAATTGGTGTTGATGACTGAGGAGAGAAAGGTTTGGGGCTGTCTGCTATACCACCCCCATGGCCTGTTTTTGTTGATTTAGGAGAGGCTGAAAAGACAGGAAAAACTGTAAGAAATTAGTGATCAGTGTGGATATTATGTATACAGAATGGTACAGCCCCATCAACAATAAGCAACACACAGCAATATGCGGGTTCATCTTTAAGTTAACTTTTAGTATGTTATATAATTGCCAATTCTAAACAACTTCAATTTGTTTTCATTATTTTTTTTCATATAGTTTTATAATTATTTGCCTTTTACTTGTGACTCTTTGCAGCTTTTGAATGGGCGTCGCTGACCCCTTCTAAAAAGCAACTGCTCTCTACGTCTAAACGTATTATTATTGCTATATTTTGTTAGTCATCTCTCTAATCTGTCCCTTTCCTATTCATACTCCAATCTTTTATTCAAATAAATGTATGTTTGCTAGGGTGATTTGGACCCTAGCTACCAGATTGCTTAAAATGCAAATTAAAGAGCTGCTATATAAAAAGCTAAATTTAAAAAAAAAAAAAATCCTTAAATAGTAAAAAAATTAAAACCAATTGCAAATTATCTCAGAATATCGCTCTCTACATTAAACATACCTGTATAAGAAAACACACAAAAACAACCAATAACCAACACAAGAGGCAAAGAGGCTCCTGCTGTATTTTGCAGAACAGCGAGGTATTGATAAGGCTGAGCTTCAGCCACTAGAGGGAACGCCTGTTGAATACCTGGTTAAAGGGCCAGTAACATCAAAAAATTGTTTTAAAGTAATAAAAATATAATGCAGTGCTGCCCTGCACTGGTAAAACTGCAGTGTTTGCTTCAGAAACGCTACTATTGTTAATATAAATAATCTGTTGTGTAGCCTTTAATTTGGAACCTAGCAAGCAGATGGCTGAGATTGCAAACTGGACACCTACCGAACAAAAAGCTAAATAACTAAAAAAAAAAAAAAAACCCACAAGTAATAAAAAATGAAAACTAGTCGCAAATAGTCTCAGACTATTGCTCTCTATATCATAGTAAAAGTTCATTTAAAGGGCAAGGAAAGGCAAATAAATAAAATCCCATTTTTACTTTCTTTAATGAAAAAGAAATCTATCTCCAATATACTTTAATTTTAAAATGTCTACCGTTTTTATAAGAAACCTGACTGTATGCAGTGAAATCCTCCCTTCATTTAGTGTTGTGGATATGAATTTGCAGAAGGTCCCTAACTTCTGGCAGGGAAACAATCATACTTATGAACAGCAGGGGGAGCCCCCCGCCTTACTTCCCAGCCATGCAGAACTCCAGCAACCGTTTCCCTGTTTTGATCATTTATGTGGATCCCTAAGCTTAGCCCAGATCACACTGAGCATGTGCACAGTCTTGGTCTTGCAAAGATGTATAACAAAGTTACAAGATGACAGCCCCCTGTGGCCAACTTTGAAAGCATAAATCATTTGTTTGATTAGGCTTGTGGTGCAGTAAGTTCATGTTTATGTTTAGTATACAAAAGACACCATTTCTACCCTTATTCTAGTTTAGACTTTCCTTGCCCTTTAAAGGTGAACAACCCCTTTAAAGAATGTTTTAACTACTTTTCCTACCTGTGCTCTTATCTGTAAAGTCCATGGATTCCTCACTTGCGCTAAAGTGACTTGATGCTACTTTCTTCTCCGCCTCCTGTTCCACATCGGATCCAGTATGGACAGAAGAGTTGGTGCTCATTGGCGAGCGAGGCATGTCCGTTAGAGAAATCCGCCGGGCGCTGCTACTGTTCAGCAAGGGTTTGCTCATCAGGATTTTCGGTGAGGCGGTCATGTCAAAGTTCAGTTTGATTTTCTCCTGTTTATCGGTCTTTGCCGTTCCAGCACTTGGGTTCCCAGGGTCCAGCAGCATTTGGTATTGGTTGTTGGGAGAGTAAGGTGTCCGAAAAGGGGCATAATTAAAAACGCCGAACCTCTTGCGGATATTCTCCACGTAGACCTCCATCTCCTGCATAGCGCTGTTAAAAATGCTTTTGGTTTTTTTCACAGAAAAGGGGATCTCTTTGGACATGAGGTAGCAGTTATTCATTGGTACCCAGGCTCTGAAATCATTAGGAACAAGGTCAAATTAAAATGATCAATATTGCTATCCCCTAATATCCCCTTTAACTTTCAGTTTGCAGTTTTCTGTTTTTTTTAAGATCTCAAAGATTCATAAATTCCGTTAGTTTGGTTTACTTATTCTTCTTATTCATCAGTTAATAGTGCTGCTCCTGAAGAATTCTACACTGAAATCCATTTCTCAAAAGAGCAAACAGATTTTTTTATATTTCATTTTGAAATCTGACATGGGGCTAGACATATTGTCAATTTCCCAGCTGCCCCCAGTCATGTGACTTGTGCTCTGATAAACTTCAGTCACTCTTTACTGCTGTACTGCATGTTGGAGTGATATCACCCCCTCCCCCTCAGTAGCCTAACAACAGAACAATGGGAAGGTAACCAGATAACAGCTCCCTAACACAAGATAACAGCTGCCTGGTAGATATAAGAACAACACTCAATAGTAAAACCCATGTCCCGCTGCGTTCCATTCAGTTACATTGAGAAGGAAAAACAACAGCTTGCCAGAAAGCAGTTCCCTCCTAAAGTGCTGGCACACGTCACATGACCGGGGCAGCTGGGAAATTGACAAAATGTCTAGCCCCATGTCAGATTTCAAAACTGAATATAAAAAAATCTGTTTGCTCTTTTGAGAAATGGATTTCAGTGCAGAAGTCTACTGGAGCAGCACTATTAACTGATGCGTTTTGAAAAAAAAAAAACATGTTTTCCCATGACAATTTCCCTTTAAAACAATTAAGGGGAATTTCAAAGCAAACGCTTTTCTTTTATCATATCGCTATTGTTTCAAAAGGAAAATTTTATTTGGAGCAGGCACTCAATGAAGGCAGACTTCAACCAGGCAGTTAGTTCAAGTGAAGAAGTTGCCAGCCTTACGCGTTTCGTGTTACAGGACACAATCATAGACTTGATTTTAACTGGGCCATGTCTCGGATATTTAAACAAAAGTGCACCAATCAAAAACACATATCAATTAACATGTCAACCAATAAGAAAACAATCCACACAGGAACACCAATCATTGTTTTAATTCAGTGGCTGTGTTTAAAGGTTAGGATCTTTACTCTTGCTTAGCGCCATGTTGGTACACCTCAAATGAATCTAATGAATGACCATATTGGTACACCTCAGGTAGATAGAAATTACATCTTTTTTCTTAACCTAAGAAAGTGAGCTAGCTGTACTCTTTAACTTAGACACATTTTTCCAACACTTTATATATAAACTTGTATAACATTTGTATGAATATACTATTTATACGTTTTTCATAATTAATGTATACCATGTTTGCCCTGCACCATTGCACTATTTTAACGTAAAATGGCACTGTGTCACTTTAAATCTACCTGAAGTGTACCAATATGGTAATTCATTAGATTCAGTTGAGGTGTACCAACATGGCGCTAAGAAAGTCAAACTTTAAACACAGCCGCTTAATTAAAACAATGTTTGGTGCACCCGAGTGGATTGTTTTCTTATTGATTGATTTGTTAATTGATATGTGTTTTTGATTGGTGCACTTTTGAGACATGGCCCAGTTAGGATAGCCTGAAACGCGTAAGACTGGGAACACAAATTCTTCACTTGAACTAACGGCCTGGTTGAAGTCTGCCTTCATTGAGTACCTGCTCCAAATACATTTTTCGGTTTGTCCGATCCCCATGCTGAGGGCTCAGGGCGGTGCACCCACTTCCTTTGTGTAGCGAGTTATTTGTTTACTTGGAGACCCTTACCGTACATTTATTATTATCTAATATTGTTTCAAAAGGAAAAATTTGAAATGTCTAAAACTGGCATCTGGATACTTTAGTAGAATGGGAATTGGCAGACAAAAACAGATGCAGCAATTACATTGATTTGTATTTCCATAGGTTTTAGATATGATTTTTTACCACTGTGACGGTATACATGTGGATGGCTAGAATGTCAGCCATAAAGCAGGGCAGGACTGCTGCTTCCTATAATGGGGATCAGATCTGTGCAGCCACTGGGACAGAATGCTCTGTTATACAGATAGCTAGAATCTCAGCTGCCATAAAGCAGGGCAGGACTGCTGCTTCCTATAATGGGGATCAGATCTGTGCAGCCACTGGGACAGAATGATCTGTTATATAGATAGCTAGAATCTCAGCTGCCATAAAGCAGGGCAGGACTGCTGCTTACAATGGGGATCAGATAGGATCTGTGCAGCCACTGGGACAGAATGCTCTGTTAAAGAGATACGGACACCTTTTTTCATCTATTATACTATTGGCTTTGAAAGCTACTTCTAACTTTGCCATAAAGTATTTGCATGATGCTTTTAAATTTTACCTGTCTGATCCCCCATGTTCCTGTATGAGGGGGCTGCCATATTTGTGCAGCAGGAGTCCGTTAGCATTAGAAACTGTAACTAACAGGCTGAGATGGGACAGTCAGGTTGTCAAAGTCAGCGTGTCAGGCTTAGGAACTTCAACGAACAGTTATATACAAAAACCTCTCGGCAAAAAAATGATCAACATGACCTATAGGTAACATTTAATATACATTCATATGTTAAAATTCACTTTAATAAAGATAACTGAAAGACACGGCTCCTTGGGTGCTGGTGTGAGTAAACACTGAGAGCTGCTCTCCCACCTGTCATGTTGACCAAAGAATCGTGCATCAACCTGTCCATCCTTATCTCTAAGTGCTTTTGCCGGCCAGAAGGGAAATCCTTTTAATTTCGCCCAGACCAATGGGTGCGGATTGCTCTAAAGAGAAAACCAAAACGTGTTATAAGTTGCACAAAGTCAGGTCTATGCGATATTACTGTGGCGCCGTGCTGCCCAACTGCTCCATATGACAGGCTGATTGTCCATGTCTGGGGAACTGGAGTATAATCAAACGCTGATGTCAGACATTGGAGCAATTCTTGTAGCAGATCACAAGATTTTCAAAAATATACAGCATGTACATTTTAGAACCATAAACATGTCATGAAATATTTAAAGGAAAATTATTAATTTGCATAAGCAAAACATCAACAGGAAGAGGTAAGCTCCTAGCATGTATCCTACAGACAGAGACCATAAAACTATTTAAACAAAGGTATTCTCTGTACTAAGCACAATTCAGCAGGAACAGTCCCTAAGTTTGCTCATAGTCTGTACAGAGAGATCCCATAAAACTATTTAAAAAAAGGTATTCTCTGTACTAAGCACAATTTAGCAGGAACAGCCCCCTAAGTTTGCTCATAGTCTGTACAGAGAGATCCCATAAAACTATGTCACATAGGTATTCCCTGTACTAAGCACAATTCAGCAGGAACAGTCCCTAAGTTTGCTCATAGTCTGTACAGAGAGATCCCATAAAACTATGTCACATAGGTATTCCCTGTACTAAGCACAATTCAGCAGGAACAGTCCCTAAGTTTGCTCATAGTCTGTACAGAGGGATCCCATAAAACTATGACAGCATAGGTATTCCCTGTACTAAGCACAATTCAGCAGGAACAGTCCCTAAGTTTGCTCATAGTCTGTACAGAAAGATCTCATAAAACTATGGCAGTATAGGTATTCCCTGTACTAAGCACAATTCAGCAGGAACAGTCCTCTACAGTAAGTTTGCTCATAGTCTGTACAGAGAGATCCCATATAACTATGTCACATAGGTATTCCCTGTACTAAGCACAATTCAGCAGGAACAGCCCCTAAGTTGGCTCATAGTCTGTACAGAGAGATCCCATAAAACTATGTCAGCTTATTGATATCTGCCCAAAGTTCAGATATATATATAAGAGACAGATCAAGTCTGCGGGTGACAGAAGTGTAAGTGGTATAAAAGGCAAATTAAAATGAATAAAGAAAGCAGACTACTCAGAGAAACATGATACTTACACAGGGTTCACAAAACCAATTCTCTCTTTTTTGGCAAGCAGCTAAATAACATTCAGGGCAGACTTCAATTTCATTCATCTGAAAAGGAAACGAAAGAAGGAGGTTAATAAGAGGCTGCGACCAATTCCAAAAACAACGCAGTGCAGCTGGAGGTGACATCTGTGTCGGATGCCTTCAGCATTCCCAAGAATGAGCAGCAGTTTTTTTTACTGTCCCTAATATAGTACAGTATGAAGAAAGTATCATTTTATTTGCACAAGGGACATCCTCTGTTTCAGCTGCCATATTGTTTACCTTGTAGTTATTGTATTTTTTATTCCGTAACTCGTGTTTGTTATAAATGATCATTAATGCTGGCTAACCTGCTGCTACTATATATAAATAAATGCTGCTGATGACATGGGAGCCCCACTCTCAACTTTGGTGTAGCAGAAATCTCTGAAACACTGCTAATTCTACTACTTTTTACACCCAGCAAAAATGAATCATCTCAAAGTACAGTTCCACAGCTGAACACCAGGTGGCGAAATTAAAAACTTTTAATACAAATTGCTTTGCAGAGTGAAGTATGAAGGTGCTCCTGCTAGAGTCCTGCAGCGGGTCAGGTACCCGCGGGTTACCCGCAAAATCCCGCGGTACCCTGCGGGTTGCTCGAAGAATTTCTGGGTGCGGGTATAGGAGCGGGCCGGTGGTTCTGCAGTTTGGCGGGTTGAGGGTCGGGTCGCGGATCCTCGCTATAGCGTTTTTACTCCTTTTTCTCAGCATTTCTACTTCTGATGACGTCACATCCGGTTTACATTGACAGCACTTCCTGTTTTACTCCTTTTTTTCTGATCACGGCTAATTCCGATGATGTCCCTTTCGGTTTACAATGACAGCACTTCCTGATTCTTGATGGTCAGCGGGTCGCGGGTCCGGGTTGAGGATCTTGGGTTGCGGGCACAAGTTGGGTCGCGGGTCCAAGCGGGTAAGAATGCGGGTCGCGGGTACGGGTCCCAAAAAATGGACCCGCGCAGGACTCTAGCTCCTGCAACCCTGTTTTATGACCCCCCCCAGTCTGTATTCATTACACTAAATTAAAGGTAAAATATACTCTTGCACCCTACATTTATTTTCTCTAACATATATCACTCCTATACACAACACACTAATGATAAACAAATCCTATTTGTAGGTAGTGTTTGTATTTAAAAGCATTAGGACTTCTCTGTATATTTATAATCCTACAAAGGGGTAGGAGCTGCCATATTGTGGGCATAGCTTATATAAGCAGAGATTTTTAATTTTATTTCCACGAAGAATCATATTTTCCCTTCAGACCAACACCTTCTGCTGGTCATATCAGTATACGGATAACCCCCCTATGGCCTATACTATGTCAGGTCCCTCTGTATAAATTCAAATTTGCAGAAAAGGAAAGTTCTGTTCCTGCACTTTGCCGTCTATACAGTGGGAATTCTATATAGAAGATAAATCGGTATTAGAAAGCCTTTTTCTGGAGTGAAAACTTACCTCATGCTCACAAATCTTGATTATGACTTTTGCGGTTTGTGTCAGCTTGTGATTGCCTGTCAAAGGAAAATACACAGAAATATGGTCACAACCAATGAAAGGAGTACAGATAAGGTAAGTATCACCTATAGTAAACTAATACGAGTGCCTGTCAGTGTTGAATAGATTCTGTCATGATTTTTATGATGTCGTTTTTATTTCTAAATTACACTGTTTAAACTGCAAATAATTCACTTTACAATATAAAATGTAATTCCTGAACCAGCAAGTGTATTTTTTTAGTTGTAATATTGGTGTGTAGGTGCATCTCAGCTCAGCACTTTAGGATGGAATGTCGTAACAGAATGTGTCTCAGTGGGACCTGGATTTTACTATTGAGTGCTGTTCTTAGACCTACCAGGCAGCTGTTATCTTGTGTTAGGGAGCTGCTATCTGGTTACCTTCCCATTGTTCTGTTAGGCTGCAAGGGGAAAAGTTGGGGGTGATATCACTCCAACTTGCAGTACAGCAGAAAAGAGTGATTGAAGTTTATTAGAGCACAAGTCACATGACTGGGGGCAGCTGGGAAACTAACAATATGTCTAGCCCCATGTCAGATTTCAAAATTAAATATAAAAAAAAACTCTGTTTGCTCTTTTGAGAAATGGATTTCAGTGCAGAATTATGCTGGAGCAGCACTATTAACTGATGTGTTTTGAATAAAAACAGAATCCATTTAAGGTGGCCATTGATGTTACAATTATGATCTTTCCTGGAAAAGATCGTTTGTTTCAATAAAGACGTGTAGAGCTGAATTGTCAGAACAGCATACATATAGAAACAATAGGATTCTACCTCTATCTGACGATTCAGCACTAACAATGGCTGATGGTCAGGTGCCTTCAAAGGCGCCCAATCAAAATGTTCCGTCTAACCCAATTGACGAGCCGACAGATATCACAGTCTTCTGCCGATATCGATGGTCTCATCTCCCACCATACACACAGAATATTGTATGAAAACTTGTTTCGTATGATATTATCAGTGTATCTATGGCCATCTTTAGTGTATGGGGTCCAGACACCATACATGAGCCAATAAGCTGCTAATTCTGTACCTTTATTTGTCTGTGTATGGCCTGCAACAAAGGGTGACTGTCTTGCAGTATGATAACTGATATGGGTCACAGAGCTATCTTCATCTGCTGCAAATGGCCATTCTTACAACTTACAGCACTTTGACTAAGTATCTGGGTCATCATCCTGCACCTTTGGCATAAAATAATTTAATACAATAACACCTGGTGAACTTCTGGCAGGGACTGAATCTCTGCAACATACAGAGGTGCGACTACAGAAAACATAATCCCTCCAGTTGCTGGGAGTTATAGCTACTCAGTGAGCCACTGATAAGCTGTTTTAATGTAAGTTTTTGAAAAACATCTTGCTTCCACTTCCATTACAGTCACATCATGAATAAGTACTCACCACCGTTGTAAATAATGCAGTTGTGTAAAATCCATTTGGCTTCAGCCAAAAAGGCTTCCGTGCAACCGTACATTTTCTTCTTTACATTCTGCATATGAGAAATGCTAAAATGTATCAGCAACACAGTAATCCATAATCTCGTCTTTATACAGGTATGGGATCTGTTATCCAGAATGCTCAGGACCTGGGTTTTTTTCCGGATAACAGATCTTTCTGTGATATGGATCTTCATACCTTAAGTGAGGGGTCGGCAACCTGCGGCTCCAGAGCCAAATGCGGCTCTTCATCCTGATTGCTGCAGCTCTGACTCTGCCCAGTTAACGCAAATATATAGTGCCCACATGATGAAAAGCAAATTAACTGTGCATAAAAGTGTAAAGACCCCTATCCCTCCAGCGTCCAGCCACCCCTGCATTTTATGCCAGTACTGTGCCATGATCACTAACACCATGATGAAGGTCAGGGCACGATTATCCCGCTGTCTGTGATAACATGGCTATAAGGCAGAGGGGTAAATATGCCCAGACGGCATGTCTCTCGCTGTGCCTGTCCCCCCCGCCCCATAGGAAGTTGATCCCAAGCGCACGCTGGCTCCTGCACGGTGTTACCTGGGTGCCGGGTCCCATGTGATGTCACGCAGCAGTTGAAGAAAATAGCATGAAACAAGTTGAAGACATCACCCTGTGGATTGCTACATGTTGCCTGGGTGCCGGGTCCCATGTGATGTCCCTGGATGCCGGGTCCCGGGTCCCATGTGATGTCCCACAGCAGTTGAAGAAAATAGCTTGAAACAAGTTGAATACATCGCTTGAAATCCCCGTGGATCGCTACATGTTGTCTGAGTGCCGTTCCAATGTGATGTCCCTGGATGCCGGGTCCCATGTTATCTCCCGCAGTAGGTTCGGCTCATTCTGAAGAAGTTGAAGAAATCACTTGAAATCCCATCGGATCACTACACTCAGATCACATACATGCTGCTGCTGTATAGAGAGCAAGACATGTAGCGATCGGTGGAAATTTCTTTAACTTCTGCAGAATGAGCCGGATCTGCTGCGGGAGATAACATGGGACCTGGCATCCTCGGACATCACATGGGACCGGCACTCAGGCAACATGTAGAGATCCGCGGGGATTTCAAGTGATGTCTTCAACTTGTTTCAAGCAATTTCGTTCAACTGCTGTGGGACATCACATGGGACCCGGCACCCAGGAAACATGTAGCGGTCCACAAGGATTTCAAGTGATGTCTTCAACTTGTTTCATGTTATTTTCTTCAACTGCTGTGAGACATCACATGGGACCCAGCACTCGGGTAACCCCAAGCAGGAGCCAGCATGCACTCCGGTGGGATCAGCTTCCTATGGGGCAGGCACAGCGAGAGACATGCAGTCTGGGCATATAGACCCCTCTGGCTTATAGCCATTCCCTGATCATGGCACAGTAGTGGCACACAATGCGGGGGTGGCTGGACGCTGGAGGGATAGGGGTCTTTACACTTTTATGCACAGTGAATTCACCTCTAATCATGCCAGTGGGCACTATATTTTTTGAGCCGAACCTGCTGGACCCTGAAGCGTCCAGCAGTGCTGCAGCAGGTGCGAGGGCTATACATGTGGATATGATGCATATTTTAATGACGCATAATTTAATTTAACAATTAAAATTATAAAAATGTAAAGACTTTTTACAGTTTATAAGCTGTGTTTTGTTTTTTGTGGCTCCAGACAATTTTTTTCTGTAGTGGAAGAGGGGGCAAAATGGCTCTTTTGATAGTAAAGGTTGCTGCCTAGAAAATCATGTAAGCATAAAATAAACCCAAATAGGCTGGTTCACAGATGAAACAGAGTTGACTCATTTTAAATGATTGAATTACCAACATGTGCCATACTCAAACAGAATAAAGCATGCAATGGGTCATTTACCTTTTCTAAGGTACTAAGATCCATAGGATTAAATATATATTCTGCATAATCAGGGTGTTGCTCCAAAGATACTGGCTTCTGGAAAGGCTCTGTCTGCGGAATATAAGGAAATGTATGTTATTAATGGCTCCAGCAGCAAATGCAGGGTTATGTGCCCATTCCTAGGGCCCTTTGCAAAACTAGCAAATGCCTATGGCATAGAGGAGTGGGGAAGAGCCTGATCATGACCATTATCCACCAGCTGAATATTGCCAGTGGAGAATACACAGTGTGGGCCATAGGCTTAAAGGAATGGTTAAGTGTAGAAATAAAAACTGGGTAAATACATAGGCTATGCAAAATGTTTCTAAAATAGTTAGTTAGCCAAAAATGTAATGTATAAAGGCTGGAGTGACTGGAGCCAGAACACTACTTCCTGCTTTGCAGCTCTCTTGGTTTCCATTGACTGGTTACCAGGCAGTAACCAATCATTGACTTGTAGGGGCACATAGGTCCTAACTGTTGCTTTTGAATCTGAACTAAATGCTGAGGATCAATTATGTCCCCCTTCAAATCACTGAAGCTGGCCATAGACGTAACGATTATGAGCTTTCTTGGAAAAAGATCTTTCTAAGAAAGATCATTTGTTACGATACACACACGTAGAGCTGAACCGTCATACAAGTAGAAACAACAGAATTCTACCCGTATCAGATGATTCAGCACTAAACAATGGACGATGTTCGGCATCCAATCAAAATTTTCTGTCCAGCCCGATCGACGAGCCGACCGATATCGAAGTCTTCTGCGGATATCGGTCGGCTCATTTCCAACCATATACGCACCGAACATCGTATGAAAATTTTGTACGATATTATCAGTGCGTCTATGGCCACCTTTACTCAGAGTCAGAGAGCTGAAAAGCAGGAAGTAGTGTTCTGTTACACATCAAACAGAAAAAAAAAAACAACGGCACACAGGATAAGTGCAAGCAATTGCTTTGTGTGTTTATTGCGCGTGCAACATTTCGGGGTCGCACCCCTTTCTCAAGCATGCTTGAAGTATGCTTGAGAAAGGGGCGTGACCCCGAAACGTTGCACGTGCAATAAACATGCAAAGCAATTGCTTGCACTTATCCTGTGTGCAATGGATTTTATTCTGTTGGAAATTGTTTGTAAGGCGGCCGAGCCTCTACCTTCGTGCACCAGGTACTGTTCTTTTTTTATCTGAGGGTGTGCGGGAGTCTGTATTGATTTACTGCTGTTACACATCCAGTCACTGCAGCCCTTTATACATTACTATATTTTAACTAACATTTTTTATTTTGCACGGCCTATCTATTACCCAGTTGTTATTTTTACAATGAACTGTTCCTGTAAGGGGCAAATTGTGCAGTCTGCTAAGTGAAAGTCATATGCCCCTTTACTCTCCTGGAATCTACCACAAATCTGCACCTACACTGCAATGCAGAAACATTCTTTGGTCCCCATCACCAACAACAGTACATTGTTACACAGTATTGACCTTATCCAACACAAACTGATCAGTTAACACAAGCAGTGCTTTGATCACCACATTCATATTTTCATTGGCCAATAGGCCACAGGACCATTACTTCTCTGTATTGCTCTCTCCATATTCAATTAATTTCAGTGCTGGTGCACTAATACCCTGTGTGCCACATACTTATTTGTTCAGGCAAACAACATACTTTCTGCATACAAAGAAGGCCACCATGACAAGACAAAATGCATGCTCATTACCCAGACCTACCCCCGGCTGCTTCATCTTCTGTAGTGCAAATTTCAGCAGATAAGACAGCTGTTCAATGGTCAGCATTGTCATTGCTTTGCTCTGTGTTTCTATGCATTCTGCAACTGTGATTTTCTAAGGAGACAAAAAAGAAAATACATGTTTCAATAAACACAGATGCCTGGGGGGGGGGGGGGGGGGGGGGGTGCTGCAGAAAACAGCCAGTAAGGACAGAGACAGATGAAAAGATTCTGGGAGATTTAGGCACTTTGCCTCTTCTTTAGGCAACTGATCCCCATGAATGGACTCCCCGCCGGCTAGGGTTGCCGCCATTTCTGGAAAAAAATACCGGCCTTCCTATATATTTATGTTTTTTCCATATTAATAACATTAGGGTGAGCCATCATTTTTACTGGCCAGGTCAATAAAATAACGACCAGGTGGCAACCCTTCTGGTCGGATGGCACCTGTAGCAATCGTTTTTTTCTGAAGTTGCCTAGGCACAGGTATAAATATCATGGAAGGTAGATAAAGTTCTGTCCCATACATTATTTGTATTTCCTAGCAAGTATCCAGTGGCGGTGTGAGAGCTTTAGAAAACTTTTGGGGTGGTGGTGAAGATGTTTCTAAATAGGTACCTGAAAGGCACCCCTGCAAAGCAAAGGTGTGGTGCCTATATAAATAACACAGCTCTGGCAGGGGTACTTTGAGCTGGTTTGGGTGCTGAAAAAGAACATTTGAGTGAGTGGCCTTAAAAGAGAATGAAACTATGGGAGTTTCCTTAAGTGAGAAGGATCTTGGAGTTTTTATAGATAACAAGTTGTCTAATTCTGGGCAGTGTCTGTAGCTACTAAAGCAAATAAAGTTCTGTCTTGCATAAAAAAGGGCATAAACTTATGAAAACATAATTCTACCTCTTTATAGATCCCTAGTAAGGCCTCATCTGGAGTATGCAGTGCAGTTTTGGACTCCAGTCCTTAGGAGGGATGTAAATGAGCTGGAGAGAGTGCAGAGACTAAGTGCAACTAAACTGGTTAGGGGGATGAGACTGGGAGACTTCAATTATGAGACTGGGAGACTGTCCAGGTTGGGGTTATTTTCTCTGGAAAAAAGGCGCTTGCGAGGGGACATGATTACACTTTAAAAATATATTTGAGGACATTATAGACAAATATCAGGGGACCTTTTTACCCATAAAGAGGATTACCAGAGGCCACCCCTTCAGACTAGAAGAAAAGGACTTTTATTTAAAGGAACAGAGTAGGTGGTTCTTCACAGTGAGGACAGTGAGGTTGTGGAATGCACTGCCGGGTGATGTTGTGATGCTCATTCTGTTGATGCTTTTAAGAGGGGTTTGGATGATTTTTTGGACAGACATAATATCAAAGGCGATTTTGATACTAAACACTACAGTTAGTATAGCTATGGGCATATATGGTTTGTGTTTGAGTAGAGATGTGTGTATGTGTATGTATGCTGGGTTTTTAATTTGGAGGGGTTGAACTTGATGGACTCGGTCTTTTTTCAACCCAATTTAACTATGTAACTATGTAAGCTTTATCAGAAATGTCTTTATAAATACACCAGCAAACACTCAAAGTCCTCAAGTCAAAAGAAACACCACATTTCTTTCCTTCTATTGTGTACACATGGGCTTCTGTATCAGACTTACTGTTTTCAGCTGAAACCTTCAGGGCTAGGGCTTGCTCAGTTTGCTGCTCCCCCCATCCCTCCTGTAATCTGAGCTCAGAGCTATGAGTGAGCAGGGAGAGACTCAGACAGGAAGTGATGTCACAGCAAGGTTATATGGCAGCTGCTATCCTAAACAAACAGTGTATAGAGCCGTTTACTCGGGTATGGTAAAGCATTATGCAGGATAAATATAGTACTATTGTGGCTAATCTATTGGAAATAACTGCTCCTTAAATCATTATGTTACATCCCCTTCAGCCTCCAAAAAATGGTATGGCTGGAACATGATTGGCTTCCTGCACTAAAGCCCCTTACCTCGCACTCAGGGCAAAACCAGTCGCCCTCAGGTTCAGCTGTCAGTTTCAGACACTTAGCATGGTAAACTCTTGGGCAGAGCTCACAGCACAGAACTTGACCTTCCCGATGACAAACCCAGCAGTAGAAATCGTTTCGGCCATCCTGCGGTACAACATCAACAGGGTCTGTGGTGAGTGGCTGCTTCATATAGTAAAACGGACCATGCCTTAGCTCTGACTGGAATGTAGGCAAGAGAGACAGATTGGGGGGGTTTTAAAAACAGATGCGCCATAACAGAGGGCAACAACGAAACAAGCAGAGAGCAAAGCAACAAACTGAAATAAACAGGAATAAAATAATAATACAGATAACAGCAAAGCATGTGCAATGAACCCCCTTCCATTGTTTCAAATACAGGAACTTCCTGTTAGCGTTAGCACCCATGCCGAAATTAAAGGAAAACTAGACTTTAATATAAAATGTAGCACCTTGTAGACAGGAATCATCTAAGAAAGTAATGCTCAGATAAACATGTCCTAAAATTACTGATGCTCCCACCAAGGAAGCAATGAAGAAACATTAGTGGGCAGATTGAATGCTGAACTGATACGAATCTCTATAATTTCGATCAAATGGGAACGATCTGAAAGTTTGATTTGAATACAACTGAAACTAGAATCGAATTTTCCTCCAAAAAAAAAAAAAAAAGAAAAATTTGGATCAATGGACCTCAGCCATTGGCTTGTAAATTAATTCAGCAGGTTTAAGAGGCGAATATTTGAATTAGAATTGTTTTTGTGGTCACATTTGAATCGGGGGATTAAAATTCAATTGTGTGAATGACACCAAAAAACAATTCCAAAATTTTAACTCTAATTAACTATTGACCCCCAATAAATCTGCCCTTAAGTGATATTATAATGACTTATTATTCTGCTGCAGGCCTCTCGTATACTTCTACTAATACTTGGTTGCTAGGGTGTGTGGGTCTCTAGCAACCAGATAGTTTAAACTTCAACTATAAAGCTCATTAATGAAAGGTAACTTGGACGTTTTCCTGATACATTTCATCTAGTTCCCTAAAGCAAGTGAAATTGTGGAAATACAAAATAATTGGACTCCAGGAAGTCAAATTGTCTTCAGCCAGTTGCTTGTGATATGGTTGGTAGCAAATTGATGTGTCTTGCTTGATTAATGCTTACAAGGCAGCCCCAAAAGCAGGTTATTGCTTGGGGTTCAACTTCTACAAGTGATTCATATCAACAAAGCAACATACTAAGAGGTTGCATTGTTATTTACTTGTAATGTTGTTTTATTTCTGAGACAGCTATGGGTATCACATGACACAACAGAGGGTTCTGGGACATATGGTTATATAATTATTTCAACTAGCATGACTTTCTGCATTGATGTGAAATGCGACTTGCCCAAAACAGGCAAACGTGCATCACAGAACCATGCAGACAAAATGACTACAAACAGGAACTCCCAGATTTGAATTACAGGGAAAATAAAACGTACAAAACTAGAAATTACAGGGGGTAATGTAATAAAAGGCACTAGGTTTGCCCAGGGGCAATAACCCATAACAACCAATCAGCAGGTAGCATTTACTGATCACCTGTTTAAAAGCAAACATCTTAGTGGTTGCTATGGGTTACTGTCCCTGGGCAAGCTTAGTGCCTGTAATTACATATGTGGGTAAATGCAAAGCATGAAATGCACATGGATTGTAAAGCAAACACGCAAAGCATGATGAACGGAATATCTGTCATTAGTTCCCATCATGATAGGAAGGAATTCCTATGGACTTTGGTTTTATAAGTGGGAAACTAAACCCTCTTTGTAACAACGGTTCCTACAACCGACTTTTAACTCACATAATGTTTGTAGAAATGTTGCATTCCTTGAAAAAACTAAAAGCAAAACCATACACAGGTATGGGACCCGTTATCCAGAATGCTCGGGGACCTGGTGTATTCCGGAGGATAACTGACCTTTCGGTAATTTGGATCTTCATACCCTAATAAAATAATTTAAACATGAAATAAAGCCAATAGGCTTGTTTTGCTTCCAATAAGGATTAAAGGGGTGGTTCACCTTCAAGTTAACTTTTAGTATATTGTAGAAGGGTCAATTCTAAGAAACTTTTCAATTGATCTTCATTATTTATTTTTCATCGTTTTTTAATGATTTGCAATTTTCTTCTGTTTCTTTGCAGCTTTCAAATGGGGGTCACTGACACCATCTAAAAACAAATGCTCTGTAAGGCTACAAATGTATTGTTATTGTTACTTTTTATTACTTATCATTCTATTCAGTCCATCCCCTATTCATATTCCAGTCTCTTATTCAAATCAATGCATGGTTGCTAGGGTAATTTGTACCCTAGAAACCAAATTGCTGACACTGCAAACTAGAGAGCTGCTGAATAAAAAGCTAAATAACTCAAAAACCAATAAAAACCAATTGCAAATTGTCTCAGAATATCACTCTCTATATTATACTAAAAGTTAACTCAAAGGTGAACAACCCCTTTAATTATATCTTAGTCTGGATCAAGTACAAGCTACTGTTTTATTATTACACAGAAAAAGAAAATCATTTGGATGATTTAGATAAAATGGAGTCTATGGAAGAAGGCCTGTCTGTATTCAGAGCTATCTGGATATTGGTTTTCTAGATAATGGATCCCATACCTGTACATTATATTGATAGTACAAAATACAGTGTGCATAGAACATTCCTTCGCTGTACATATGATTGGAAGATGGCATATCGTTTGCCACGCTCCCTTGTGCAAGCTCTCAGTCTAACGTTGTATTAATGCAAGCAAGAGCATTTCAGTCTCCTGGTACAACCAACAGCACCTGCTGTCTGTCTGGGACTCGCACTATGAGTAAATTCAGCAGGGAAGGAAAAAAATTATACCTGTTCTTTATTATTACTGTTGATCGCGCCGGGTTTCTTTTTCTTTTTGCTCGGGCTTGTCGAGGAGTCTTGAGGGGAATGGCCATTGGATGAATGCTGGGGGCTGGGAAACCTCCGCTTTTGGCCGGGTCGTTCTGCAGAGCCAGGATCTGAAAGGCATAAGAGATGAATATTACTTAATGGATTCGGTCATGATTTTTATGATTGTTATTTCTAAATTACACTTTAGGATGGAACTGCTTTCTGGCAGGCTGTTGTTTCTCCTACTCAATGTAACTG
>CM044448.1:8196325-8221901 GCA_024363595.1 Xenopus borealis
GGGGGGGGGGGGTGAAGGCTTTATGAATATTCAACTGGAAGGGAAAAGACAGGGAAATAGACCCACATTAGAGGGGGTTGCGCATGGCTAGTTTATCATTTGTCTAAAATGTTCCAACATAAAGGAACCTGCATTCCAATGTGCCGCCTTACAGCCTGGCTAATAGCACATGGCATGAAAGGTGCCACTTGGGCCCAGCAGTGGTGTACTTCAGCCAAACACAGGCCAAGAAGAGGTCATGACTAGGCCCCTCTAGTACAAGTTGGCATCTAACTGGCACATGTATGGGGTCATGCTGATGAGGGCAGAACCATAGCAGCACAATTAAGCAGTCTTTCCCCAATGAGTCCCATAGGCCACCCTAGACAACACTGTTTTGGTGGCACAATTGGTAGATGTTGCCAATGGAGCAAAGTTTTAAGTGTAGTCTTGATTAACATTGGGTTTTTTTTTTAACATATGGATGACTCCATAACACCCAAAGGTACCTAGACAGTTCAAAAACCAGGCAGGCCCAATGAGCTATGTCTATTTACTTCCAGAAACAACTGACCTGTATGTGTTGTAAGTGCGGAGTGCCAGCAGCAATCCATATCCATATCCCTTCAAGGTTTACTGACAACTACAGGGTTAAGTGTGTTGTTCTGAAGGCAAGCTGCAACAGGTCAAAGCTGATTTAGATATCCTAGCTAGTCTGGCTCTGGAACTGTTCTGGTGCCCTTGGACATAGAATATGCACAGGCTGCTAAACAAATAAAAAAAGAAATAAAACCGTAATATGTTGGTACTTCCTGTAGTGCTTTTTGCCTAACCAATCGCTGCAATCTTTAAAGCAATCTATTCTGTAAGTGGGTTGCCACCTAAACAGTTTTGAACCGGACAGCCCAGTTTAACTTGGAGCTCTTTGGTTCAACATTGCCTGTCCAATTTCAGCTGTCTGAAAGGCAAACAAAAATCCTCCCCATTGTCCACCCATGGTGTCACACCAAGACATTTGCTGGCAAATCTGCGTTACTGTGGGGCAACATATCTCTTGAAAATACCTTCACTAACATTCAGATCGCTGCATCAAGCTGAATCGTAAGAAACACCTTTTCCTACAATTAAAGAAGGAAAGGCTGAGTTTACTTGGCAGTGCCAAATGTTAGGTCCAGGGGTTCTTCCAGCGAGCACCAGGGAGCAATCCGCTTCCTTCTTCTTCTTTCTTCAAATTACCTATGGCAAACACATGCTCAGTAGAACAAAATAGCGGACTTCTTAGTTAAAGTTAAGCTTTTCGCTCAAATGCGCATGCACACCCGCTCAAAGGAAGTGATTGCTCTGTTGTTCTTGCTAGAAGAACCCATGCAGGTGCAGTTTTCTGCGGATAGGGGCACCGGCCTGGGGTTTCAGGTAAGGTTAAATAGGGTTGAAAAAAGACAAAGTCTATCAATATATCCATAGACACACCCCTCCTTACCTTCACATAAATTAGATACCCACAGCTATACGAAGTATAGAGTTTAGTCACAATAACCTTTGCTATTATGTCTGTCCAAGAATTCATCCAAGTCCCTCTTAAAGGCATTAACAGCCATCACAATACAATCACTTTTGGGTGCATTTCCTTCTCCTTTAAGACAGATCACTGTATGTGAAATGACCCTTATAGGGATTCGAATTAAAGCTAGGGTTGAAATCAGCCCCTGCTAGCAGTGTCCTCTTCTTGTTCCACACCCAGAAGCCTCGTCTCGGCTCTGGCGCAAACTCACTCGGTGGATTTCAGCTCTAATGCGAAGTCTTGAGTTACAAAACAAAAACAGGACACTGCTAGAAGTTGTGGGGCTGAACTTTCCCTGTGGATTTCAAGAAGAGTGAAGTCAGTGGAACATTCACAGAAGCTAGAGATAATAAAGTTTGAGGGTTATCATTCTATAGTCACTGTATTCAAGCTGAATATATTGAAAAAAGGTACAGTAGTAAGAGAACGAGACAGGAAATTAACAAAAAAAAAAAGTTTCACCATTAACTACTTTGTGGCCAGAAACCCAAACATCTGTTTCCGCACGCTGACATTCATCAGCCCAAAGAACTGCTTCCAGCCGTGGGTATAGCACGGCAGTTATAAAAAGAAATCAGGAGGTGCAGTGTGAGTGTTGCAATGCTCTTCATGTGGTATTGTCCCACTGCTATACAAGATCCCACACGTGGCTCCTGTTTCATATCTAAAATGCATTCAGGCTCAGATAAAACAGCAATGATGTTGCTACTCGGCTCTATTTTTACTTTATTCTCCTAATCAAGTTTATCTTTCCCACCCCTCAATACCACAACCTCCCATTGATTTAATTATAGCAACAGTCATACATGGCTGGCACTGCCACCACTTCGATAGCTAACCGAGGCACAAGGATAACATATAAATCAGGCCACACACAAGCTAAGATACAAAACTGTTTACCACATACACAAGTGAAATTTCAACACACTCTGAGTCACAACAATCTGTTGGGCCTAAGGGAAGGGTTGGTTCTGTTGCTTGGTAGAACTCAGGGCCCTCCCATGCAGATCTGAAATCAACAATGACATCACAGGGTTACGGACTTGTTCTGTTTCTTTTTGTGCTTAGTAGTGATGTGCGGGTCGGCCCGATACCCGTGGGACCTGCAGGTCAGGGGGACCTCACTGCCCCCTAAGACCGCCGGCTTCCGGTTTTATAAGTGCACTCCTGCCTGTCCCGCCTAGGGTTGCCACCTTTTCTGGAAAAAATACCGGCCTTCCTATATATTTATTTTTATCCCTTATTAAGGGATCAACCATAATTTTCACCAGCCAGGCCGGCAAAATGATAGTCTAGCAACCATAAAAGCAAAAACATACCCCCACTGCTAAAGTGTTAACAGGGAGAATTGATCAGCTTTAGTAGCAAGAATTGATTTTCTACCCTCAACCAACAGTAAGTTGCTATGTCAATTACCTTGGCAGTGTTGAGGGGTTAAAAACCACAGCAGAAGCTATTGCTGTAGATAATACCCCTTGCCCTTCATTATCTTGCTGTGGGTTTAGTCTTGAGCAGGGCCCTATTTACCTCCTGTATTTGCTGTACATTGCTGTGGAATATGTTGGTACTTTACACGTATATGATAGTCCAGCAACCATAAAAGCAAAAACGTAACTCCACTGCTAAAGCGTTAATAGGGAGAATTGTTTGTTAGGGATCAGCTTTAGTACGAAGAATTGATTTTCTACCCTTAACCAACCGTAAGTTGTCAATTACCTTGGCGAGGGGTTAAAAACCACAACAGAAGCTATTGCTGTAGATAATACCCTTAATGTGGGCTTATGGGTTAGGCCAGACAGTAAGATTCGGGGAGATTCGTCACCTGGCGACTAATCGCCTGACGACTAATCTCCCCGAACCGCTTCCCTCTGCCTTCCAGCTGCTTAATGCTCAAAATTGCCTAAGGAGGCAAATTCGAGCAACTTTGGAAAACGCAGTGGCGCACGTGAATAGGCGCAGCGATTATTCATTAATCAGCTGGAAGGCAGGGGGAAGCGGATCGGGGAGATTAGTCGCCCCAAAGAAGAGGCGATTAGTCGCCAAATCTCCCCGTCTTGAGCAGGGCCCTCTTTACCTCCTGTTATTGCTGTACATTGCTGCAGAATATGTTGGTGCACTTAAACAGTTTACAGTCTGGCAACCATAAAAGCAAAAGCTTACCTCCACTGCTGAAGAAATAGAGTTTTTCTCACCTTTGGATCGTGTTGTGACTTCCATTCCCTCCACTACCTCCTGTTCTGTTTTTATCTCCTCATCTGCCAAACTGCAGACAAAAAGAAAAAGAGAAAAGATTATAATGCAGTTTTATAACACGGGTTTCCACTTAACCTCCCTCTCATTTAACCCCCCCCCCCAAAAAAAATACTGCTTGTTTAATATAGCAGACATGACATAGTTCTCTCAATCAACATTACTCCTTTCAGCAGTGAACGTTCACTTCAATGGCAGATCAGAGTCTCTCCATCCTATTTGCCACCTCGTAGTGCTCAATGAGTTCCCACTAATCTCCTCTGAGGTTGAGGAGAGAAAGAGAAAAAGTCAGTCCATTATTGGCTGCATATAGGACACTTGCCTTTCTGCTAGTGGTGATACAGTCAAGGCAACTCTTTGCTCCAAAGCCTAGAATATTCATTGATACCCTGCTGGAGAAACCGCACTTTGTATCTCTAGTGTCAGTATGCAAGAGACATGTCTAGTCCCACTAGGTTCCGCTGCAAGGCTCTCTCCTGTGTAAAGCAGCACTCAAACATTCTAAGGATATTAAAGATGATCTTTAATATATATGTAAAAACGGGCCACCTATCTGCAAACAGAAACAGCCCATGCTATCTTGCTGAAATCCTCCTGAAAGCGTCTACATCTAAAATTTCACTTGAACACACTTAGTTAAAGCTTATGGATCCAGTATTCATGCAGATGCTCACAGCCAACATGGATCTATCGAAATCAAGCCTTCAATAAGAAACCTGCATCAGGAGGGAAAGAAGGCAAAATGTACAAGGTAAGGACTTAAGGGGGGGTAGTTTTTTTTTGCAGGGCAGAGGATACTACATTCTGCTTTTCATTCAATATTTTATATTATTATATTTTATTTTGGAAGAATTCATTAAAAATAAGCAGGACCTCGCTGTTTCCAAATAAATGTGCTGGGGGGAAAAAAAAAGTTAATGCGAGTAAGAATAACAAGATCTGATATATGTACAGTATCTATTACATATAAGCATCTACAGGATTCGAAGATAACCTTCCCAGCATGTGACTATAATAATGAATCAATTACATATTTGTATTAAGCTTTGCAGTCAGTCTCAAGCACCCAAAGGGTTAAAGATGGTGGGAAGATCATTAATAATCCTGTCTTGTTGCAGGGATACCAAGCCTGTAACCGTGGGCACGGAGTATTAACCAGTTTTCTTCCTGCTGTGGGTTGAAACAATTAAGAGGTTAAATCCTTTTTGCTACGTTGCCTTTTGTGCAAACGGGATTTGAGAGCCAAAGGCTGCGGCAGGAGCCACAGGAGAAAACCTTATTAAAACAGAAGCAAATACAGGGTTAAAAAAAATATATCAGATAAAGATTGAGATACAAACAGCTAAGGAACATGGAGAATAAGAAGCAAGCAGGCTTCAGGGCAGCCCTGTTTATCTAGCACAACAACAAGGACAAGTATAGAAGCCCCCCAGGTAAAACAGTCAACGCGCAGGTTAATATGGGAAATCTATCAGCCGTTGTGAAACCCCCGGGAACAAGATCTGAATGAGAACTCACCCATCACACAGTCTTAGTCATCCATGGATATGCCACTTGTGCAGGCTCTTAAAATGGCGTCTGGCAGAAGTGAGCTGCCTCATTCCTGCACTGTAGCTAAAATGGTAGCAGTTTATTCGATAAAAGGCATCTGTTGACCAAAGTGCCTTTGCTATCTCCCCCCCACCACCTCACACCGAGCCCCCACCCAGTGAATTGCCTTGGATCTCAGCAACTGGGAGATGAAAACCAAATGTTTAGACAGAGAGAGAGAGAGAGAGAGAGAGAGAAATTTAAGAGACAGGAAGTGATCGGTATGAATTCTACCTAACATGAAGTGAAGGGTCAAAGGGCGATTTTTAACATCTACAAATGTTACTTATCCATGGCATCCAAACCAAGTGCAAAAGAAGGAAATCAAAAACGATGGTTCTGGTAGAGCTGTTACAAAGCACCTATCCCAGGCTCAGAAGTTCTTAATAAATAGAAAGAAATGTGCAAGACATCAGTGTTTAATGGATATCTGGGCCTACAGTCAGAGCTGGAGTGAGATAACAAGGGACCCAGGGTAAAGCTGGAATGCTCTGGCCCCTAATTTGAGGGGGGGGACGGAAATCACCTGTGACTGTTAAGCTGTTATTAAACTACTGTCTGTTCTAAATGAAATTAGAGCCGGACAAGAGTTTGATTCTACAACAGCTCTAACAGCTACTAGAATTTAGTATATATAGTATAAGCTACTAGAATTTAGTATATATAGCAACTAGAACTTGTCTTCCCCCCAAAGAGAACTAATCAGTCAGCCACTTGTTGCAAAAACACCTTCTGAATATACAGTTTACAGTACAGTTATACAGGACGGAAAACAGAACAGTTGGTCAAAAGTATCACTCTTATTATAAGGGATAATGTACCCCCTACTGTAAATGATAAGGATATTAGAAGTCACTGAGGGGTGTGACCATATAAAGGCACAAGGCTGCAGGCTGAGTTATACAGGGGGGAACTCTGAGTATCACTCATGTATTATAAGGGATAATGTACCCCTACTGTAAATGATAAGGATATTAGAAGTCACTGAGGGGTGTGACCATATAAAGGCACAAGGCTGCAGGCTGAGTTATACAGGGAACTCTGAGTATCACTCGTATTATATAGTATTATAAATTGTAATGTAATCCCTACTGTAAATTCTAAGTCATCTAGACTATCTGTTACAGGCCTCACCCTCTTAAAGTGGCCATACACAGCTGCCGACAGACTGAGTCAGAAGTTTATTGGCCTGTGAGTGGGGCCCTCCGACGGGATTCCCCGATCGATATCTGGCCGAAAGTCGGCCAGATGTTGGTCAGGCAGGATTAAAAATCCCGTTGAATCGCGGGCGCATCTGTGTGTTGATGTGGTCCTGCGATCCGAACTCCCATATGCGAATCATTCTGATCCGATCGGATCAGACCAATATCGTCCACCTCAAGGTGGGCATATCGGAGAGAGATCCGCTCGTTTGGCGACATCGCCAACCGAGCGGATCTCTCAGTGTATGGCCACCTTTACTCATCATTTTAAACAAAACCTATAAAGTATCTGTTATAGGCTCTAATCCCTTACCTTGCATTCTAGTTGTAAATGCTACATGGCATGAACACAGCACTGAAAGCAAAAAAGACACCAGGTAGGGAGAAAGTGTGTATTCACCTATAGTCTATTATCACCGACCCTTTCATCTCCTTTCTAATGTGCCAAACAATAAAGATGGAAACATTAAAAGCAGTGATAAGCAGACGTTGTGTCTCACCAACAGCAGGAGGGCTGATAACTGTTCAATATGAAGAAAGTATAATAAGGAAACGCGACTGCAGCCCTCAGATCTTCTTGAACATCTACTTGAACATCTAGAAGGAAAGTGCTGGCACAAGTCACATGACCAGGTGCAGATAGGAAACTGACAAATTGTCTAGCCCCATGTCAGATTTCAAAATTGAATATAAAAAAATCTGTTTGCTCTTTTGAGAAATGGATTTTTTCTGCTGGAGTAGCACTATTTACTGATGCATTTTGAAAAATCCTGTTTTCCCATGGCAGTATCCCTTTCAGAAGGGGTTGGGTAGCTTTTTAGCAAGTGAGGGAATACAGGGTTATGGAAGATATAGTATAGTACAAGTTGATGCAGGGACTGGTCCAACATCTTGGAGTCAGGATGGAATTTTTCCCTCTTTGAGTCAAATTGGAGATGCTTAAAATGGGGTTTCTCGCCTTCCTCTGGATCAACTAGTATTTAGGCAGGTTATTGAACTTAATGGACGTGTTTCTTTTTTCAACTTAACTTACTATGTTACTATGTAGATAACCCCCGTTTTTAGAATTAGGTGATGCTCAGCTTATGCAGACTGAGAATCAGCAGATCCCATGCACCCGGATTCACTGGGTTGGCCTAGGTGCAGACATATAAGTGGCCTCTGCCTAAATCAAATACTAAGTCCTGCCCTGAATACCCAAGGCCACAATAGTGCAATGTGACTGCATATATCTTGCGAGAAAAAAAACTGTTGCCCACTTGTCCTTCCAAGTCACATTATGGCCACATTGGCGAATACGAAAGTTTGAGAAAATTCACCCTGGGTCTGAAAGAACACCACTGAGGGATTGCACAGAGACACGCATGTACAGCTATGGGATCCATTATCTGGAAACTCATTATCCAGGACATTTATTTAGACATATTGTCTAAACAATGCAGCAGAACAGTAAATACCCCTAGGGTTTCTAAAATCAGCTTAAGCTACTTGTTAGTCAAGTAAGGTCAACATCTGCAGATGCCATACAATATTCATAGGTGCGACACACATCTAGAGGGAACTTTGGCCTTAGCTCTCTGCATATGGGGCGGGCGTGATTTATGGGCTTGAGTAGTTCAAGATATACTGAAGTCCATTGGCCAAAGACACACTAGGTGAGTTGCATGCACAGCAAGCCCCCAATATTTAAAGGTAACCCTGTGTTCATTCTTTGAACATCTCCAAACTGCTCTACAGCCCAAAAGAATCTTAAAGGAGAAGGAAAGACATTTTTACTTGGTGGCAGGCCCGGACTGGCCATTTGTGGGTTAGGGCAAATGCCAGATGGGCAGCTATAAGGTCCCATAGAAAGTCAGTGTTTAGTGGGCTGGTGGGGGCTGTTTGGGCCTCTATGTGGGCTGATTGGGCCTCTGTGTACCTGAAATGCCAGGGCCTATTTTAATTCTCAGTCCAGTCCTGCTTGGTGGTGCCAAAAGCTATGTACCCCCAAGTGATTATATCTTTTTACCAGACAGGGGGGCGTGATTTATAGGCTTGAGTGGTTCAAGATACACCGAAGTCCATTGGCCATAGACACACTAAGTGAGATGCATGCACAGCAAGTCCCCCAATATTTAAAAGAAGCCCTGTGCTCATTCTTTGAATATCTCCAAACTGCTCTACAGCTCAAAGGAGTCTTAAAGGAGAAGAAAAGGCATTTTTACTTGGGATGCCAAAGGTTAGGTACCCCCAAGTCATTGTATCTTTTTACCGGACACCCCTGGGAGGAGAAAACTGCACTCTCCCGGGGTTATTCCAACGAACACCACAGAGAGATCGACTTTCTGCTTCTTCTTTCTTCAAATTTCCCTTGGCAGACGTATGCGCAGTAGAAAAGTCTTATTTAACCATCTCTAAACCACAATGTAGTGTTGAAAAACCAGGAAACCAATATAAGACCTATGAAGAATGCTATCTTGGATTGTTCGAATAAACAATCTGGCCATGCATGTAAAGCCACCAGTTGTGAGATAGTTGGGATCATCATCCTGTGCCACAACTACACCGTCATCATTTATAGATTGACCATAAGTGAGCAGATATCATCAACTCGGCCAAACAGAACCAAATTCAAGCCAGGACTGCGAACAGATGACAGCGAGGATAGCGGTTTTGAATGTTCCTTGAAAACACAAACACATCCCAAAAATGGTACAGGTATGGGATCTGTTATCCGGAAACCCATTATCCAGAAAGCTCTGAATTACAGGATGGCCATAGATTCCATTTTATCCAAATTATTTCCTTTTCCTCTATAATAAAACAGTGCCTTGTACTTGATCCCAACTAAGATATAATTAATACTTACTGGTAGTAAAACCCAACTATTGGGTTTATTTAAAGGAACACTGTCATGGTAAAAATGTTTTGTTTTTTCAAAAAGCATCAGTTAATAGTGCTGCTCCAGCAGAATCTTGCACTGAAATCCGTTTCTCAAAAGAGCAAACAGATTTTTTTATATCTAATTTTGTAATCTGACATGGAGTTAGACATACGGTCAGTTTCCCAGCTGTCCCAGTCATGTGACTGCTCTGATAAACTTCAGTCACACTTTACTACTGTACTGCAAGTGATATCACCCCCATCCCTTCCCTAGCAGCCTAACAACAGAACGATGGGAAGGTAACTACATAAAAACACAAGATAACAGCTGCTTGGTAGAGCTAAGAACAACACTCAATAGTAAAAATCCAGGTCCCACTGCAATACATTCAGTTACATTGAGTAGGACAAACAACAGCCTGCCAGAAAGCAGTTCCATCCTTAACTGCTGGTTCTTTCTGAAAACACATGGCCAGACAAAATGACCTGAGATGCACCTACACACCAATATTACAACTAAAAAAATACACTTGCTGGTTCAGGAATGGCTTGGCTTACCACTGAGCTGGGGATGAACAAAACTCAGCAAGTGCAAATTAATAAATATACCAGTAAAAGAAATACAGTGACCAAATGTGTCCCAAAGAGACAAGGTTACAGTGCCAAATAAAATGGTTTCTTGAGTTAAAAAAGCTAACACAGCAGCTTATACTTATATTTGGCTACAGAACACGCCGGCACTGCAAACAGGGGGTTAAATGCAGTTTACGTGAGCTGGAATATAAACAAGTTCCCTTAAAGGGCCTGACTCAGTGACATGGAGAAAGCAGAGCTTGGCAGAAATTTCGAGAAGGCCGCTCATGCCTCATCTCTGCAAATGTCAATCTTTAACCTCCTCTGCTGCCATTGGTATTGGTGCTGCACCGGGACAGCGGATTGGCCTGAAAAAGCTGCCAAACACTTTATTGTTCCTTCCCTGGTGTCTTGCTGCAATGCAGGCTTCCCCCCCCCCCCCCTTCTTCACTGCTGACAGTGTGTGTGTGAAACCTGGTTACACATAGTGTGGGTGTTTGTGCAGCTTAGTGTGCAAATATTCTCACTATTATTATTCTTTATATGGCAAGATAAATATATCACATATTGTGATGGAATATTTTGATTACGTTAGATTTTTCACTAGCTGTCATGTCTCCTTAAAAGGTATCTAAAGCATACCTAAAGTGTGTATAAATGTTGTACATGATGTTTTGTGCTTGTGTACCAGCCCGCAGCAACCACATCCCTTTAGCAGTAAAGATCTGTGTCTCCCCAGTAGATGCCCCAGTAGCTCCCCATCTTCTTTTCTACTGATTCACTGATTCACATGCTCTGTGCTGCTGTCACTTACTGAGCTTAGGGACCCACTCACAATGTACACTACACATAGAATAGAAATGTCACAATATAAGGCTCATCAGTCATTAATACAGATAATTACTACATGGCAGCACAGGAACCAATGCAACCAAAATCAGAATTTAATAATCAGCCCTGTAGCATCAGCTTATATTACAGCCAGGGAAGCTCATTTTCTGCTGGATAATTAGTGACGACCCCTAAGCTTAGCTTCTCAACAGCTGCTCAGAGCCCACTGAGTATGTGAGTGTCACAGACACTTTCCAAGATGGTGACCCCCTGTGACAAGTTTGAAGTCCTGCATCATTGCCGCTATTGAGAAGCTGAACTTTAGACATTCATTTTTAGGGTTTAGTTATCCTTTAAGGAAACCTTTAGCAAAAAAACTTCAGGCTGATTTCTGCCCTACCCCTGGCAGTTGCCTCCTCTCTCTTCCAAATTGAATTGGCTCGTCACTAACAGACTTCAAAGGATTTCAGCTCAGAATGCAGAGACTTGTGGTTTGCTTTGCCGAAACCCACCGAATCTGTTCGCTCCAAGCCAATTCAAAGCGGAAGAAAGAGGATACTAGTGCCTGCAGTCAGGCAGAAATCAGCCAGAAGATTTTGTCTAGGGTTATGGCCCTAGTCATTCTTTTCGGCCCCATGTGGCCCTAGCCTAACAGCAGGTCTGGATTGGGAGTCAAAATAGGCCCTGGCATTTCAAGTTCAAAAAGGCCCAAACAGCCCCCAACCAGCCCACTAAATCGTGACGGTCTATGGCATCTTACAGCAGCCCCTCTGGCAATTGCCAGAACCCACAGATTGCCAGTCTGGGCCTGCCTAACAGGTTAACTTCAACATGGTATCTGTGCACAATAAGACAGGTTGGAAAATTTATTGGGTTAATAACAGCCAACATTGGTCTTACAGAGATACTGACACCATAAAATAACCTTTGCTCTTTCTATCATGTCTATGAATGATATGCTTTAATCCCCATGTTCCTCTATGACGGGGCTGCCATATTTGTGTATTTGTGCAGCAGTAGTGCGTTCGCATTAGAAACTATAACTGACAGATAAACAAGGGACATCAGGTTTAGCAACTTGAAGAAACAATTACTTACAAAAGCAGATCAGTTGAAGGAAAACTATACCCCCCCCCCCCCCACGGACAATGTAGGTCTCTATAAACAGATATTGCATGAAACAGCTCATATGTAAAACCCTGCTTCATGTAAATAAACCATTTTCATAATAATATACTTTTTTAGTAGCATGTGCCATTGGGAAATCCTAAATAGAAAAAAGCCATTTTAAAAAATAAGGACAGCCTCCTGGGATCCTAGGATCCAACGGTGCACACAAACATACCAAACAAACTATAAAGTTAGGTCACATGAGCCAATTAACAGACAGAGTTGTGTCTTTTGCTTCAACACTTCTTCCTGTTACAGTTAGAGTTGAAATATTTCTGGTCAGGTGATCTCTGAGGCAGCACACAGACCATCACTAAATGGTGGTTCAAGGCAAGAGATGTAAAAGGGCAATATTTACTTAAATATAATATATATTCCAGTTTGATAAAATTCTTTAATATGCCACTTAATTTTGGGGGGTATAGTTTTCCATTAAAGAAAACCATCAACATGACCTACAGGTAACTTCTAATGTAGATTAAAAAATGTTGTGTCAGTATCACTTTAAGGTGGCCATACACAGGCCGACAAAAGTTTATTCCACAGCTCCCTCCAGTCCTCACCCGATGGTCTGCATTTACCTTCACTGTCTCAAAGATCAAATAATCAGACCAGTCAGATATCGCCTAACCCAAGGTGGGCATAGATCTAGTCCATTGGTGACGTATTCAAGCACCTCAACATTTCAATAAGGAATTATATCCCTTCCATTAGCAGCATTTATTGAAAGTATATAGTGCAGACAGTGAGTGTGGCACAAAAACTATTGGAGGCTCCTGTTTCCCTTCCTCAAGTTAACTACCTTCAAACTCAAGGACACGGGCCTTAGGCCTATGCAATGTTAAAAACACCCGATACCTCTACTTGCTACGAGTCAAATAAATGAATGACTTCAGTGACAAAAATGAGCAAGCGGACAGTCACAAGCAGAATGGAGAATCTTGGATCCATTCCTCAGGCAATGGGCCCTACAGTGCGCAGCCTTACCATCATTATGTGTATAAATAAAAGTGCTAATAAAAATAATAGCTTCTCCTTGCTTTATGGCGAGTAGATGGTTTTTAGAGGACTACAGAAAATGGGATAGTCTCTTGTAGTGTTATTTGTTTAAAAAAAATGGCTCGCAGGATCCCCTAGGGTGGCAGAGAAGTGACATTAAGATTACGAAGGCGAAAGCAACGACCCTTACTGGGGAGACCTGTAAGCAGGATTCCCTGACATTAATGGAACGCTGAGGTTCAGCACATGACATCGAAAAAATAAGCAACAGACTGCACCAAAATTGTTGTTGGTGCAGTTTCTCACTGTGAACATGGCAACAATCTAGGGTGCTCTGCCATGTTGATTTTGCATTAAGGGGCCTCTTTCTCAAATTCTATATAGTATTTGAGCAATAGTCTTGAAGCTGAATGCTATACTAGTGATCATGCATGGTACGGCATCCTTTCTTTTGTTCTGCAATGACTACAACAGCAGTAAGTGAAAAGAAGAAGGGTTCCTGTTCATTTCCAGATGCACCACCTGGCCACCATATTGGATTGGAACATGATCGGCCTATAAACCAAGCAATATTCGTGGCACACAGACATCAGAAATGATCATCCAACCAGCACAGATCCAGTAGATCTTACCAATGCATGTATATCTACATATACAGAGATCTGCTTGTTTGGCATTTTTTGCCAAACGGGCAGCTCTCTCCCCAATATGCCCACCTTGAGGTGGGAGATATTTGCTTGATCGGATCGTGGGCCCTATATAGTAAAGGTCCACCATCCAAAATGTAAGGGTGGTGGAAGACAGGAAGATTAGTTGTCCACCAACAAACCTTCTCTTCTGCGGGCAACTAATCTCCCCGAAATGCCTTCCAGCCAGCCAGAATAGCCAGCAAGAATATGAGGCAACTGTGGGCGACTTCAGAAATCCGAAGTGATTTGTATGCCACTGTAAGCGATTCATTTTCTTGCTGGTAGGAAGGCATTTGGGAAGATTAGGTGCTCGCAGTAGTGACGATTTGTCACTGGGCCACTAATCTCCCCATTTGCCACTACCCTAAAAGTATGAAACCCCATCATATATGCCCAACAAAGCCAGGCCCATAAACGGTGTGAGCTCATGGATTGTCATGAATGAGCTATCCGAGTCAATTACTTATTGCTAGGAAACAATCTACTATCCTTGGTGGCCTGAACGTGGCCACAGACGTAACAATTACGATCATTCCTGCAACAAATGGTCGCAGGAAAGATTATTTGTTTTCAGTGCAGACATCTAGAGCTGAATAGTCAGTCTGAATCGTGGCTGATGTTTGGGCACTTTTACCCCCGACTTGGCAGATCAACGAGCTGATTGAAACCCAAGTCTGTTGCCAATATCGGACGGCTTGTCTTCCACCATGCATGCACTAATAAATAGCAAAATGTAGCAAATACCCATTTGCCAGGTCTCTGTGCAAGCCCTTTGGTCCATATGGAAACCATGCTGCTCTTCTGCAGCACCAATGATTAATGGTGGAAGAATCTTAAAAGTAGTAACTAAGGTTGCCACCTGACCGGTATTTTACCGGCCTGCCCGGTAAAAACGATGGCCGATCCCAATGTTGCTAATAGGAAAAAATTATAAATATATAGGAAGGCCGGTAATTTTTTCCGGAAAAGGTGGCAACCCTAGTAGTAACTGATTCTGCGGCCAAGTAACCAATGGGAAAAAGCTTTCAATTGGAAAATGGCACTAGTAAAGTTTCTATTGCATTTACGATAAAACATGCAAAAAAAAACTCAAGAAGTAGGCCCAAGAACCTAACTATCATTCCCACTATCAGTAAGTAGTAAGCTCTGTGTCAACTCCCCAGTGTGTTCTGTCTACCTCCCTTATCTGCTTTGTGAATCAAGCACCAAAGCCGACACATTCCCTGCATTCTGCACAGAAACTGTTGGGGGATGGGAATAAATTGGGTCAAAAAACACAAGCCACCTTTCATCTTGTACCCAACTGTTAAACTTCCCAGCCAGGGAATATTTCTTTTGGACTAAATGTTATGCAGATGGATGCATAATGCAGTCCAAGGAATGTTGCTCGGAGACTGGCAACCATTTAAGAGCATGTTATATAAACTGCCATTTTGTGAATGCAGCACCTTGACTGTCAGGGAGCTGCATGGCTTCGTGTGTCAGGCCCTTCATGGGACCAAGAGGTTAAAAAACAGCCATTTCATTTTTAACCAGCATCCTGTGTGAATATGGTTGGGTAATAATAATAATAATAACAACATAAAAAGCCTGCTTTATTTTAAATGCATTTCTTAGTGCAATATAGTAGAACCTGGGCTAGCCAAAAAAAACCCAACACATCATAATTCACAGGAGAAAAAAAATAACAAATAAAAGATAAATTAAACATGGCTTAAACTACAACAAGTAAAAATATGCAAACAAGGGATATACAATAGGAATTTGCCTCCCGTGAAAATACACAAGGCCTAGAGGTGTTGGGGGAGGGGAGTGAATTCTCACAGCTATGACTTGCCTGTACTTACGTTTTTCCTTTAAATTGTAAAAAATGTTTTGTAATGGAAAAAATGCAGGGGGTGGGGATCCCCAGCATGCACTTATATAGATTGCAAACCTGGTACAAAAACAGCTGATTAAAGTCTCCACAAAAGTAACACAAAAATACACAATTCTCTCTGGAAGATACCACATCCTTTTGTTTAGTGGGCTGGAAAAAAATAATTTACAAAAGGATTTGTTGTGTTATTTCTGAGTCCCGACTGAACAAAATTATATAAAAAAAAAAAATGAAATTAAATCAGCACTAAAGTATAGAAAAAAATGTTTTCTGGCATGTGATCAGCAGGAAGCAAAAGCAGAGCCTGGATCACGGATTAATCACAAAAACTTTGTACACCAAAAATAAAAGATAGAAAAAAAACAATATAGTTACTTCTTTACTATGAAGGGAAGAAAAAGTGAAGAAAAATCTGACTAAATAATCCTGCCAGCTCCGTGAATGTAATTTTCAGTGTATAGAAAAATTCCACAGACGTTGCAGCAGCCATTATATAGTTACTTAACCCTTGTTCACATTACTGAAGGCCCATATGCCTCGTCTCTAGCAGGCATTTTCCAATAATTTATAGCTAAAAAGATAAAAATTGTTATGCTGCCTAGGAAATAATATCCCCTGTTTGTAATCTGCATCCAGGAAAGTACAAAAGCCCCCCTGAAAAAAATGGAACCGACTACTTTGTACTAAAACAAAATTATAGGCAAGCACCTATAGGTACAGTACACCCCCAAAAAAAAGTACTTACTGTGTTAAATCCATATTATTTTGTTGCTGTGAGATCTGATACATCCAGATTTTAAAATGTATAAGTAAAAAAAAAATATTGTATTCCAGGAAAAGGTGCAGAAATATAATTTAAAAAAGTCCTCAATGTATATAAAAAAAGTTAAAAAACAAAAAATACTTTGGGGCAAATCAATCCAGAATGCATGCTAGGCCCCAAATCGAACCCAGGCATTAGTGAAAAGGGAATCCTGCTATACAGTATATATATATAAATATTTAAAAATTTTTCCTTGAAGGCCTTGACTTTTCTTCTAGTTAGAGAGAAGGTAAACTTGCCTGATGCTAAAGTTGCCAGCCTCCTGCGCTTGGCTTCCTTGAGAGCTGCTTAATGTTTGTGCTTTGACAGACTCCATGTTCTCCCCAGCAGCATGTGACAATAATGCAGGGAGAGTGCTCTTCCTTGGAGAACCAGGAGGCTTTGTGAAAGACTAGGGTAAAAAAACACCACTTTTTGCACTAGGAGGAAAGATAGAAATAAAAAAACAATTAAAAAGTTATGCCCAAGTTCCTTAGCCAGAGTAACCAGTGTGGCTCATGGCATCCAGACCATGTGACCCAAAGAAAGCACATTTACACTGTAGATATAAAGTGTGTTTTGCACGACAAGTCGCAGAGATGTGACCTGCAAAAGCACAGTTTGTACAACCATGAGATGGGTAGAAAATTGTTAAAAAACAAAAAGCAAGGCTTACCTCTGTGGATGCATTGTAACACAGTGTTATGTCAATACTTATAAAACATGGAGGACAGAGTCTCTGTACTCAGACAGAAAAGGGTTTGGCACTTCAGCTTGATGATCTGTCTCCTTCATAGAAGCTGGGGCAGGATTGGGTGCTTGCACAAATCCTTATGTCACGCTTAAGGCCATTGGCTAAAACACTTCCTGAGTGATTATCTTTGTGCAGCTCTGGAAAGCAAAAGGCATCCTGTGCAAGGGGAAAGACAGGCTAAGTTAGGCCTTTTTCAACAGAAAAGACATGCAAAGGTTTTAAAATATCTCACAAATATGTTACATTTTACAGAAATAAACCCAGGCATTTTACTCTCATTTACTAGAGATTTGTAGCAAGGAGGACAAATTAAAATAAAAACATTAATATTGAGCCTGATAAAATAAAAAGACATTTCTGTACATGACATGATTTTTACATCATATTATTACATTTAAAAAAAAAAGCAAAGGTGTGCAGATTCGCTGGAATAATGTTGTGTGATAGGAAACTGTCAGTAGCAATGTTGTATGGAGGCAGAAAGAACAAAACCCCCCACCACAAACCTTAGGGAGAATTTGCTGGCAGCGGGACTGGACTCCTCTTGCACCTTGGGTAAAGAAAGCAGCAGAAGGGTAAATAAAAATCAGTTCACAAAAGGCACAGCAATCTCATGACTAATGCTCAGAGTGTCAGTTTCATTCAGCAAACCTTTTTTTTTTTTTATAATGCCCCATCCTCCCAAGGCCTCCAATTCAAACTGTCTTTAAAGCAACATAGAGAAGGGGGGGGGGGGAAGGCTTCCTCTGTAGCCGAGTGTGAACTGCAGATTTTTAACTCTGCGAGGTCTGTTCCATATGAGAGGCCCAGGTATGCTTGCAAGCGAAGAGACAAAGCCCAGGGTCTATTTGTATGTAAATAAATCTCTTTTGCCCTTTAATTAACGCTGGGTCACTGCCATGCTCTTTAACAAACAAAGAGGGAAACTGCAAGATAAAACAGTTGAATTTTTATAGCCCTACTTAATCTCTAGGCAAGGCATGCTGTACTCATATCAGGTAAGTAGCCTCCTGTCGGCTTATACCCCGTTAAACAACTACACCACATCAACATGGGGCATTCCTGGTTTATCCATAAAAAAAATATATAATCAATCATTCACCTTGCCAGACCTATACTATTTCCTACACTTCAACAACAGCTGGCTATAAATTCATACATGCACCTCCTATTGCGAAAATGTCAGCTTTGAGACCTAATGGAGGCTATAAATGGGCCAACCAGGTACAATCTAGGCCTAATTAGCAGATGGATGGACCACCACCCACTGTTCCAGTCCTTCAATATTATTGGTATGTATATGGCAAGTTATATACTAGCCCTTTGACCAATGACTGAACAATCAAGCTATAGACAAATTTGGCTACACAGGGTAGATCCACTCATTCCTGGGTTTGCCATTAATCTATTTGTCTGATGGTAACATATTTCAGACCCAAAAAAGAAGATTTTAGCTAACTGACATAAATAAGCCAACAACCCTAAATAATCTGCACTTGTAGATATATACACCCTAAGGGTAGGGGCAGACAGGGAGATTCGGGGAGATTTTGTCGCCTGGCGTTTTTTGCAGGCGAAAAACCCCCCCGAATTACCTTCTCCCTGTCTGCCGATCGTAAAAGCACAAAGCGCCAGCGCCTGTGCAGACGCGGCGCGGCGATTTCCGGAATCGCCCGAAGATACCTCGTGAGGAAACTTCGGGCGATTCCGGAAATCGCCGCGCCTGCACAGGCGCTTTGTGCTTTTACGATCGGCAGACAGGGAGAAGGTAATTCGGGGAGATTGTCGCCTGCAAAAAACGCCAGGCGACAAAATCTCCCCGAATCTCCCTGTCTGCCCCTACCCTAAAGCTGGCCATACACGGACAATGAATGAGTCAGCACACCCGTCCATGTGTGGCCATCCCCTACTTCCTCCCATAGGGAAATCTGGACAAAAATCAGTAGATAAAAACCTTGTCAGAGAAAGGGCTGCATGGCCTGTATTCTGATGCTATGGTTGGCCTGAGGGATCAACCCAATGTGGTCCAGTATATAGGTGCCCATATCAAGCCAGATAACCAGTTGTAGGGCCACATTTATTAGGGTTTTACCACTTTCCTTGGTAGCAATGTTTTTTTTTAATCTATGCTACCCAATACCATGCAAACAAATATGGAGCAGGGATCAAAGCGCAAACAAGGAAAGTAGAACCTACAGCACCAGCACTATTGTCTCTTTATGCTGGCTTCAAAACGCCATCCTCACCATTAGGGCTGTTGTGCTCAAAACACAGTGAGAATGTAATGCAAGACAGTTAACTTGCTAAATGTCACCTGAAAAAAAAAAAAATGTCTTCTGGTACATCAATACATCTGTGTCATCCTTGCAGATTCTGCAGTCAGTGGCGCTTAAAGGGTTAAGTTTCTACCCTACATTGACTTGTGCGCTTGTGTGTTGTTTACAAAGGTTTTGAAGTAGGAATAAAAACTAAGCGTTCCTCAGCTTCTTAAACTACAACTCCCAGCACCTCCAGAGAGCAGGTTTGCCGGTTATTCTTAACATGATGCACCAACATATTCCACACCACTGAAAGAACAATCCTGTTTAAAGGGTCGGCATTTAGTGCTCTGCGTACGCAATAACCGTAATCAGACCATCAAGTCTATGGCACAACCAGGAATTTAGTACTATACTGCCCCCCACTGCTGACAAAGGGAATAGAGTAAAAAGACCAGCACTTGTATTTTCTCCCCTGTAAACATGATAGTGCTGCTATTTACACACAAGTTGCAATGAGAGCAGTGGTTAGATTTTGTTTATTGCATTTACAGTGTACTAAAGGGATCAAGGTGATTCAGCCTAAACAGCACGGTAATCTGTTTCTGGATTCTGATCCTTAGGTTAAGAACAACCATGTTTTCCGTTACTTGCATAATGGTGACAATTATAGATATGCACCACTCTGCAATAACTGAAGGTTGTAAAGAGATAACGGGCTCCGTCGCTGTACTGCAGCCCCATTTACTTATGCTCTGGCCTTACATTCAGCAAAGGTAGAGTCCTGCAGCGGGTCGAGTACCTGCACAAAAAAAAATCGGCTAACCTGCGGGTTACAGGTAGGGTTGCCAGCAGGCCGGTAAAAATTGTGGTTGATCCCAATGTTATTAATAGGGAAAACAAGATAAATATATAGGAAGGCCGGTATTTTTTTCCAGAAAAGGTGGCAACCCTAGTTACAGGTAGAACTTTGAGTGCAGGTTTGGACACAGGTCGGCGCTTCTGCAGGTTTGAATGTCAGGTTGCGGGTCTTCTCAATAGCGAGTTTTACTCCTATACGTATATTTTAACAACTTTTTTTCTGATCATGCCTATTTCTAATGATGTTATGATACAATGGCTGCACTTTCTGTTTCTTGATGGTCAGCAGGTTGTGCATAAGGGACTAGCGGCTAAGAATGAAGGATGCTGGTCCGGGTTTCAAACATTGGTTCTGCACAGGACTCCAAGCCAAGGTGCCTCAAGCCTTCTCCTTCAGTGACCCTCCTGCACCCACACTTGTCTCCTACTGCCCATCAACTCTTCCTCACCACCAGGCCTGGACTGGACTTCTGTGGATCCCAGCAAATGATGCTGTAAGATGCCACAGACAGTCATTATTTAGTGCAGTCACTATAATGGAGTGCTCACCTCACAAAGAATCCACTGTTGTAGTGTCAGGTGCTGAACTGGAAGACCCGCTCCTGACACCGGGTCATAGAAGTGCATAAACAAGAAACCAGCAGCACACTGTATCCATTTGCCAAAGTGCCCACAAATTATTTATTTAGCCCATAAAAATACAAAGTGGTCCATAAAAATTTTTTTGCAAACCATTTTTGTATCACTTTTGTACCAAAGCAATTTTAAGTTCCTCTTTTTTTTCGTAGGATGTAAAAGGACACTTTACTAGGACTTTGATGGACTCAAATGCTTTTTGATTTTGATTTTCAGATGTAACAATTTGTATTTGACCACAACACTTGTTGTGATGTAATATGGAGGGGGTGGAGCTTGTAAGGTCACAACCCCCCATCTCCATTTTAAAAAGGTGGTGGTTGGTGTAACACATGGCTTGATAAAGGGCTCGGCGGGCCAAAATGTTGCCACTTTGTATTTTTATGGGCTAAATAAATCATTTTTGTGCACTTTGGCAAATCGGTGTGCTGCTGGTTTCTTGTTTAGTCATTATTTAGTGAGCTGTGTGGGGCTGTTTGGGCCTCTGTGTAGTTAAAATGCCAGGGTCTTCTTCTAAACCTGCTCCCAACCACCCATCAGCTCTTCCACAAATCAGAAAGGTGCTAAGAAATTGAGGTGGGATGATAGAGTTAAGTTGAGAGCTGATTTAAATAAAAGGACTGAACGGTGGTGGAACTAAACACATATGGGCCCAGGTCCACTTTGCAACCAGGCTCCCCTCTAAAACTCAACACCTGCCATCCCCTAACTAATACTGCACTCCAATGCCAACACTAGGCCGCAGGGTGGGGCGAGACTTTGGGCAGTCACACCCCCTATTCCAATGGAAGTTACGCCACAGAGAAAGGCCAAAGATGGAAAGATGACGATCATGGAAATCAACAGGGAAAGTATGAAGGGGAAGATGCCGTCATGTTACAAGCCCTCAGTCCAAGACAGCCACTCTTTTTGTTTATTTCCATGTGAATCTTGCCCATGCCCAGTTATGCCCCCAGCTTTGGCCAATTACACCTGTATCCAGGGGGTAGTTTTAATTGCACTTTAGGCCTTTTCAGTTGCTGAGGTAATAATTAATATAGGGGTCAATTACAGGGAGCAGGGCTGTTGCTGCAGAGCAGTAGGGCCAACATTGGCTGATTTGACTGCTAAGAAGGCCCATTATTTCAATACTACTTTTGGTCCATGCCAATTTGTTTTTGGTTATGCCCTGGTCTGTGGAAAACACCCCTGTGGGGTTTGTGCAATGCAGGACTGTCCCACCTAAACCAGAAGCACTAGCTACAAACCTGCCACCACAGTCCTTCCTCTAATAAATTAATATACACCTACTAACCTGCCCACTAGGCCTCTAACTATCAGGCTTCTCGACACAAATAGAACTTGCACAATTCTTCAACCTACCCTGATTACAAGCTCCTGCTAACACACCCGGAAGTATCCCTCACCTGGAGGAAGTTGCCAGGTCCCGCCCTCAAATGGCAGGAAGGGCGCTCCTATTGGCTGCTGCAACCTGACCGTGCGCGTTTCTCTTAGGGCGAGCCGGAAGTGGAAATGGTGCCACTGCCAAGGTAGTTGCTGGGCTGTAGTGAGGCAAAGGTGTGTGTGTAGATTTGTGTAGCGTTAGTGTGTTTATCTACGTGAGCAAGCTGTGTCTGTTGTTGTATTGGGCCTTAACCAGCCTTCTATAGAATGAATAGTTTTACCTCATAGTTAGTCAGACATCTTTCCTGTCAGCCAGTCTCTGTGGTAGGAATAATAGCGTGGTTCACTGAATCCACTATTTTTGATTTGGCCGAATCCTTCAAGAAAGATTCGGCCGATCCTGGACCTTAATTTGCATATGCAAATTAAGAATGGGAAAACGTTTTGCTTCCTTGTTTTGTGACAAAAAGTCATGCAAAGTCCCTCCCTGCTCCTAATTTGCATATGCAAATTAGTATTCAGATTCGGTTCGGCTGGGCAGCAGAATTCGTCCGAATCTGAATCCTGCTGATAAAGGCTGAATCCTGGATTTTGTGCATCCCTATCTACAATACCAGGTTATTATTAGTAGGTCTGTGAAATAAAGGCCACACTAGTCAATGCTACACGACTCATAGGTTAGCCCCCAACAGTAGTAGGGGAACTCCTTAGTCACCAGAGCTGCCCTTAAAGGAATTGTTCGGTATAAAAGTAAAAATTGGGTAAACAGGCTGTGCAAAATACAAAATGTTTTCAATATAGTTATTTAGGCAAAAATATAATGTATAAAGGCTGGAGTGACTGTAAGTCTAACATAACAGAACACTACTTCCTGCTTTTCAGCTCTCTTGGTTTACACTGGCTGGCTACCATGCAGTATCCAATCAGAGACTTGAGGGGGGGCCACATGGGATATAAATTGCTTTGAATGTGAGCTGAATGCTGAGTATCAATGGCAAACTCACTGAACAGTTATGTCCCATGTGGCCCCCCTTATAGTCACTGACTAACTCACAGTTATGTCCCATGTGGCCCCCCTTATAGTCACTGACTAACTCAGACTGAAAAGCAGTTCTGTTATGTGTTATGTTACACATCTGCTCACAGATTACATTTTTTGGCTAAGTATATTAGAAACATTTTTTATTTTGCACATCTATTTACCCAGTTTTTATTTTTACACTGAACTGTTCTTTTAAATCAGTTTCATTTAGTGGGAGTACCGCTTCTATTCGCTAGAACTGACCCATTAGTACTCAGAAGTAACCAGCCCTCTGTCACAAGATTAACACCATAATCCCCAAAGCAGCCCAGTAAGCGCACTTGTACCAGTAGTAACCACTTAGTACCAAGAGCTACCATACTGAGAATGAAAGTAGGCCATGACATTTTAACTACACAGAGGCCTTAACAGCCCCCCAATACCCAATAAAAAGGGAATATCTTTGGCATATTACAGCAGCCTTTATGGCATTTGCCGGAGACTACAGACTGACAGCCAGAGCCTGAGAACTACCCACTCACCTCCCTGTAGTATGCATTAACCCCTAGCTACCCACTTTAAAGGGATTCTGTCATTATTTTCATTGTGTAGTTTTTATTTCTAAATTACACTGGGAATAATTGACTCGACCATTTAAAATTTAGTTCCTGAAACGAGTGTAATTTTTTAGTGGTTACATTGGTATCAGGTCATTTTTCCTGAGCCAGTGCTGCACTATGGAACTGCTTTCTGACAGGCTATTGTTTCTCCTACTCAATGTAACTGAAGGAGTTGCAGTGGGACATGGCTTTTTGCTCTTAAGTGCTGTTCTTATATCTACCAGGCAGCTGTTATCTGGTTACCTTCACATTGTTCTGCTGATGGGTTGCTGGGGGGGGGTAATATTACTACTGTCACTGAAGTTTATCAGAGCACAAGTCACATGAATGGGGGCACCTGGGAAATGCACAATATGTCTAGCCCCATGTCAGATTACACAATTTAATATTAAAAAAATATCTGTTTTCCCACATTTTAGAAAAATAATGAAGTGGAAAATAAATTGAGTTGTCTAGTACATTCCATACTTGTACATGACTTTGGGAGGCCTTATAAAAATTCATATTTCTGTAATTTTAGTGGTTTCTACTTCAAATAAAAAAAATCAGAATATAAAAACCTAGAGTGAATAAAGTCATTGAAAGAACTAGAATACCTCAACATTTTTAGTGAGTATACAAGTAAAAAAAAAATTGGGATTGGACAGTTCCCATTGATTTCTGCATTGAACCTCCCAAGGTTTTAGATGGAGAAATAATTTGAGTTGTGTGTTTTTTTCACATTCATTTTTATTGCAAATACATTTTAATCATGGAAAAAAAGTTTATTAATAACACCCTTAGTGTTCAGCTCAACTAAATCCAAATCCAATAAATCTATTTCTGCTTATATTCGTTTAATAAATTGTCAATAGCTTGAAAACTAGGGAAAAAAACGTGTAGAAATTAAAAATGTGCTTAGAAAAGTACGCTGAGCTATTTTTCTTTCAGCTGTTTTGAGGGTTAATATTAACTTTAATATAGCGTATAGGTCACATTGTAAAGGTAAACATAACCTTTTGCGCCACTACCAAGTATTCATGACTCCAAAAATACTGTGTGTGTTTTTGTCCTCATTTACAGTGGAAAGCTCTCAATGTGCCAACCACTGGGTGGCGCTGTAACACTAATAAGATATTTTTGCTTGTTTTCTGCACAGAAACTTGATTCTGTCTCTAAATCTTAACGGAGGACTTTTGTGTTGTTTGGATTCTGCCTCAGTACAGACCTCATTGAGCAGTTCACTATAGAAAATGAGTAAGTTCTGCTCCGTGGATATTGTGTGATTCAGTTGCTACTGCCTGGCAAATTTACATTTATTTTACATGACTTATTCCTTCCACTTAGTACCAAGTATGAATATACCTTAAAAAAGCAATTTCCAATTTTGTGCCACAGGAGCCATGTGGCAGAGAGGGGCATAATTTGCATGTCACGAACGGGGCACAGTCTGGGTGGATTGTGGGTTTTGGCATAATTGGGCAGTGGCCATGGCAGTTGAGGCGTGGGCATTTTTTAATTTTATATTGAATCCCTATTGTACATTTTGTCATGGCCCATCAACTAGGGGGCTAATAATTGGGACAACCTGGGAAAAAGGCCCTTTGGGCTAGTCCAAGCGAGGAGATTTGGGGAGATTCGTCGCCTGGCGACTAATCGCCTCTCAACTATCTCCCC
>CM044448.1:8271629-8284591 GCA_024363595.1 Xenopus borealis
GAATTGTCCCTTCTATAATATACTAAAAGTTAACTTGAAGGTGAACCACCCCTTTAATAGGAAAAAAAGCCAAAAATATAGGAAGGCCGGTATTTTTTTCAGGAAAAGGTGGCAACCCTAGCAGAGACCAATGTGGGAACTCATAAGTACCTAGTCAGACCTGATTTTTGGCTTTTTATGTTTGTCCTAGCAGTCCCTTGAATGCTCAGATCCTGAAGTGGCCAGGAGGTTTTGAAGCAATGGAGCCAAATCCAATAACATGTAATCTTTAGGCATCCAGCTGGGGAATCTTTCCAGACACTTAGGTCACACAGCCCAGAATGTTAAGGCTGCAAAAGGACAGCGAACTGAACAGTATGGGAAGAACAGAGGGGGCTGGTGGGTCTGACTCTGCTGCAAAGTCTCCTGTTTCTGTGTTAATCCTAGTGATGCGCTCTCCAGATAATCCAGATCCCTTAGTGACAAGGAGTCACCGATAATTGGGCTGTGTGTGTGTGATTTGCTCTACTATATTATCTCAGGCTTTTAAGCCTCTAACCAAATAGACTTGTCCCTGATTAAATCCGGGCTCCAGAATTAGCATTTTGTAAGCCAATACGAGACCTTTGTTTGTAAGACATTTGCATACACAAATTTGTGTATTTCTGTTGCCCCATTTTTGCCTCCCTAAAGGCAAGGCCAGACGGGGAGATTCAGGGGAGATCTGTCGCCTGGCGACTTCTCGCCGCGACGAATCTCCCGGAATAGCTAACTAGCACTGCTCACCCGCTCTGCGTAAAGTCGGCTGCGCTTGTTCACCCGCAGCGGCGCGATTTTAAAAGTCGCTCAAAATTGCATGGCGTGGCAACTTTGAGCGACTTTTAAAATCATGCCGCTGCGTGTGAACAAGCGCAGGCGACTTTACGCAGAGCGGGTGAGCAGCGCTAGTTAGAGATTCGGGGAAGATTCGTTGCGGCGAGAAGTCACCAGGTGACAGATCTCCCCCGAATCTCCCCGTCTGGCCTTGCCCTAAAGGTGGCCATACACACAAACGAGAGGCTGTCTCCCTGATGTGCCCACAGATTTTTTGCCCTGCCCAATGCCAGATATTGATCGGGAAGCCTGTCAGAGGGCCCCACACATGGGCCAATAAACTGGCAACTCTATAGGCAGCTTTTATAGGCCTATGTATGGCCAGCTTGAGACCTTTGTTTGTAAGATCTTTGCATACACACATCTCTGTGTTACCCAGTTCTTGTACCCGAAAAGCTGGCCATAGACATAACAATTGCAATCTTTCTCGGAAAAGAACTTTCCAAGAAAGATCGCTTGTTTCAACACACGTGTAGAGCTGAATCGTTGAATATAGAGGTAGAAACAATAGAATTCTACCTGTATATACTGTGGCCACCTGGCCGGTATTTTACCGGCCTGGCCGGTATTTTTGATGGTTGATCCCAATGTTATTAATAGGGAAAAAACTTAAATATATAGGAAGGCCGGTAATTTTTTCTAGAAAAGGTGGCAACCCTACGTGTATATGAAGCTGCAGGGAAGGGGGGTGATATCACTCCAACTTGCAGTAAAGAGTGACTGAAGTTTATCAGAGCACAAGTCACATAACTGCGGGAAGCTAGGAAACTGACAATATGTCTAGCCCCATGTCAGATTTCAAAATGAGATATAAAAAAGTTTTCCCTTTTGAGAAATGGATTTCAGTGCAGAATTCTGCTGGAGCAGCACTATTAACTGATGCGTATCCCTTAATTTATTTTACATTGCTGCTTATATAAGTAGCACTATATTAATACAAATATACCTACATGTCCCATTTCTCTGCTCTAATAAAGGAATAACGTGTACACACCCTGAGTAGGGCTGCCACCTTTTCTGGAAAAAAATACCGGCTATATATTTATCTTTTTTTTCAGAAATACCGGCCAGGTGGCAACCCTAACCCTGAGCCATTCTGCCCACAGACCTCTACTTTCCACCATATACTGGGGGCGCTTTCTCTGTTACATATCTGTTGCATGTTACTGTGATTGAGCCCTATTGCACAATTACGCTTTTATTTTCTGCTCTGAGTCTAACCAACAAGGGCTTTCTGTTGTGCAATAGACAGACTAGGAGGGTCCCTGTGCAGTTGCCCAATCGGCTTTGCTCATGTGCGACTACAGTGAGCCCCTTTAAAGGCCCCTGCTAGTGCAAAGCAACTTGCTGGACTCTATGCCAATGCAGGGAGCAGCGTGCCAGGTTAGAGATGCGGAGCTATTCTGCTGTACGTGCAGCCCTCCCGGCACAGCAAGCGTTAATGTTCCATTGGCAGCAGGCGTTCCTGCTGCAGCTTCTGTGTTGCTCCTGATTGGCTGCAAAGAGGTGAAATTGAAACCACAGTAAACTTTTGACCCTGTAGCAGCATTTTCTTGGGAGCTGCCTAGATCTGGTGGAGCCCAGTGTTTTTCCTCTTGTGCTCTCTCTCTCCACCCACCCCTGGCGCTCGGCACTGCCTTTTTCCACTCCGCCTGTGAATAAAGCCTTCATCAGAACTCTTTGCTGCTGCTTCTGCCCCGCTCTCTTTCCTGTCTCTAACACTCCTCCTTGTTTGTGACTACTTACTCCCACCCACATCCTCCCAGCATCAGCCTGAACACTCCATCTCTCTCTCTCTCTCTCTCTCTCTCTCTCTCTCTCTCTCTCTCTCTCTCTCTCTCTCTCTCTCTGACCAACTTTCTCTCTTTTGAAGGAGGCCATTGACGTTACAATTAGGATCTTTCCTGGAAAAGATGTTTCCAAGAAAGATTTTGTTTCAATATCGTAGAATTCTACCAGTGTCTGACAGTTCAACACTAAACAGTGGCCAAAGATCGGGTGCTCAAAATTCTAAGCCTGGGTCAATCGAGGAGCCGACCGATATCCAAGTCTTCTGACGATATTGGTGGCTCATCTCCAGCCATACACAAACCAAGTATAGTTTTTAGTATGTTTCTTATTTCCTTCCACTTGTATTATGCCCCCATTGTTAAATTTACACCCAACTCTGGTGCACAGGCATTAATGTGCAAGATGATGCATGTGAGGGTATAGCTTATTTTGTGCCCAGAACATTCCTTCTTTGTATATTTATACATATGGGAAGAAGGTGCCGTATTGTTTTACTTACAGTACAGTGTGAGGGTATAGCTTTTTGTGTGCCCAGAACATTCCTTCTCTGTATATTTGTATTTATACATATGGGAAGGAGGTGCCATATTGATTCCCTTAGACAGTACAGTGTGAGGGTATAGCTTTTTGTGTGCCCAGAACATTCCTTCTCTGTATATTTGTATTTATACATATGGGAAGGAGGTGCCATATTGTTTCCCTTAGACAGTACAGTATGAGGGTATAGCTTATTGTGTGCCCAGAACATTCCTTCTCTGTATATTTGTATTTATACATATGGGAAGGAGGTGCCATATTGTTTCCCTTAGACAGTACAGTATGAGGGTATAGCTTATTGTGTGCCCAGAGCATTCCTTCTCTGTATATTTGTATTTATACATATGGGAAGGAGGTGCCATATTGTTTCCCTTAGACAGTACAGTATGAGGGTATAGCTTATTGTGTGCCCAGAGCATTCCTTCTTTGTATATTTCTATTTATTTAAAGTTAGGTTGATCAATATTTTGACAGTTTCAAAACTTTTTTCCAATTTTGGTTCTGTACATTACCACAATGAATTTTAAACGAACAACTCAGATGCAGTTGAACTGCAGACTTTCACCTTTCATTCAGTGGGTTTAACAAAAAGATTGCATAAAAATGTGAGGAACTAAAGCCTTTTTTTTTAACACTATCACTTCATTTCAGTGAAGTAATTGGACACTGACTCAAAGGCTATTTCATGGGCAGGTGTTGGCTTAATTCCTATCTTATGTCCTTATCAATGAAGCAAATAAAAGCCCTGGAGTTAATTTGAGGGAGGGGGTGCTTGTATGTGAAAGATTTTGCTGTCAACAGACAACATGCAGTCAAAGGAGCTCTCCATGTAGGTGAAACAAGCCATCCTTATTCCTTAAAGGGATACTGTCATGGGGGAATTTTTTTTTTCCAAAATGCATCCGTTAATAGTGCTGCTCCAGCAGACTTCTGTACTGAGATCCATTTCTCAAAAGAGCAAGCAGATTTTTTTTTATAGTTCATTTTGAAATCTGACATGGGGCTAGACATATTATCAGTTTCCCTGCTGCCCCAAGTCGTGTGACTTGTGCTCTGATAAACTTCAGTCGCTCTTTACTGCTGTACTGCAAGTTGGAGTGATATCACGCCCTCCCTGATGTTGGGATGTTGGATGATCACAGAATCATTTTTCATGGTGAAGAGAAACCCCTTCACAACAACCAAACAAGTGAACAACACTCTCCAGGAGGCAGGTGTATCAATATCCAAGTCTACCATCAAGAGACGTCTTCATGAAGGTACATACAGAGGGTTCACTGTAAAGTGAAAGCCACTCATAAGCATCAAGAATAGAAAGGATAGATTGGACTCTGCTAAAAATACATCTGAAAAAGCCAGCACAGTTGTGGAAAAACATTCTTTGGATAGATGAAACCAAGCCCTCAACCTCTAGCAGAATAATGGCAAGAAGAAAGTATGGAGAAAGAATGGAACAGCTCATGATCCAGAGCATAGCACATCATGTGTACAACATTTGGGAGGCAGCGTGATGACTTGGGTGGGACACTAGTGTTTATTATCCATGATCTGACACAGGACAGAAGCAGTCGAATTAATTCTGAGCTGTTCAGAGACTTACTGTCTGCTCAACTCCAGCTAAATGCAGTCACATTGATTGGGAGATGGACAACGACACAAAACATACAGCCAAAGCAACCCCGGAGTTTATTAAAGCAAAGAAGTTGAATATTCTTCAATGGCCAAGTCAGTCACCTGATCGGAACCCAGTTGAGCATGGATTTCACTGAAGACTAAACATTGGACAGAAAGGCCCATAAACAAACAGCAAGTGAAAGCCACTGCAGTAAAGGCCTGGCAGAACATTAAAAAGGAGGAAACCCAAATCTGGTGACGTCCATGAGTTCAAGGCTTCAGGCTGTCATTGCCAGCAAAGGGGTTTCAACCAAGTGTTAGAAATGAATATTTTATTCTCAGTTTTTTAATTTGTCCAATTTCTTTTGAGCCCCGGAAATTTAAGTGATTGTGTTAAAATAAGGCTTTCATTTTTATGCAATCTTTTTGTTCGACCCACTGAATTCAAGCTGAAAGTCTGCAGTTCAACTGCATCTGAGTTGTTTCATTTGAAATCCATTGTAGTAATGTACAGAACCAAAATTAGAAAACCGTTGTCTGTCTAAATATTTATGGACCTAACCGTTTCGCTAAGGCTTAGTCCAGACACGCACCAGCGCTTTTAAGCCTCGCCGGTGCCTAGCTATTCGGGGAGATTTGGGGGCGATCTGTCGCGGCGAGAAGTCGCCAGGCGACGGATCGCCCCCGAATCTCCCCGTCTGGACTAGCCCTTAGACAGAGGGTATAGCTTATTGTGTGCCCAGAACATTCCTTCTCTGTATATTTGTATTTATACATATGGGAAGGAGTTGCCATATTGTTTCCCTTAGACAGTACAGTATGAGGGTATAGCTTATTGTGTGCCCAGAACATTCTTTCTCTGTATATTTGTATTTATACATATGGGAAGGAGTTGCCATATTGTTTCCCTTAGACAGTACATTATGAGGGTTTAGCTTATTGTGTGCCCAGAACATTCCTTCTCTGTATATTTGTATTTATACATATGGGAAGGAGTTGCCATATTGTTTCCCTTAGACAGTACAGTATGAAGGTATAGCTTATTGTGTGCCCAGAACATTCCTTCTCTGTATATTGGGAGGAAGCGACATATAGATTCCTTTAGGCAGTACAATATGAGGGTAAAACAGTAAAACATTTTATTCCACTTTTTGGAATATATATATATGTGTCACTGAGGAATTGTGACCATATAAAAGAACGAGGCCGCAGGCCAAGTGCTTTTATACCAGTCATATAACTCCGAGTTGACTTCTAATCTCTTTATAAATTTCAGTAGGGGGTACATTATGCATTATAATCTACAGTTTGTGTGAAATCTCCATATCCATGAAATAACGTAAAACATTACAAAAAGCATAACACTTTTGTTTTTTTTGTTTTTTCAGTTTAAAATTTGGAATTTAGTTTTCTTGTTTGACTTGCATGAAAATGCCTTTGGCATGTCCCCCCCCACCATCCCCCTTCCTTCCTTTTTGTTCAAATGGTATAAACCTTCTGAACCCGAGCACTGCCGCTTGTATGTGTCCAATCCCTAGATGGGAACCAAGCGATCCTCTTTTTGGATTTCTGCCAGTCACATTGTATGAACAATGACTATAATATGAATAATGGCACATTCCATGCCCCCTCTTGTGTGCTTCTCCCCTAAATCTAAAGAAAACCAAGCCCACCATAACGGCCTATCCTTGATTGTCCTTCTGTTCCCATGGAACTGCCATCCCTCCAACTCTCTGTTTATTAGAATTCCACCAGTTTGTACAACGCTATATAATACGTTCAGCAAAAAAAACCTTTTTAAAGGGAAACTGGAGTTGTATTTTAAATTCGTAATCCCTTTATTAAAATGATTTTTTAAACAGGAAAAATTGCTAGAGAACTTGCTCCTGTCATAGAATACTGACCCTCCGTATTCTTAAAGTGTACATTAGAAGTTTTTAGTGAAATTAAAAACTTAATTTTTTTGTGATTTTTATTAATACAATGGGGATGAAAAAAAGTCTGAATTACAAAATCCGCGCATCTTTGACCTGGCGAGGTTGTATATAAGTCAGTGGGAGAGGTCCTGAAGATATCCTGATCTGTGCTGGTTTTCGTGCAAAAATCCCAAAAAATTGGTACAATTAAGAATTTTATAAATTTCTAGCAGTGTCTTTGGGAGCTAGTTTAAAAGTACCCCTGGTACAAATAAAGCTGAAACTGACTTGCTCTGTTGTTGTGTTCTGTAATGCCCTCTTCGTTTCCAGGTCCAACCTGGACATTTACCTGCTACCTGCTGGAGAGCTACCTGCTGGAGAGCTACCTGCTGGAGAGCTACCTGCTGGAGAGCTACCTGCTGGAGAGCTACCTGCTGGAGAGCTACCTGCTGGAGAGCTACCTGCTGGAGAGCTACCTGCTGGAGAGCTACCTGCTGGACAACTGCTCCTTGTATGCCTGGCTGCCTCCGCTTGTGATTGGAGGAAACACAGGGTCGGAACTAGGGATAGATGGCAGAGGCTACTGCCCTTGGTGCAACAATGAGGTGGTACTGTGCAGGTGCCTGTTGAAGGCCGTTCTGCCTACTCCTAGTCTGTGTTTATGTGCTCCCTGGTGCCCAGGTTTGCTGCTCTCGACTCTATTCTGCTCGTCGCCACATCGAGGTAGCTGTCGGTGTTGTCTAGGGCAGCACTGTTGGTTTTTGCACCTCTGACCATTTTCACGAAAGACCATTTTTATGAGAAGCACAGGGGGTAGGGGATGTAGATGCATGAGTGCATTTCAGGCTTACCAAAAAACTGGACAAACGGCATTTTGGTCCTTGCCGTGATCAGTAGAACACTTCCTGGGCTTCACACAGTTGTCATGGCAATGGCCCATCAGGGAGCTGGGGTTGCAGTTAATTCGGTCCTTTCTCATTGTTTTTGTAGCTATTACAGATTGCAGTTGGTACTAGAGGTGGCCCAGTTCAGGGCAAAGCACATGGCCCACCACTGGTCTGCGGTCCAGTGGTTGGGGACCCCTGGTCTATGGGTCCGGGTCATCTCGGCCCACTTCTGCCTTAACAGATAAAGCTTATTCTGGCCCTTTTAGATTGAGATCTGCAAACGTCGGACTTAAATAAGAAGGAAAGCTAATGAGGAACTTTATTACCAAAAGATTAGTCATAATAGTGCGAGATAGAACACTATATTTATTCTGTAACTGCTTTAGAAACTGTTTATGATACAGCTGACATATTAGCTTGGCGTGACATCACTTCCTGCCTTTCTACTCACTCATAGCTCTGGAGTCAGTTTATAGTTGGGAGGGAGAAGGGAGGGGGAGAGGAGCAATCTGAGCACGTTCATGCCCAGGGCAAATAGGTTTCAGCTGAAAACAGGAAGTCTGGAACAGAAGCCCATGTGTACAAAATAGAAGGAAAGAAATACTGTGTTTCTTTTGACAGATGACTCAGAGCAGCATTACTTTGAGGGTTTACTGGTGTGTTTATATAGACCTTTCTGATAAAGCTTACTTCGTTTTAACCTTTCCTTCTCATTTAAGGCCAGATCCTCCTACATGCTAGGCCAAATAAAACTGCTGTTGGTGCTAGGGTTGCCACCTTTTCCTGTGGCTGAATCCGGACAGGGGGCGGGCCCGTGATGTCGGTGGGCGGGCCTGTGACGTCGTGGGCGGAGCTATGATGACGTGATCGCCGATTGCCCGATCGCTGTGTCAATCAAGCTAATCCCGCCTGGTTTTCCTTATTTGGAAAACCGGGCAGGAAGTATTGACCCGGGCAGCCCTTCAAAATAACGGGCTGTCTGGGTCAAAACTGGACAGGTGGCAACCCTAGTTGGTGCGTTTGGAAACCTCTTGGATGAGGTCCAAAGAAAAGTTCTGATGCACTACTCATCTGATTGGATTTTCTAAACTGTCCAGTTATGCAGTCTTGCATTCAGGCCCCTTGATGGGGTCCAAACATGGGCAAATAAGCTGCTGACTCACACTGGAGGGGCCGGGTCAGTGCCTTAAATCTTCCCGTGTCAAGTTTCTTTCCTTATACCCACTCTGTATTCTAACCCCTTGATATCCCGAAGTTGTATGAGGTGGAGGCATGGTGGCACAACTTGTCTAGACCGTTCTAGAACTTTCGGGCAGAACTGTTGACAGGTACATCCAGTAACCATACTTTGGGTCTTCTTGAATCTCATGGGAACATATCACTAGTGAAAGTGTCTTGGCTAAAAATCTTGCTGCAAGCAATCTTTCAGCTACTACAAGTAACGTAATGTTGCCTTTTTAATGTAAATCGAATCCAGACGCGATATAAAAAAATATAGCATAACTTTGGCGGCTGCCTGGGTATTCTATTTTACACTGGGCAAGAGAACAAAAAGAGGCTGTGGGACATGTCATAGAACCACGTACTGACCCCTTCACAAGGCTCCAAGTGAGCATATGAGGCTTTCTAGCCACACATAAAACTCCTGTTTGTCTGCACCCCCCCCCCCCCCCCCCCCCCATCCCACCAAATTCTGGGAAGTATAATTGATTGCTGACATCAGTTAAAATAGGAGATTAATTATTTCTTGGCCACAGGGCCTTTTAACAGTTCCTCTCCTTAACTTCATCCATCATTTTCCAAATTTTTGCAGTTGAACTTTTGTACTCGGGAAGTGAGAGGTTTTAATTTCTCGTTTCGCTTTTGGATTATAAGTGTGTGTGCAGAGCTGTGCCTTATTATAATTTAGCAAGGCTTTTTAAATATTTGTATCAAATGATTACTAAAGTCCCACAAAGGTTTACAATATGTTTTTTATGCATAGTGATTGCTTGACATCCACCTTCTGACTTTGATTTTCTCTTCTTTTTTCTATACTTCGTCCTTTGTTGTTTGGGTGCTTTGTTTTTCTTCCTCTAATGTAATATAATGAGACCTGTGTTTTAGCTGCTCAGGGTGTGAGCGTTTTTGGAATGCAAAATGCCACTCCTTTCCCAATAATTTGTGTTTTCAAGTACTACATCGGCACTCCTCTGATGTCAGCTCTTTTTAGAAAAGGAACGAGACTTGGATTGCTTGTGCCAGGGGCCAAAAAAACATAATTTCTATGTATTGCATATAGGAACCCTGCGGGATGAGGGTAGGATTTTTGGGTGCGGGGATATAGATGCTGGTCGATTTGCACGTCCCCTTTAAATTTCTTATATTATATTGTCTATATTTTACTTCTTTTAAAACATTTTCTGTCCCTGCCCAATTTTGATGATGGTTTGCTGCAACAGCACTTCCTGTTTAATGGTGGTCGGCGGGTTAAGGTAGTTGGTCAGGTAACGGATCAGGTTGTGGATAAGGTAGTGGATAAGGTAGTTGTTCAGGTAGCGGATCAGGTTGTGGATAAGGTAGTTGTTCAGGTAGCGGATCAGGTTGTGGATAAGGTAGTTTGTTCAGGTAGCGGATCAGGTTGTGGATAAGGTAGTTGTTCAGGTAGCGGATCAGGTTGTGGATAAAGTAGTTGTTCAGGTAGCGGATCAGGTTGTGGATAAGGTAGTTGTTCAGGTAGTGGATCAGGTTGTGGATAAGGTAGTTGGTCAGGTAGCGGATCAGGTTGTGGATAAGGTAGTTGGTCAGGTAGCGGATCAGGTTGTGGATAAGGTAGTTGGTCAGGAAGCGGATCAGGTTGTGGATAAGGTAGCGGATCAGGTTGTGGATAAGGTAGTGGATCAGGTTGTGGATAAGGTAGTGGATAAGGTAGTGGATCAGGTTGTGGATAAGGTAGTTGGTCAGGTAGCGGATCAGGTTGTGGATAAGGTAGTTGGTCAGGTAGCAGGTCAAAGTGGATAAACATGCTGGTTGCGGTTCAGATTATTTATATCTGTAATCCTAATGGGTATTTTTAAGATTCCTTTTAGGTCCTTTGATTTCATGGCAACATCTTGGAGTTGCAATTCAGCTACAGCATAGGGGCATCAGGGTGGGTTTTTTTAAAAAAAAATTTTGACAACAGAAAAAATCAACCTTTAGGTCTGAAAACTTGTCGATCTGCCAGAGGAAATGTTACGTCTTCCCCTTCCTGTAGAGAAAAACAAATTCTATTAGATACGTTTTTTATAAGATAACAAAAGCTCTGAGATATCTGGTTGTTTTCCCCTTTCTCTCTCCAGACCCTAAAGTACGTCAGGGCTGGAGTAGTCTTCCTCGGGTTGTGACGTATGCTGCAGCTTTAAAAAAAATTCAAAGTTGTTTTTTTTTTTCAATTGACAATAGATGATTGAAAAAAAAATTTTCAAATCCGTCCGTAGAGTTATTGCAGTTGCTAGTGCAGAAAGATCACCATAACATGATTCCTGCTGGGGAGCTTATTTATTTGTTGCACGTAGCAGCATTTTGTGCTCAGAAGCTGTGCACCGTAAAATGCTTCCCCAAAGGTTTGCTGCAGTCTGGCAGTTTGTTGGTATTAAATTATCTTGGTAGTATGGCGATATATAATGCTCTCCTGCAGCACTAGGTTTTTGGGTTTGGAGCTAGCTCTTGCTTCATCTGCTGATTTGAGTTTAGTTTTGGGATTGAGTGGACATGCAAACATGGCTTATCAACCACAAACCATTATGGCTGACTACATATTTTCCAGCCTTTATTTTCCCCCATAACTCTAGAAGTTGTTGGGTTTTTTCCTCTGCCCATCACCCATGGATGCATACAACATTCCAGTATGATTTTGAGACCTTCATTGACCCACTACTCTAAAGAGAATATTCTCCGTGAACCCATTCTCCAGATAGCTCCGAATTACGGAAAGACTGTCTCCCCTAGACTCTCTGTAGTAATAAAGCAGTCGCTTGTACCTGATCCCAACTAAGATTTAATTAATCCTTATTGGAAGCAAAACTAGCCTAATGGGTTTATTTCATGTTTAACTAACTTAAACATTACGGTATCCAAGTTACGGAAAGATCTGTTATCTGGAAAACCCCAGGCATTCTGGATAAGCGGTCCCATCCCTGTATTGGTTCTTTAAACTCGCTATTCTATTGTAGCGACTACAGACATTGCAGAGCACATTTATATCTGCTGTTGGATTTGTTTCGTTGTTATGTAAACTCTTCCCGTTTTGTAAGTTCCACTTCAGGCTGCGGCATACGATTCCTGAGGCCAGACACAAATCGTGTTGATATTTGAAATATTATCGTTTGTTGTAAGTGCGGCAATTTCCCTCTTTGTGATCTGTCACACTAAACAGAGCTGTCAGTTCCCCATTCAGCTAAGTGCCTTGGTGTTTAAATCTATATTGTAGAGTGTGTGTAGTGTATATAAATACTGAGAGAAAACTGCCTTGCCAAAAATGAAAACCGGGCCGGATTCCCTGAGATTGGCACTGCGATCGGCCAATTGCCGCATCATAGCCCCGCCCCTCTATACCACGCCCCACCTGGAGTTAGTTGGGAGAAAAGCTGGCAACGCTACTTAGTTATACTGGGGTGGTTTACCTTTAAAGGGGAACTCCGTCTTCCAAACCTAAATTTGATAGAGGCAAACACTGATGTTACAAATTGAAACAACTTCTCCACAGCTTATAGACAGCATGCCGGAACTACATAAACTACATAACCCACAATTAATTGCGCTTGGATGTTCCATTTCTTGTGGGGTTTGGAGGAAGCAGGCTAAGATGGATTGCTGTTTATACAAAATAACCATAGTCAGCCAGCTCAGCAAAGTAGTCAGACAGATCAGCAGGGGGCTAGGCTTAGGGAACTATCAGAAAAACCATGAAAAGTATGCATATTTATTCAATGTATATTGCAAAGCTTTTTGAAATAATGTTTACTTTTTAAAAAGCTTATGTATTTGTGGAGTTCCCCCTTAAGTTAACTTTTAGTATATTATAGAATGGCTAATCCTAAGCAACTTTTCAGTTGGCCTTCGTTTCCTTTTTATTGACTTTGAAATAATTGCTGCCTACTTCTGACTCTTTCCAGCGTTCAAATGGGGGTCACTGACCCTGTTCTAGTTTGAATACCTACCACCTAAAACCTGCCAAGTTCATTTACAAGTCAATGGCAGAGGTCCATTGAGCCATTTGAATATGTAACTAACCTTCCTGACATTCATTGTTTTTTTTTTTTTGTTTGGCGGAAACCTTTTGGGTCGTTCGTATTCAGTTGAATATAAGAAGAATATAAGAAGTTTTTTTTTTTTTTTTTTAAAT
>CM044448.1:8303921-8315794 GCA_024363595.1 Xenopus borealis
TTTAAAAGTTTTATTTTCTTCCTAGTGTTAACTCAATCATGACAGGTTTCCTTTAAAGGTTAGAGCCTGACCTTGCTGCATCAACCAGGACCTGCTCTAACTTCAGTCATTGAAATGGGGACCAAACTTCTAAATCTTTCCCTCTCCTACTCAGTGGCGTAACTACCAGGGGAGCAGGGGGTGCAATTGCACCAGGGCCCGCCGGAGATTCTAAGAGAACTCCAATGTGCAATTCATAGGGGGAGAGCCCAATAGGGGGGCCCGTTTGCCAATCTTGCACCAGGGCCCACCAGCGAGTAGTTAAACCACTGCTCCTACTCCAGTGACTGCCACACATCCAAGGCCACTTGTCCCTCTCCTGTAATTCAGAGGCAGACTGTTTGCCTTCATGTTGCTTTAAGAGACATTGCTCGATGAAACATTGTTGGAAGGGAATAATATAAAAATCAGCGCGTCTGATCTTAATGAAATGGGCCCCACTGCCAAGACTCTCATCTGCTTTTCACTTTAAAGTAGTTAACTTGCAAGCGAGAGCCTGTATTCAGCATCCGCCTCTCCTAATTGTACGCTTCATCCAAATCCGCTCCTTTTAGCAATGAAAAGCAACTTGCTCGTGTTTAGATTGGTTACATTCTTGGAATGTCGGGTCTCATGAGATCTAACTGGATGGAGAGAGAGGCATCGTCTCGCAGTATGTACAAGCCCACACCCGTGTCTAAAGCATTTGGGGAGATTTCACCATTTTTACCAAATATTTGCTCACTTTATCATTTGTATTTTTGTATCTAGAACCAATGTGGAATTTCTAATTATGTTTAATGGTTATGGGGGAAATTCCTTTTCATACTTATTGAAATCATTCTAATCTGTTTTGTACCTGTCTGGGAGAGTAATACCAATGCCCATTGTAAGCAGCAGTCCTGCTTTATGGCAGCTGAGATTCTAGCTATCTGTATAACAGAGCATTCTGTCCCAGTGGCTGCACAGATCTGATCCCCATTATAGGAAGCAGCAGTCCTGCCCTGCTTTATGGCAGCTGAGATCCTAGCTATCTGTCTGTCTAACAGAGCATTCTGTCCCAGTGGCTGCACAGATCGTATCTGATCTAATCTGATAGATACATGCAGGGTTGGGCTGGGGGCCCGGAGCCCACCGGGACTGCTGTCCAGGGCCCCCCACCTCCTCCTCTTCACTGTGCCGCTCAATCAGCGCACATGCGCCACCCCTGTGCCCTTAGTGTGACGCGATCGGTGACGCCTGGTGCGCATGCGCCAGTGGCGCCTAAAAATAATTTTTTTTTTGTATTATTGGTTATTGGGAGATTACCATTCAGATTTAAACTGTAGGATTAAAGTAGGAAAAATAACAATTCAAACAGTGACTTGCCCATTAATTGACAGACCGCAACGGTAGGTAAGTTCAGCTGTGCTGGTCTGTATCACGTATAAAGCAGAAAATAAAATCACAGGGCCATCCATTCAAGCAGAACCAGGACAGACCACTCACGGCCCTGGAGAAGTAGTTGTGTCTAGACTTGGAGGCTGATGGAAGCTTTATGATGCAGGGAGGCATACTGAATTTTCCCTGGGTAGCTACTATTTTTTTTTTTTTTCTGGTTTTGTTTTTTTTTTTTTTTAATTTCCTCTGCCTGGAACCGATCCATATTCTGCAATGCTTTAGGATTTTTTTTTTATCGGCCTCTTCTCCTTCGCATAATTCAGATTTTTTTCCCCCCCTGCAAGCACACTGCCCATAGCCTGTGTTCCTTTAGGCTTTCGAGACTGCATTTATTTATTTTTGGAAATGAGTTCATGTAGTTGTATTGATTAATTGGGAGAATCTGGGTCAGTTGAAGTCAAAACACACCGTCCCTTTAATGTTTTCCATTGTGTTTGCCGAATGGACACATTAAGACATGTATTAACACTGCTTTTGCAAAACTTTATCTTGTTTTTATACATGTGTTCTCCAATCCATTTCCGATTTCTTTTCTTCTGTCAAACTTGACTTTGGGTGTGTTTTCTCCTACTAGGCAAGAATAATGGAGGCATCTGAAAGGATAAAATTACAGAGTTGGGGTCAAGCAAATGATTACCAATTTTCTTCTATATCTGCCACCCATCTACTTTTTTGGTGACAAATCTAGAACACTGTTGCCCTTATGGCGGCCATACACTATTAGATCAGCTCGTTTGGCAAGGTCACCAATGAGCGGATCTTAACACAGAATGCCTACTAATGGAAGGGCAATATCCGGTTAATCCGAACTTTCAGCCCTGGGGCCTATCGATTGGATTACAATAATGCGAATGGGCCTCCAACGGGTCACAGGACTTCATTAACTAGCTGGTCCTGTATCAAATAAAAAAAAAATCAAACTTGCCAATCGATATCTTGCTGTTCTTTGGCCCTTTAAAAACCCCCACACATGGATAGATAAGTTGCCGAATCAGTCTAAAAGACCAATATTGGCAGCTTTAATCTCCCCATATATGGCCACCTTAAAGGGGAATCCAACCCCCCCCCCCCCCAAACCCTTCCGGGATTCATCGGCGGCGCATGCACAGTAGAAGGCTGGTACTACAGCGACTTAGGGGCAATAGCCCGGAGGGAGGGGCCTATGTTTGGGCGAGGGGGGATGGGTTAGCGCCGTGGGGGTTGGATTCCCCTTTAAGTCAACTAATAAGTCAACTAGAGATGGCCATACAAGGCATGCTGCCAAATCGGGTCCTTTAGAACCATTCAGAAACTTATGCGCCCATGTATCGGCCCTCCAACCGGCATCCCAGACCAATATCTGATGAAAATAGGGTTGCCACCTTTTAAAAATTTTTTTACCGGCAGTGGTGGGGGTGGTAAGAAAGGGGGCGTGCTGTGATGTCAAAAGGGGTGAGCCATGATGGGTTGGGGCAATCGGGGGTTGTGGCGCCGCCCCTTTGACATCATGGCTTAGGGCCAAGGGTCTTTAATAGGGTCATGACAGATTTACAGGCAGCTACATTGCCGTTAAATTTGTAATACTGGCCCCGGCCTAGGCAGGTGTTTTACCGGCAACCCTAGATGAAAACCAACCAAATGTTGATCAGACCAGTTTGATTTTCCCCATGGAGGTTTGCATCGGCGAGTCGAAATGATTCTCGTCCTGTCTGTGCTCCACCATTGTTATCCAATTATTTGCCCCTACGGATATCGGATTATCCTGACTATGCCTTTGGTGGACATATGGGGGGGGGGGGGAGATTTGCTTATTTGGTGATCTCATCACACAACGCAAGTCTTGCTCATAGTACTCGCCACTGTTCCTCATCCTCCCAGCTCTATCCACCCTCATCATCCTCGGCCACTAATGACTGGAGACATTGGATCAAGCCCAGCCGGTTGGAGCGGTTGTTAAACAAGTCGAGTGATTGCCATGTATAGGTTTCCATAAAAGAGCCGCTGTAGTGCAGCGGGCGGAGTGTTTGGCGGAAGCCTCTCCATTTCAGACTGGGCAACCCTGGGCGCTTTTACATGACAATTATCTTTCCAAGAGCAATTTATTTTTATAATTAGCCTGAACAGCCCCTTCTTTGCATAGAGCTTCTAGCCACTCTCAGTAAATCCATTCAGATACACAGCTGCTGTTCTCAACCTTCCATTCTCTAATCCCCCCCATTCTTTTTCTCCCATTCTTTCTCCTCTTCAACTCGCCCTTGTTCCCTGTAGGGACCCAAATCGCCTGCTAATTGTTATTCTTTTTTTTTACCATATGCAAGATCCTTTGACTTGTGCCATGAAAGTAAATGAGAAGACTTGCCCAGTGTAAGGTCCACTATAAATAAAAACGCTAGCAAAGTTCGAATGACAGGCTGGAATAAAACAAAATTTGCAATTACAGTAGACTGTACAGGAATTATGTGCAGGTTATGCTGGAAAATGTCAAATCAGGGAAATGTTTTAAATTAACTTTTTCTTCAAGTACTGAAAGGATATAAACACAGGAGTCTGTTTTACTTTGAGATAAAATATTTACTGTTAGTAACCAGGGTTAAACATTAGAGTGTTAGAGAGGCACATGCCCCCCCCCCCCCATAGTGTGCCTCTCTGTCAGTCACATACACAACCTAAAGTAATAAGTGTTTGGTTCAGGACTATATAAAGGTGGCCATACACATAGAGATCTGATGGTTTGGCAATCTCTCCCCAATTTGGCCGCATTGATCTGATCATGGGCCCTGGCCAACTTTCGATCGGGGAAGCCTGTCAGAGCGTCCCACACACATGGGCCAATAAGCTTATTGGCCCGTCTATGGGGGCCTTTAAGGGGAAGTAAAGTCTAAAATAGAATAAGGCTAGAAATGTTGTATTTTGTGTTATAAACATGAACTTACTGCACCACAAGCCTAATCAAACAAATGATTTATTCTTTCAAAGTTGGCCACAGGGGGCTGTCATCTTGTAACTTTGTTATACATCTTTGCAAGACCAAGACTGTGCACATGCTCAGTGTGATCTGGGCTTCTTAGGGATAGTCATAAATGATCAAAACAGCACAAGTCAAATAATATCTGCCAGAAGCCGATACACAAGACTGATTAATAATCAGAATATACAGACTGCACTGGGTCCTGTGTTGTCATGTAATCTAATGTGGATTTTATAGTTTTTCTATTGTTTAATACAAACTTTCTCCAACTCTGCAGAACCAGTGGCTGCAGCAGAATAATCCTCCAAATAGAATCCCAGTTTATCTGTTTAAATCTGGCTCCATGATCTTTGTCCCTGCAGCTGGAGTTGGAAACAGTAAAGGGGATGTAAAGGCATAAATAAAATCCAATACAAATCTCTACACAGTCGCCGACTGCTCTACAGGGAAACAAACAAAGCTGCTTGAGTTCTGCATGGCTGGGAAGTAAGGCGGAGGCTCCCGCTGCTGTTCATAAGTATGATGGTTTCCCTGCAGAGCAGTTAGGGACCGTCTGACAAGTCCTATCCACAGCCGTACATGTAGGAAGAATTTCACTGCATACAGTCAGGTTTCTTATAAAAACGGTACACATTTTTTAATTAAAGTATATTGGGGATATACAGGCAGAACCATGACCATGTTAGTATTTTAAAGCTCTTTATTTCACTAATAATAACATTTATAAAGGGAAACAAGCCGTTTTTGGTTACATCAGTACAAAATGTTGATGTAAAATCTGGGAAAACGTTACTTAAAATTAGGGAAAGGTACTTAAAATTGAGTTTTCACTGTAGTAAAGTTCTCCATCCACGTACTGATAAAAGCAACTGGCTGCAATCCATGCACCTACAGTATGATCCATTTATTGGGTGGCGAGGGCTAAGCAATCTCTATCTATTTTCTATTTGATGTCGATATTGAGTCAGCTGTAACTACTACTCCGTATAGCAATGCTTTCTAACTGTATATAAAACTGTTCTTATGTTACAGAACGATGTCCACTGAAACGCCCTTGTACCAGCCGAAGTTTGTTTAGCTTTCAGCCGCCGAGTTCAGGTAAGACATTTCCCCGTGTTGCGTCTATTTACACAATAAGCCTAAGGAGGACTCGTAAATCGAGGGAGAATGTTAATCATAACTGTTATTTTGTTTTAATATTTGTGTTTAGTTTGTGAATTGTAAATCAAGACTGTTGATATTGGCCACATCCTGCTATAATATTGCTGGGGTTTTTAACCAAACTACTTGATGTCTGAATTCATGTGCAGCTTTATGTGATTGGTTATATTGCCCTTTAACAAGGCAATCATGGCTTTTACTAGACTATTACTTAGCCTATGTTTCTCCATAAACATCCAGTAAAACAGGTTTATCTTTATTATTATCTTATACTTCTATCAAGTGTCAAGGATTTAAAGGGCACCAATCATACCTAAAATGATTTACTAAGTAAATGCAATATGTGAAAGTTCAAGAAATCCGATTTTTAAAACAGTTAGAATTGTTTGTATAATGTAAATGATCAGCTCACTATACCTTCTGCAAAATCTCCCCTATCTCCACTGCAGTTCTAGCTGAGGCAGCCATCTTGGATTTCACTGACTCCTCCTACCTATATCTTCACAGCCAACTGTAGCTCTGAAATCTCGCACATGCTCAGTTGAAATTCCTTGCTTGCCTAATAAACCTTCTAAGCTATTTTGAAATCTGCCAAACTTCTGTGTTAGTGCTGCCACCTTGTGGAAGTTGTGTGTGCACTTCTCTTGATACTTCTAGAGTTCACTGAAGCTAGGCATTCTGGGTAGCTCATTTGCATGTTGTGGTCAGTGACAAAGTATGGGATTTTTTTTAAAAACTACTGTTTTTTTTTAAAAAAAAAAAACTGTACATGTAGTTTGATTAAACATGTTTAGGTTGTACTGGTCACGTTGTTAATATGTGTTTGATTTTGGCTATGATTGGTGCGCTTTAAGCAGCAGGTGACCTGATGAAGTTGAAAAAAGAAAGCATCCATCAAGTTCAGTCTTTTCTCCAGGTCTGCTAGTTTGGGCATATTGCTCTTGGCAAGATCCTCAATGAATAGTTCTTAAAGGGATACTGTTATGGGAAATCTTTTTTTTTTTTTCCCCAAAATGCATCAGTTAAAGGACCAGTAATATCAGAAAATGAAATTGTTTTAAAGTAATAACAATATAATGCAGTGTTGCCCTGCACTTATAAAACTGCAGTGTTTGCTTCAGAAGCACTACTATTGTTTATATAAATAAGCTGTTGTGTAGCCATGGGGGCAGCCATTCAAAGGAGAAAAGGCTCAAGTTACACAGCAGATAAGCTCTGTAAAACATAATGTTATCTTTTATCCATTACTTATCCTGTGCCTTATAGCAGTTTTTCAATGTCTGCCATTGCTACTTAGCAGCTTGTTTATATGAACTCAAGTAGTGTTTCTGAACAGATCAGTTTTAACAGCATAGGGCAACACTATATTTTAAAACCCTTTAATTTTTTGGTGTTACTGTTCCTTTAATAGTGCTGCCCCAGCAGTCTTGTGCACTGAGATCTGTTTTTCAAAAGAGCAAACTGTTTTTTTTTTATATTTAATTTTGAACTCTGAAATAGAACTAGACATATTGGCGGTTTTACAGGTGCCCCCAGTCATGTGACTTGTGCTCTGATAAACTTCAGTCACTCCTCCCTTTGTTGCACTCGGATCGCTTTGTTTTCCGAAGTTTCCTCGTGAAGCGCTCCGAGTGCCATTCCGCCAGCAATTTGGATTCTAGCCGGTGGGGAGGCAGTTCGGAGAGATTAGTCGCCCGAAGAAGAGGCGATATGTCATAGAGCAACTAAATCTCCCAGAACCTTCTCGTCCGTCTCTGCCCTTAAGGTTAATTCAGGAGATATGTGCTGCTTGCAGAGCGGGTTTGTACTGGAAAGTCCTGATTTTTCTCTGCACTGAACAGCTAAAAAAAAGATACAATTTTGGCTGAGGGCCCAGAACGGCCATGAGGTGCAAATTAGATACTTTGTAACAATTTTGAGATAAGCAAATAAGTAATTGTAACAAGTTAGATTTAGACTCACAGTAGTGATGTGCGGGCTGACCTGATACCCACGGGTGGACTGGCGGGTCAGGCAGGTTTGGCCGACCTCACACTGTTGCGGCAAGTGCGGGTAGATGGCGGGTGCGGGTTGAGCTCTACTCCTGCTCGCCCCACCCGCCATCATCAAATGCTTGCCTCTGACTTCCCGGTTCCTCTTTTATAGATGCTGCGCTTGCTCGTCCCGCCCTTTTTGTGACTTCACCCGGAAGTCAGGCTTGGGCGGGCACTGGTGGAGGGAGAGCGGGTCGGAGAAGTCCCAACCCGCCCATCACTAAGTCACAGCTTAAAGGGCACCTATGGGCAGAAAAAAATTCCCCAAACCGAAGGTGCGGGCTGCTAGAGGCTGCATTCCGGTTTAGGGTTGTAGTAGTTTTAAAAAAAAATTGCCCCTGCATGCGCTGGCTTACTTGCACCAGAAGGGAGCTCCCTTTGTGAGCCACCATGACAGTCCATGCGCAGAATGAAAAGCTGCAGCTTTTGATTTGGCTTATGTGCATGACGTCACATGCGTATACTGCGCATGGACTGTCATGGCGGCCAGCGCATGCAGGGAGCAATTTTTTTTTTATTTATTTTTTTAAACTACTACAACCCCAAACCGGAATGCGGGCTCTATCAGCCCGCACCTTCGGTTTAGGGATTTTTTTTCTGCCCATAGGTGCCCTTTAAAAGGCAAATCGCCTTCATTAGCAAAACTGTAATAACTGAAAAATCTGTTCAAACTTTCAAAACCTGCCAAATTTTGTAAAATGTAAATGGTGATTAGTGGCCACAAAATAGGCCTGGTCAAAAAATTTCCCCGCGCTACACTCGTCAATTTTTTTTTTGTCTTTTTATTTTCAAAATGTTGGGAGGTATGGGGCCCCGTGAGGTCCTAATTCATATACAGTTTCAATAATATTGGTAAAACATCTAAACATTTTGGGGGCCTGAAAAATGATTAGCTGTGGGGCCCAGCAATATCTAGTTATGCCAGCAACTCTAGGATGGTGATTTCTGGATATAACCCGCGGTGTGATCGACCGTGATCGGCTCATTAGCAGCAGTTGTTTTTTGACGGTGCAGGTGGCCCCATAATAGGGTTGCCACCTTTCCCTGTGGCTGAAGCCGGACAGGGGGGCGGGCCTGTGACATCAGTGGGCGGGCCCGTGACGTCGGTGGGTGGGCACGTGACGTCACGAGGCGGAGCAATGACGACGCGATCGCCGATTGGCCGATCGCAGCGTCAATCAAGCTAATCCCGCCCGGTTTTCCTTATTTGGAAAACCGGGCAGGAAGCATTGACCCGGGCAGGAAGCATTGACCCGGGCAGCCCTTCAAAATACCAGGCTGTCCGGGTCAAAACCGGACAGGTGGCAACCCTACCCCATAAGTACATCCTGGATCCGTATATACCCATGTGCTGCTGATTTGTTTGTGTTTGCAACAGTATGCGGGCTGCTCTATGGTTCTAAGGTTATATCTGTTTTATATCTGTTCAATTCTGCTATCGAACAGAGACCTCCGCGCTGCATAATTGGCTTTAGGAATCTAGAATCACATGACAGGAAGGAAGAAGATAATAATGACAGGAGCAGCTGGAAATAAACTCCCTGTGCAAGAAGAAAACAGAGCTTAAAACTAAACCAGAATTCATGTAATGACGCTTTGCAATGTTACAATCTATTCACCATTTCATATCACACTTTCAGGCGCAAGCAAGTTCTGCAAAGCTTGTGTCCCTTTAATTTCTTTATTTGTTATTGTTTAGAGTTTATATCCCTAAATGCACATGGACCAAGGAGTTAATAGATGTTACTTTGCCCCAGGGCCCCAAGCAAATCCAGAGGTTGTCCTGTTTTACCAATATATACTGAAATTGCTCATTAAATATTGTGGGTCCTCCTGTACCCCCCCCCCCCAGGTCCCCCTGCAGCCACAGGGTCTGCTTCCTCCGTAGTTACACCACTGCACCCGAGCTTTCGTTACGAGCTGCTTCTTTGTCTCGGCCAATGCTGTTGTATCAACAAGCAAGGCTTTTACGACAGTCGGCTTGCTGCAGAAGGTACTTGAAAGTTGGCAGAAATCTTGTATACTCCCTCTGCTAACCCTTGGGGAGAATCTCAAGAGTGTTTGCAAGTGCAAGAGTAATTACAGGAATCCGATTAGCCTTCTTTTTTCTTATTCTTCCTATTTCGGTATTGGCATAGTAGCGCCATCTAGTGGGAATGCAGTAGACTCTTTCAAAAGCCGTATTAAAAAATATAAATATATATATTTAATGTCCCAAAGTACCTGCATGTCGGATTAAGATGTATATTTGTATGAATTGCATTAATGCTACAAGTGAGTGCTGATCCTTTATTCATACACACACACGTCTAGGTGTATGTGTGTGTGTGTGTGTGTGTGTGTGTATATGTATATACTTCTATATATCTATATATTAGAAGTTACCTCGGAGTTCCATGACCTGTATAAAAACACTTGGCCTTCGGCCTCGTGTTTTTATATGGTCATGAAACTCCTCGGTAACTTATAATATCCTTATATTTTACAAGAGGGGGTACTTTATTCACTATATAATTTACCGCCTGGTCCCATAGGGAAATGACCAGACTGTAACTTATTTAGTTAACAAAGTATCCCCTGTTGTATATTATAAGGATATTCTAAGTTACTGAGGGGTTTCATGACCATATAAAAACACGAGGCCGAAGGTAACTTCTAATGTCCTTATCATTTACAAGATATTATAATACACAAGTTTCAGTCAGTCATGTGATAGAAATGACATCAGAACTCACCGTTTATAAACATATTCACGGCTTTTGTGTATTTTATATATAATATAATTTTATTATAATGTAATGTTGCTGCACATTAAAACGTGGTCATTAATCCGCGCAGGCCTCAGAGTTGTATTGTGAGGTTAAAACTTCATTGGCCATATTACTGTCCTGGGCTTGGTTAACTTGGTTAATGCTCTAATTGACCTGGATGTGCCATGATCTCCTTCTCTGTTTGTGTTGCAGCTGCTGATGTGTCTTCACAATGAGTGGATTAGGGGAAAACTCCTTGGATTCTCTGGTATCCGACACAAGAAAGCGCAAACCATCTTCCTGTGAAACCCCCGGACCTGGGTAATGGCAAGCAGTAGGGAGTAACCTGCTAAGTAAAATAGCTCAGATATTATTCTACCTGTTCTTTTCAGGCTTTTTCTTCCTGTATAGTTATACATAGAGATAACTGTTGGTTAGATGGAAAGATTGGGACCTTACATAGGCTGGCGGCAGACGTGGCAATTCCAGGGAGATTAGTAGACCAGCAACAAATCTCCTCTTCTCTTCTTGGGGCGACTAATCTCCCTGAAATGCTTTCCCGCTGGCTAGAATATAAATCGCCGGCTGTATGACTTTCTGAAGTCGCCCAGTTTCCCCGTGAGGCAACTTTGGAAAACGAAGCGATCCAAGTGTCATACTGCAGGCAATTCACATTCTAGCCAGCAGGAAGGCTGATTAGAGATTAGTCGCCTGAAGAAGAGGAGATTTGTCACTGGTCAACTACTCTCTCTGAATCCGAGTATGTGCCATCACCCTTAACGTTAACAATCGGATTTGACCTCAGAAATATCCCAATTTACAGGTTACAGGTGCCCCTGTTCTAATTTGGACCATAACAACCATATGGCTGAAACTGCAACCTGGAGAGCTACTGAATAAAAAGCTAAATAACCCAAAAACGACAAGTCATAAAAAAAATTAAAACTCACTGCAAATTATCTCAGAATATCTATCTCAGAATATCCCTTTCATACTTACCCCTGTATGTAATATAAGGCACCAAGTCTGCCCAGGAGCAATAACTCGTGGCAACCAATAAAATGCTTGCAGTGAATTGTACCTGCTGATTGGTTGCTATAAGTTACTGCCCCTGGGCAAACTTAGTGCTTTTTATTACATTACCCCATAAAAGTTTAATGCTTTAATATCTGTTCTTTAAAATGTGTTCTTTATCTAAATATTTCTAAATCTCATTCCGTAAAGACTGTTTCTCTCTCCCATAGTCTGACCTGCAGTGGCGAGAAGAGGAGGCGTGAGCAGGAGAGCAAGTACATAGAGGAGTTGGCCGAGCTCATTTCAGCCAATCTTAGCGACATAGACAATTTCAACGTCAAACCGGACAAATGCGCGATCTTAAAGGAGACAGTCCGGCAGATCCGTCAGATTAAAGAGCAAGGTAACTATTCTGTATCTCTATCTCATTCATGTGTCTGTTGATTTGTAAAGCAAAAAATGCATTTTTGGTCTGTCCTCCACAAGAGAAGACTTCAGGGGGGGGGGGGT
>CM044448.1:8316050-8336410 GCA_024363595.1 Xenopus borealis
CCATGTTCCGGTTTGAGTGGACTGCCATGTCTGTGCTGCTGGAGTCCGTCTGCATTAGAAACTGATACGCCTTCTAGACAAAAAGAGCCCCCCTTATAAGATATATTGGATCTAACAGTCAATGAATATCTGATGCCCAACTGGTGCCCAAGGACAGAATGGAGAGAAACAGATGCTGAGAGAGGAATAGTGAAATTATTTCCAAAACCGTACATATTTTTTAATTGGTTGCATTTAGAAAGTTTCTTATTTCAGTATGCTGAAGCTTATTACATTTTCATTTTTTCATATATTTATTCTGTTTGTGTGTTTTGCAGGAAAAGCCTCTTCTAATGACGATGATGTGCAGAAAGCTGATGTCTCCTCTACAGGGCAGGGTGTGATTGATAAGGATTCTCTAGGGCCACTGTTATTGCAGGTGAGCAGCGCAATGCTTATTTTGGATAATCTGAGTTGTGGCAGTGATAGCGAGTTTTGGTTCATGCTTTAAAAATTAAAGTGAAATTTGCAAGCTACATGCTGCTTAAATAACCATGCATGGACTTACCCATAACACCATATTCTGTCCCGGCATGCTTGATAACTAAACTTCCCATCCAGTTTTAGTACCCACCAATCACTTGTTGTGAGCTTAAAGGTGAACCATTGCAAAAATGAAGATTTAATATAAGCTTCTGTACTGTTTCTGAAAAAATCAGGTTCATCTTTATTAGCCCTCTCTCAGCATCTGTTTCTCTTCATTCTGTCTTCATGCAGCAGTTGGGTGTCAGATATTCATTGTTACATCCAATATATCTTATAGGGGGGCTTCCTTTTGCCTAGAAGATGTATTAGAGCTCACTCTATTAAACTCGCCAGACATCATGTCTCTCTACATGCAGCAGTTGGGTGTCAGATATTCATTGTTACATCCAATATATCTTATAGGGGGGCTCCTTTTGCCTAGAAGATGTATTAGAGCTCACTCTATTAAACTCACCAGACATCATGTCTCTCTACATGCAGCAGTTGGGTGTCAGATATTCATTGTTACATCCAATATATCTTATAGGGGGGCTCCTTTTGCCTAGAAGATGTATTAGAGCTCACTCTATTAAACTCACCAGACATCATGTCTCTCTACATGCAGCAGTTGGGTGTCAGATATTCATTGTTACATCCAATATATCTTATAGGGGGGCTCCTTTTGCCTAGAAGATGTATTAGAGCTCACTCTATTAAACTCACCAGACATCATGTCTCTCTACATGCAGCAGTTGGGTGTCAGATATTCATTGACAGTTCCATCCAATATATCTTATAGGGGGGCTCCTTTTGCCTAGAAGATGTATTAGAGCTCACTCTATTAAACTCACCAGATATCATGTCTCTCTACATGCAGCAGTTGGGTGTCAGATATTCCTTGACGGTTACATCCAATATATCTTATAGGGGGGCTTCCTTTTGCCTAGAAGATGTATTGGATACGGACACCAGAAACCTTTTTTTAAATCTATCATAACATTGTCTTTGCATACTATTTGATGTATTAGAGCTCACTCTAATAAAATCCAGACATCACGTCTCTCTACATGCAGAATTTGTGCAAAAGGCAGTTATTTTGATTATACAAAGTGAAATCTAATACATCTGCTAGGAAAGGTATCCCCCCCCCCCATAAGATATATTGGATCTAACTGTCAATGACTGTTTGTTTGTGAAGAATGTCATTCGTACAGGTCATGGTAGATCTGTAGAAATAAGGGCAGAACTCCACAAGAGTTTTGTGGGTGATCCAACGTGCTGCACAAGGACGCAGGTGTCACAGTCGGATGCGACCGAAATAATAGAAGTAATAGAAATGTTGGATGGTGTCGCAGCTTTGATCCAACGAGAGATGCCTGCTTCTTTGCACAGTGCGTCGGATCATGCACGAAACACCCATGGAGTTCTGCCCTAGGTCAAATAAACTGGACTTTTTTGGTTTTGTTTTGTTTGTTTTTCCCTTGAAGACTTTTCACCAATCATCCAATTGGCTTTCTCAATTCAGAAATCTCTCTCTGAATTGAGAAAGCCAGTTGGATGCAAGGGGGAAAAAAAAAACGCAAAGTCCAGTTGATTTGCCTTATTTCTACAGATATGTCAATGAATATCTGACACCCAACTCCTGAATGAAGACAGAATGAGGAGAAACAAATGCTGAGAGAGGAATAGTGAAGATAAACTTGATTATTTCAGAAACCGTAGAGAATTTTTAACTGATTGTATTTACAAAGTTTCTTATTTCAGCATGCTGAAGCTTGTATTTTTGTGATATTTCCCCTTTAATGTGTCCATTAGTCATGGGGGAAATATTTATATATATATCTATATGTGTAAAGATTTTTTTTTGTGTGTTTGTGCTTAGGCTCTGGATGGCTTTCTGTTTGTGGTGAATCGAGAGGGCAGCATTGTATTTGTATCTGAAAATGTCACCCAGTACTTGCAATACAAACAAGAGGATCTGGTCAACACTAGTGTATACAGCATACTGCACGAAGAGGACCGTAAAGATTTCCTCAAGAACCTGCCCAAATCTACTGGTAGGCAATTTGTTCTTTTTTTCCTTCTTTTAACAGTAGCAACGCTGATACTGGGGCTCCGAATAACTAGAAATGTTATATCTGTATTGCTGTTGATAATCTTGTAAATGGTTAATGCGCAAAACTAAATTTTTCTGCTTATCTTTGGAAAGTTAATGGCGTCCCGTGGTCTAGCGAAACCCCTCGACAAAAGAGCCACACGTTCAACTGCCGCATGCTGGTCAAAACCACTCACGATCATCTGGAGGATGCAAGTGGCAATCAGGACATGCGTCAGAGATACGAGACCATGCAGTGCTTTGCCTTATCTCAGCCCCGGGCAATGATCGAGGAGGGAGAAGGTTAGTGGGGATAATTGTAATAAGAGCATAGGATCTGTTATCCGGAAACCCGTAATCCAGAAAGATCCCAGTTATGCAAAGGCTGTCTCCCATAGACTCCATTTTATCCAATTTCTTCTGTAATAATAAAACAGTACCATGCCAATCCTTATTGGAAGCAAAACCAGCTTATTGGGTTTATTGAATGTTTACATGATTTTCTAGTAGACTTAAGGTGGCCATACACACCGAGATCTGCTAGTTTGGTGATTTCGCCAAACCAGCGTATCTCTCCCCCATACACCCACCTTCGATTTCTGACTAATCCAATCCTGGGCCCTAAGGCCCAAAGATTGGATCATAATGAAAGCAATACGGGCGGGCGGTGACTGGATGTCTAACATAATCGTCAGAACACTACTTTCTGCTTTTCAGCTCTCTGAGTAAAGGTGGCCATACACGAAGAGATCCGCTCGTTTGGCGATGTTGCCAAACGAGCGGATCTCTCCCCGATATGCCCACCTTGAGGTGGGCGATATCGGGCTGATCCGATCGTGGGCCCTAGGGCCCAACGTTCGGATCAGAACGGGCGGTCGGATCGCGGGACCGCATCAACGAACAGATGCGGCCACGATCCGACGGGATTTTTAATCCTGCCCGATCGACATCTGGCCGACTTTCGGCCAGATATCGATCGGGAAAGCCCGTCGGAGGGCCCCCCACACGGGCAGATAAGCTGCCGACACAGTCTGTCGGCAGCTTTTATCTGCCCGTGTATGGCCACCTTAAGTCAGCGACTTGAAGGGGGTCCACATGGGACATAACGGTTCGATGAGTTTGCAATTGCTCCTCGGCATTCAGCTCAGATTCAAAAGCAACCGTTATGACCCATGCGCCCCCTCAAGTCTCTGATTGGTTACCAGGCAGTAACCAATCAGTGGAAACCAAGAGTGCTCAAAGCAGGAAGTGATGTTCTGTTATGTTACACATCCACTCACTCCAGCCTTTATACATTACATTTTTGACTAACAATATTAGAAACATTTTTATTTTGCACAAGGCTACGCTAATTTGAACACACTATCCAGAATCCACACTACCCTTATTTTATGTGCAGTCCTATTAAAACCTGTTTTTTTTTTTGTTTTTTTTAAAGACCTTCAGTCCTGTATGATTTGTGTGGCCAGGCGCATCACAACTGCAGAAAGGGCCTTCTCAGCCAATCCTGAAAGCTTCATCACAAGGCACGATCTGACTGGTAAGATAATATGAATATTAAACGCTTACTCCGCTGTGGGAAGACTTTCAATTAAACAATATTATTGTTTTAGCTCTTTAGGAGGCACCAATCTTTTTGTGCAAGGCTTTCTATGTTGCAGAATCTATAAGGACATAATATTTCTTTCTTTTTTTTTTTTTTTGCACTAGCATGGAATTCAGTGTATTTATTTAACAACCTCCTTGTCACAAGGATTTACTCGAGTTACTGGTGGTAATTGTCAAAGGAAAACTGCTTTCTTGTCTGCAAAAATATGGTTTTAAACTTCACCTTTGACCTTGGGGCTTACACAATTGTATGCCCCTTAAATTGAAATGTATGCTTCGCAGGGAACTTTCTCATTGCTGCCTGCTATTGTATTTGCATACAGAGAAATTGTATAGGCTGACCTCATTTTATATGAGACATATTGTCATGGATTGTAGCTGAATATTTTAAAAACCAAGCGGATATTACGAAAGCAGGAACATTGCATTCTTTACCAGCCTGTAATCATTAAGAAAGAACATTTTGTAGGCCATATCCTATTAAGTCTTGTCATTGTGGAATGATGTCATTATGAGAGAGTTTGTGGAACACTGCTTTATTCTGTAACCTTGTATTTAAATGCATAACGTCTCTCCATCATCGTGTATCCAATGGTCTTTGTTACAGGCAAAGTGGTGAACATAGATGCCAACTCCCTGCGTTCTTCCATGAGACCAGGCTTTGAAGATACGATCCGCAGATGTATTCAAAGGTTCCTGTGTCACAGCGATGGGCAGCCATGGACTTACAAACGCCATTACCAAGAAGGCGAGTTATTTAGTTTATGCTACAGGAGTGTCATTTTGTTCAGATACAATCATTCTTTAGGGCAGGGATCTGCAACCTTGTGCCTCCAGCTGTTAAGGAACTACAAGTCCCACAATGCATTTGCCTTTATGAATCATGGCAGACTCCTTCATTGCATTGTGGGACTTGTAGTTCCTTAACAGCTGGAGAGCCAAGGTTGCAGATCCCTGCTTTAGGGCTTCTTTGTCTCCTGGACTGTCCCATCTAATAATAATCTACCTTCCTCCATCCCATTCAGCCTATGTCCACGGGCATTCAGAAACGCCTCTCTATAGGTTCTCTCTAGCAGATGGCACCATGGTGACTGCTCAGACAAAGAGTAAGCTCTTCCGGAATCCTGTCACCAACGATCCACATGGCTTTGTCTCCACGCATTTCTTGCAAAGGTGAGTGTAGGACTGTGATTTTTTTTTACAGCTATTAATTTGCTTAGCACAGCCAGGAAGCAGATAGAAAGATGGGATGTGTATGCATAGTCTCTTTTTTTAGTCTTTTAGCTTATGTTGGAAACCTATTAAAGTGCAGACAGCAGAAAGTCCGAAATGTAAACCATTATAGAATATAGATAAAATGCCATTGTGGCATTGGGAGGCACATTAATCAATGGTTGATTTTCGAATTCATAATTCATAAATTTGAATATATCGGTATGAGATCAGTTATCCATAAACCCATTCTCCAGAAAGCTCCGAATTACAGAATGTTCATCTCCCACAGACTTTTTTTTTCTTATCCAAATAATCCACATTTTTAACGATTTCCTTTTACTCTGTAATAATAAAACACTTGTACTTGATCCTAACCAAGATATAACTGTATCCTTACCGGAGGCAAAACCAGCCTATTGGCTTTATTTAATGGTTACATGATTTTCTAGTAGACTTGAGGCAGGAAGATCTAAGTTACGGAAAGATCTGTTATCCGGAACACCCCAGGTCCCGAGCATTCTGGATAAATGGTACCATACGATTGGGGAGTTGTTTAAGAAAAGAAAAAAATTAAATATTTAAAACTCAAACAAATATTACCAACCCAGAATTTGACTAAACTCAAATCAAATGTCGGGAAGGCTAGTAACAGCCTAAAAATGGTCACTGGACCTCTCCCAATGACTTATACGTGAACTCGTCAGGTTTTAAGTAGGGAATAGTCGAAGTCAAATAATGTAAAGTTTGATGGATCTCGAATAGAGTTTGGTTTCTTCACAATTTGAATTTGAGAGTTTTGACCAAAAAAAAAAAAAAAAAAAAAAAAAAAAAAAAAAGAAAATTAGAATTTTCAATTTGACCCTTAAATCTGCCCCTTAAAGTTTACAAGCTGGCAGATGCTGGGCGTAGCACGTAATGCTGCTCCTGTGTGCAGGGTACATGAAGCACCCTGAACTGCTTGAGAAGGGGACAAGACTAGACCAACACTGCAGGTTTGTATGTTTCCATCTTAAAGGAGAAGGAAAATCTAAGTCACTGGAGGGTGAGGGAAATTTGTATCTGCAGCAAGATATTCGAATCGGGTTACTAGATATGCAGCGTACAAGTCATTCCTTTTCATTTTTGATTTTCTTTTAAATCCACACACACGCTATTATTGAATGTTACTCTTTCAGGGAACAGAATGGCTACCGACCCAATCCGAACCCAATGGCTCAAGGTTTACGGCCACCAGTGAACCCTAATCCTCCCAATACAATGAATTCAATGCCGCCTCAGGTCATGCAGCAGCAGATCAGGAACTATGGCATGGGGGATCCCAACAGCATGGCACAAATGCAGGGCATGAGATACAAGTCCCCAGGCAACATGGCGCCTGTTAATCAAGCTCCAGGGGTCCAGCAGTCTCCGTACCAGAACAATAGTAATTATGGCCTTAACATGAATAGCCCACCACATGGCAGTCCAGGCATGAATGCTAACCAACCCAACCTTATGGTGTCCCCCAGAAACCGGGCCAGTCCCAAGATGGTATCCAATCAGTTTTCTCCTGTTCCAGGTTTGTGTTTTACGCTAATATGCATGTACTAGGTGCAAAACAGCAATGGACATGTAATAGGTGTAGTAAAGCCCATCAGTGCTAATGTTTAAAGGAGAAGGAAAGCTACCGAAGCAGTTTATTGCCAATAGATTATCCACAATAGTGCAAGCTATAACACTGTATTTTATTCTGCAGAATGCTTTATCATACCTGAGTAAACGGTTCAAGAAGCTTCCTATATTTGGAATAGCAGCTGCCATATTAGCTGGGTGTGATATCCCGTCCTAAGTCTCTAACTGCTCACTCATAGCTCTGGGCTCAGATTACAGCAGGGAGGGGGGAAACGGGAGGGGAAGTGGAGCAAACTGAGCATGCTCAAGCCCTAGCCCTGGAGGTTTATGCTGAAAACAGGAAGTCTGATACAGAAGCAAATGTATACACAATAGAAGGAAAGAAATGTAGGGTTTCTTTTGACACATGACTCCTTTTTTTAATGAAAGACCTAAAACTGCACACACAACTTATTGTAGCAGTAATGTTTTTTTGTGTAACTTACAGGCATGAACTCTCCGATGGGATCTTCAGGAAATGCAGGGGGAGGTAGCTTCTCCAGCAGCTCGCTAAGTGCTCTCCATGCCATAAGCGAAGGAGTGGGGAGTTCACTCCTGTCATCGTTATCATCTCCTGGCCAAAAAGTAGAGAACAATTCCAATATGAACATGCCTCAGCAGGGTAAAGTTGGAAACCAGGATTGCAAGAGCCCCAGTGGTTTGTACTGCGAACAAGGACAAGTGGAAAGCTCTGTGTGTCAGTCAAGCGGTAGGGATCACCTTGGTGAAAAGGACATTAAAGAGAACATACTTGAAGGGTTGGACAGTCAGAGATCACAAGCTGAAAGTAAAGGGCATAAAAAGCTCCTTCAGCTTCTCACAGGTTCTTCAGAAGAGAGGGGTCAAAGTCTAATGTCCAGTTCTTCTATGGACTGCAAAGACTCATCCAATGTCACAAGTCCATCAGGAGTGTCCTCCACTTCCACCGGGGTTAGCTCGACGTCCAACTTGCACGGGTCCATGCTTCAGGAAAAGCACCGTATTCTCCATAAGCTGCTGCAAAATGGCAATTCACCTGCAGAAGTGGCAAAGATCACAGCGGAAGCCACAGGAAAGGACGTTTTCCAAGAAACTGTGAACTCTGCACCTTGCACCGAAGCAACGGTGAAACGAGAGCAGCTGAGCCCAAAGAAAAAGGAAAACAATGCACTTCTGAGGCATTTGCTGGACAAAGACGACTGGAAGGACCCACTGGCCAAGGACATTAAACCCAAAGTGGAACACATGGACACTAAAATGGGCTCATGTAGTAGTTCCAATGTCCCGACTTCAAGTCAGGATAAAGAGGTTAAAATAAAGACAGAGCCTGGAGAAGAGGTATGATGTGTTTATTGGATATATTTATATTACTAATGTAACATGTTCAGAGCTTGCTTAAGTTCTAGTCCTAGCAGCAAAGGAGCGAAATTCCTTGTCGTAGTGATAGATATCTGTAGATCTACCCACCCCAGAGCAATTGCAGAAGGGTCACAAGCTTACAATTGGAAAACAAAACACGTATTAAAACAATGGACAGAATGGAGCATTAGCTGTGACGTTCAGGTTGAGTTGTGAAGGTAGAAATACTCAGCCAAACCCTTTTAAAGGGATTCTGTCATGCGTTTTATGATGTAGTTTTTATTTCTAAATGACACTGTTTACCCTGCATATAATTCACTCTATAATATAAAATTTCATCCCTGAACCAGTGAATGTATATTTTAGTTGTAATATCGGTGTGTAGGCTCATCTTATGCCATTTTACCTGGTCATGTGCTTTCAGAAAGAGCCAGCACTTTAGGATGGAACTGCTTTCTGGCAGGCTGCTGTTTCTCCTACTCAAACTAGTTGTTTGAAGGTGAACAACCCCTTTTAGGGGTGAAAGGGCAGGAAAAATTTTTATGGACAGAGCTTAAATGTTTTTAAAGTGGTTTGGCTAAGAAAAAAACAGGGTAATTCTCTTACAGACATCCACTATATCTGCTGTTCAGCCTCGTATTGCTTAGACACCTTGTGAACGTTTTGTTTCCAGGTTCCGGGAGATTTGGATAATTTAGATGATATCCTGGGGGATTTGGCTGGTTCCGACTTCTATTCCAATTCAATGAGTTCCAGAGCAAGTGACGTCGGGCCCAAGCAGCCTGTATTCCAGGGCAGCCCAACAATGGGTAGGAATTAATTTCCATTACGTTTCTTGGAAATGTTTGCAGACCTCACCTTTTGACGAGCATTTTTCTGATGTGCACTAAATGAATGTGTTGGTGCTCTATAAATAAAGAGTAATAATTGATCATGCCATCCCTTTGCAGCCATGCGGAGTCCTGATAGCATGCAGGGGAGCCGCCCCCCGTTTAATCGGGCAATGTCCCTAGACAGCAGAAGCTCCACCCCTCCAGTGCGAAACGTTAACAGTTTTCAAATGCTACCAAAGCAAGGCATGATGGGAAGCCCAAGAATGATGGACGGTCAAGACAATTTTGGTGTTATGATGGGTATGTTTTCTCTTACCCCTAAGGACCAATTAAATTCATAGCCACAAATTGGTTTACAGAAGCTGCAAGTATAGTATATTGGTGACCATATAATTATAATAACACAACATTAAGATGGTGTTGTTTAATATGTGCACACAATAAGCTCTTCTTTCATACTGTAATGGAAGCGGTATGGAAGTATCCACTTGAATATGTAGATATATATGTATAGAGTTTTTATGCAAGGACAGAATGTTCTATACATACTATAGTTTATACTGACGAAGGGAAATAGTATGGTAGCTCTTACACTATATGTATGAATATACATGGAAAGAGCTCTGTTCACATAGAATTCAGCCTCATTATTTGAAGTGAATGATGAAGCTCTGCTTCTAAACCTGTTTTATTTTCCCATCGTACACAAAGGGTTCCTGGGCTATAGAATAATGAACTCCTGTTGTTCTTGTGCAGGTGGTGGACCTAACAGGAGTATGAACCAACATCCAAGTGGAGACTGGGCTATGCAGAACTCCGCAGCCAATAGGTTGGAGCCTCCTAACGTGGGGACCGTTGGCCGACCAGGGCCAGATTACGGCACAGCAATGCCAAGGCCTGCAATGGGCGGAAATATGCCAGGACTTCCTACCAGATCTAACAGTATTCCTGGCAGCAGACCAGTGATGCAGCAGCAGATGCTTCCAATGAGTATGTTCTTACTCACAGCAATGGTTATTTTTCATGCATATATTCAAGCCAATTGGCTTTCCAAAGCCATATTACTAGGCAGTTTGACCAGCAGTTAATTAAAATCAATATACCCCCCCCCTTGTTCAACATGAGTGCCGTGAATAGAGTGTATGCTTTAACAGTTTAAATAAAGTGAATCAGTGTTAGCCCCTATAAGGTAGCCTTTTAGATAAAGGGCAATCCTGAGATTTTGTTTTATGACTTTTGCTTTGAGTGTTAAGGTAGCCATAAACGTAGCCAATCCGCTCATTTGATCTTGAGGTGGGCAATATTGGGCTGATCCAGTCATGGGCTCCAGGACCCAACCGCTATCCAATGGGATTTTAGCCCTGTCAATCGACATCTGGATGACTTTTGGGCCAGGTATAGATTATGGAAGCCCGTCACAGTGCCACACACACGGGCCAATAAACTTCTGACTCTGTCAGCAGCTTTTGTCTGCCCATGTTTGGCCACCTCAAGTTTCAAAGTTTGCAAAGTATGAACGTGTTGCTTATGCCAATGTGTGTGCATTTTTTTTTTCAAGGGCCCAATGACATGGCAATGGGTATGGGATCAAATCCTTATGGACAACAAGCTCCTTCAAATCCACCTGGATCCTGGCCAGATGGCATAATGATGGACCATGGTCGTGGTGGTGCACAGAACAGGTAGGAATGCCATTGTGGGCATCATGGAGCCAAAACATAATAGTGGGGATGGGGGGCATGTAGTAACACAGTGGGCATTTCCCCTGTTTCAGTAACTATATAGCCACCAATAACCAATTTTGGTGTTAAGTCTATAACTGTACTGTCCATTATCCCAGTGATTTTCAACCTTGTGCCTCCAGCTGTTAAGAAACTACAAGTCCCACAATGCATTTGCCTGACTGTGGCTGTCAGACTCCTTCATTGCATTGTGGGACTTGTAGTTCCTTAACAGCTGGAGGCACAAGGTTGAAAATCACTGCATTATCCAACCTAAAGATATTCTGTCATGGTTTTTATTTCTAAATAACACTGTTTACACTTCAAATAATATAAAATTTAATTCCTGAACCAACAGTTGTGATGTTAGTGTGTAGGTGCATCTCGGGTCATTTTGCCTGGTCATGTGATTTCAGAAAGAGCCAGCACTTTAGGATGGAACTGCTTTCTGGCAGGCTTTTGTTTCTCCTACTCAATGTAACTGAATGTGTCTCGGTGGGACCTGGATTTTACTATTGAGTATTATTCTTAGATCTACCAGGCAGCTGTTATTTTGTTTTAGAGAGCTGCTATCTGGTTACCTTCCCATTGTTCTGTTGTTAGGCTGCTGGGGGGGGGTGATATCACTCCAACTTGCAGTAAAGAGTGAATGAGCACAAGTCACATGACTTGGGGGCAGCTGGGAAACTAACAATACATCTAGCCCCATGTCAGATTTCAAAATTAAATATAAAAAAAATCTATTTACTCTTGAGAAATGTATTTCCATGCAGAATTCTGCTGGAGCAGCACTAGTTTTGAAAAAAAATATTTGCCCACGACAGTATCCTTTTAAACTGAATAGCATACACATCCGTATTCCTTATCCACATTTGTAAGATTCATTTATTTTTCATAAATCCAAAAAATATAAATGCATTTTTTTTTTTTTTTTTTTTAAATTCCATTTTTCAGACCGTTAGGAAGGAATTCTTTGGATGACCTCCTATGTCCTCTTTCAACTGTTGAAGGTCAGACAGATGAAATTGCGCTCCTCGATCAGTTGCACACCCTTCTCAGTAACACAGACGCCACAGGACTCGAGGAAATCGACCGAGCTCTGGGAATTCCGGACTTGGTCAGTCAGGTATGTGAGCTTGTTAGGACACTGATCCTGTGGGCAGGTCTGGACTGGGAGTCAAAATAGGCCCTGGTATTCCAAGTACACAGTGGCCCACTTCGCTCCCCACCAGCCCACTAGTGACTTTCAATGCCATCGTATGGCAGCCCCTCTGGCATTTGCCAGAACCTACAGATTGCCAGTCTGGGCCTACCTGTGGGACTGGAGCGAAATGTATGACATAATCAGGCATGGGTCTTTATTGTGCAATAAAGGCTCAAGCCATTGGATTTCAACTTTTTTTTTTTTATTTATTTATTTATTTTTTATTTTTTTTTTTATATTTGAATCTCAAGGGTCAAGCTCTGGAGCCACAGCCAGATTCTTACCAGCCTCAAGGCTCTCCAGGCATGATAAGTCATGATAATCAGAAGCCACCCATGTATGGCCAGCCCTATGCAGGACAGGGAGCAGCTATGTCTGCAGGTGGCTTTAATAACATGCAGGGGCAGCACCCACCCTTTAATTCCGTGATGGGTCAGATGAACCAGCAGCAAGGCAATTTCCCACTGCAAGGTATGCACCCTCGGGCCAACCTCATGAGACCCCGAAACAGCATACCCAAACAGCTGAGAATGCAACTGCAGCAGAGACTTCAGGGACAACAGGTAAACCAGAAATTCCTTCTGTAACCCCTTGCATCCATATGCTAACATCTTACTGGTACAGGTATGGGACCTTTTTATTAGTAATTTTAAAGAAGAAACACCCCGTTCTGTCCTGGAATTTTAAAACATATATAAGCCCCCCAGGATCGCTCTGTGAATAGTTCCAAAACCTACATTTAAAAACGGATAGTCTTGGGATTCACCAAAGTTAATGGCCTGCTGAGAGTGCCATGTGCTCAAGTGAATAGTTAATTAATAAAAGATGTGATGAATTTTTACCAAAATCACTTGGTCTGCCTGATTGCTATTAAAAACCAATAGGTTGGTTATATAATAAAGTGCTAAGTGCTGGAATAAGGTTACTGTATCATTTAAATTACATGATTTAGTAATTTAATGATAAAGCATTTCAGCGAAATGTGCGTCGGCGTTTCTCCTTCTCCTCTCTTTTAATTTCCTTGGACGTTTTTTTAAGATACAAGCTTTTAAACTACTCAACCTTTTTACTCTTTACTATTTTCCTTTACAAGACGTGGGGGATTTGTGGTTTTTTAGATCAGCTCTTGAATCAGAAACGGTTAATTATACGAGACCACAGTCCCTCATGATCTGCCTTCTCTCCTTGTGGTAGTCCCAGGGCCTAGACAGCCAAAACTAAGTTAGCAGTTTTTGGGACGACTCCACCATTACTACAAACGTTTCCTTTTCTAACATTATTATTTTGTTGGGGTTTTTTATTTGGATCGCTGAATTGACCTAACCACAAGGGATTCACCATCAGGGTGGGTGTCGGAGGAGAGGAAGGGGGGCCTCTATGGTTTTTTTTTTTTAATTGAGGTGCCACTCCAAAGGCCTCTTCCTCTCTATATCAATCAATTATATATTTACTATATTGACTAAGTGATTGTGGTAACTCATAAGAATGACATGAAAATCAAATTTGAGTCACTTCCGCATATTTGACATGATATATCCGCAGGTTAGAAAGCGTTTATTACAGGGAAAACAAAAACAAGAGGGTTCCTTGGGGTGTCACACAAGACGTGTGGCATCCAGGAGCCCACAGCTAACCAGTTCGGAAAAGAGGTCAAAATAAGTAAAACTTAACTTTTAATAAATAAAAGTAAAATCCCTATGCAAAGTGCACCAACAATTAGACTCACTGGTCCATGTGTATAATGGAGCAGTGCAGGACAGTGTCCTTAAAATACATATACTTAAAAGCTATAGGCAAAGGTGGAACATTGGTGTTAAAAAAGGAAGTATCTAAATATATACCCTGTGGTCTGTAGCACTATTCCCAAATGACCTTGATAGTAACAGTGTCCACATGTGCTTATATCTAGCACTCAAAGTTAGCAGTGGACTGGTTCCATACCACTGCTATTCTATTGCAGCTGGTTTGGAGTGAGGACAGGGATAGTGCTACATCAACAGAAAGTGCTGAATTAAGCAACTCAGTTGCAAGTATCGGCGCCCATTAACCCTCCCTCGTGAGGTAAATCCCCAGTAGGCACTGTGGCCTGTACTAAGAGGGAAGCGAGCAGCGTTGCGTGTATGCCATATGCTGCTGGTACATGCTCACTCGCTCCAAAGCGGAAGTTAAATTCCGGCGCCCATCTCCCTCCCTTCCGAACAAGAACCCCATCTGCCTCAGGCCAAGTAGTGTCGGGAGCGGGTGGATGTAGCTTCCGCCTGTGTGCCGACCTGTGTCTATGCGCAACTCAGTTGCGTGCTATAATCTCCGGCGCCCTCCACCCTTCCAATAGCTTTCCCAATCAACGCCTGCCTAGGCTACGTGGGGAACTGGTGGGAGCTGATCCCCCAAAGTTCCACCTATGCCGCTGCCCTACGCGTTTCGCCGAGTTGTCGGCTTCCTCAGGGGCATAAGTAATTGGCGCGTCCTTCCTCCATCTTTAAATAGCCGCTCACAATCATTCAAACTCAAATGTGCATGTGCCTGCTTCCGTGTCGTCAGCAGTAAGGGATGATGCACAGCGCCAGTGTGTAACTAGTGGCGAGCGTAACTAAGTGTCAAAAGTTGCTATCTTAGTTCAAGTTCCGGCTGACTATTAAGTCTTACTATAAGTAACAATAATGTATCCATATTCCATTAATGTTAGCAGAGGAAGTTGCAGTTAACGGGATACTTTTATACAAACAGTTATTTTGTCTTTCTAGACAGACATTAATGTATATATAATACTGGACTTCTTTAAAAGGGCAGAGGGGGGGGGGGATATTTAGGTGTAAATGTCATTACATTCTATAGGAAAGGTGTGAAGGTAAAACCTTCATTCAGACCATTCGGGGTCTTGCTTCCCAGCCAGTATATCCATTTGGCCTCTGTTTGTAGTAATTTCCTATCAATATCACCTATTCTTGAGGAGGGTTTGATATGGTCCACCCCCATAAATTTCATAACTTCTGGGTCCCCATTATGTATTTCATTAATATGCCTTGCCACTGATGTGTTTCTTTTGTTCCTTACATCTCCTACGTGCTCCAAGATTCTCCTTCGAAACTCTCTCTTTGTTTTTCCTACATATTTCTTGCCGCATTCGCAGTGCATCACATAGATAACTCCAGTTGTCTTACAGTTAATAAAATGTTTAATTTCGAATTCGTTCTTTGCCTATAGCTTTTAAGTATATGTATTTTAAGGACACTGTCCTGCACTGCTCCATTATACACATGGACCAGTGAGTCTAATTGTTGGTGCACTTTGCATAGGGATTTTACTTTTATTTATTAAAAGTTAAGTTTTACTTATTTTGACCTCTTTTCCGAACTGGTTAGCTGTGGGCTCCTGAATGCCACACGTCTTGTGTGACACCCCAAGGAACCCTCTTGTTTTTGTTTTCCCTGTAATAAACTCATAAGAATGAACTATAATGCATAGCACTTGTTTTTTAGATTAATGAACTTCTTATACTAAATCATGTAATTTAAATGATACAGTAACCTTATTCCAGCACTTAGCACTTTATTATATAACCAACCTATTGGTTTTTAATAGCAATCAGGCAGACCAAGTGATTTTGGTAAAAATTCATCACATCTTTTATTAATTAACTATTCACTTGAGCACATGGCATTCTCAGCAGGCCATTAACTTTGGTGAATCCCAAGACTATCCGTTTTTAAACGTAGGTTTTGGAACTATTCACAGAGCGATCCTGGGGGGCTTATATATGTTTTAAAATTCCGGGACAGAACGGGGTGTTTCTTCTTTAAAATTACTAATAAAATTCTATAATTGTTACTTTACCCCGTTCTATACTCGATTGGATAAAAGCGCTGTGTGGTATACACAATTTAACCAGGTATGGGACCTGTTATCCAGAATGCTTGGGACCTGGGGTTTTCCAGATATCTGATCTCTCCATGATTTGGATTTTCATACCTTAAGTCTACTTTGGAGTTGGGATCAAGTACAAGCTACTGTTTTATTATTACAGAGAAAAAGGAAATAGACAATTGGATTATTTGGATAAAATGGAGTCTATGAGAGATGGCCTTTCCTTAATTCAGAACTTTCTGGATAATAGGTTTCCAGATAACTGATCCCATACCTGTACTAGAAATAGAACATACTGTAACATAATAAAAAATTAACTTCATTGTGAACCACCCCTTTCAAGCACCTTTTTTTTTTTTTTTTTTAATTCTCTATTTGTATTTCAGTCTTGCATTAGCTTCCATGGTTTTGATGGCAGGTCAGGAGCTTCCTTATCTCTTTGCCCTGCTGTTGTGTTTTAATTCCCTTCTAAGAAGCTTGAGGGTTCTTGGAAAGAGCGCAAGACCTGATATTTTTAATATTTACACATGCTATTGGTGATTGTATAAGCCAGCCCTTTCATTTCATCACCATCATCACCTATGAAGGCAGAGCCTAATCCAAGTAGTTTGTGTATAACCTGAAACTATTCTTACTCTGGTACCTGTAGGGTTGTCCTTTGGTTTCCAGCAGTTCAACATCCCGCCAAATGTTGTGCTTAAAGGGGTTGTTCACCTTTGAGTTAACTTTTAGTATAATGTAGAGATGGATATTCTGAGACAATTTGCAATTGGTTTTCATTTTTTATTACTTGTGGTTTTATAGTTATTTAGCTTTTTATTCAGCAGCTCTCTATTTTGCAGTATCAGCAATTTGGTTTCTAGGGTACAAATTACCCTAGCAACCCTGCATTGATTTGAATAAGAGACTGGAATATGAATAGGAGAGGGACTGAATAGAATAAGTAATAAAAAGTGTCAGTAACAATGTATTTGTAGCCTTACAGATCATTTGTTTTTAGATGGTGTCAGTGACCCCCCATTTGAAAAGTGCAAAGAAACAGAAGAAAATTGCAAATCATTAAAAAACTATGAAAAATAAATAATGAAGACCAATTGAAAAGTTTCTTAGAATTGGTCCTTCTACAATATACTAAAAGTTAACTTGAAGGTGAACCACCCCTTTAACAATTTCTATTAAAGTCCTTCTGTGTTAATTGGCCTTGGGGAGTTCAACGGCAATAGCAAGACAGTGAAAGATGTAATCACAGGATTTCTAAAGAAAGATAGTCTTGCTTCTGTTATAGAACTACATTTTTCATACTTTTAAATGTATATAGGACAGGGCTACTAAATTTTAAGAGTAAAAAACGGGAAAAAAAGGCAAAATTATACTTTTATTCTGGATCCAGAATTTCGCACATCTTTGCATGTTTATATTCCCTCCTGGAAATATGTGGTGGGAAAAAGTTTCTCAAGGGGCACCACATTTGTATTGTAAATACATGATTTAAATTGATTTATATATGGATATTGTGGCAAATATTCCAGATATTAAATCCTGCACCTGTATCTATGGATAAAATGCATTTCCATCATAACAAAGGGTCATTTGAAGCTTCCCAGCTTATACAACAAAATAACGTTCTTTATATTGATATACTGTGATTAGACATTAATCAGTCTCTCTCCTTCCTGAAGTTCCTGAACCAAAACCGACAAGCCTTGGAGATGAAGGTGGACCCAATGAATCCTGGTGGAGCTGGAGTTATGAGGCCCGTGATGCAGACACCCGTCTCCCAGCAGGTAACTAAACTGAACTGTACAATATGGCTGGCTGTGCGGGCATTGCAACACCTGCAGCCCTGCAGTTGGTCTTCATTCTGATTTGTATGACTTCTATTGCATGTACGATGGTCTACCATATTGCATGTACGATGGTCTACCATATTGCATGTACGATGGTCTACCATATTGCATGTATGATGGTCTACCAATCCCAGCCACTAAACCGATGATATGTTCCATCCAGGCTCTGCACATTCAAATCAAGCAAAGGACACCCATAGGGGCATATGAACACACAAAAAATACAATGAAATATTGTTGTTGGGGAAAGGCTGTTCTGGGTCTCCATGTTTTTATATATTCCCTTCTTCTCTGCAGGGCTTTCTTAATGCACAGATGGTGGCACAGAGGAACAGGGAGCTGATTAGCCACCAAATCAGACAGCACAGAATGGCCATGATGATGCAACAACAGCAAGGGCAACCTCAAGCCTTCAGCCCTCCTCCCAATGTGACTGCCTCAGCCAGTATGGATAACCCACTAGGAGGGCCACCAATGCCCCAGGCTCCTCCTCAGCAATTCTCCTACCCTCCTAATTATGGTAAGTTCCATTTATAACTCCAGTGCATTACTGGCACAACCCATCCTCCATTTCTTGTGATTTAACGGTGTGCTGCTTATTCTAAGGAATCAATCAGCAGGCTGACCCCACTTTTGGAAGGGTATCTAGCCCACCTAATGCCATGATGTCATCACGGATGGCTCCTTCCCAGAATCCTCACCCTCAGACCACACAAATGTATCCATCACCAGACATGAAAGGCTGGCCATCAGGGAATATGGCTAGACCAAAGTAAGTACAAGCTAGCCTTTAATTAATTACACTACGTTACTTATGTTACTGGTGTTATTGGTGGGCATGCTTCCCATAATCTGAATGGGAATAAACTGCAAGCACCTGGTGCTGAGTGCATGATGAATGCGTAGGGGGATTTCCAGCGCTTAAAAAAAAAACCAAACAAACAAAAACCCAGAAATTGACAAAAACAACGGAAATTGGCTTTACTTCTGTATAAGAAACGTTTATATTTCATTCTATATTGTAACAATCCTTTGTCTCTGCAGTTCCTTCCCACAGCAGCAGTACAGCCACCAGACTAACCCAGCCACGTATAATATGATGCACATGAATGGGAATGGGACCCACATGGGGCAGATGAATATGAACTCATTGCCTATGTCTGGAATGCCTATGGGACCTGATCAGGTACAAGCTTACTTTCTTCCAGATAAAACTGAAAGATGACCATACACTTTTAGAGTTCACCAAACAAGCAGATCTTAACCCGATATGCCCACTAACAGCAGGGCAATATGGGGTTTATCCAAATGTTCAGCCGTAGGGGAAGCGACTGGGCAACAACAGTCGTAGGACCACATCAGCTAGCCGATACTTTTTTTCGACTGAAGGAAGAATTAAACGTGCACCATCGATATCTATCTACCCGTCAGAAGCCCCCAATACATGGGCAGATAAGGTGCCGTTTCGGTTTAAAGAACGGATATCGGCAACTTGAATCTGCCCATGTATGGCCACCTTTAAACTTAGATTTAGTAGATTTCCCTCACTGCCCCTGTACACTGGGTGGGTTATTCGTTCAAAGGGAGATTAAGAGCTTTCTATATATTATCAAGCCTTGGGTAGGCTTTGTGATAAGGCTGATCATACAGAGGGATTATATGTGGGCTGTTCATTTGTTTTACCAACTTTATGGCTCGGTTTGAAGCGAAAGAGGTTTCGTCATACGGAGTATTTGGGGGCACCTAATGTTTGGTTATAGAGCTATTGCTTGACGTTGTATATTCATTTGTTTCTCTCCCTCCTTCATTAGAAATATTGCTGACACCAAACATTTCTTGGAATGAAAACTCACCGCGAGGAACTAAAGATGCACTATAATGGGTAACACAAAGAGAGAAAACCAGATGCTATAAATATATTGGCCTTATGGAGGAGAGAGGGAGCTCCCACAGTCTCCGCCTTCACTAGCGAAACGCGATGCTCTTTGACTGATCCACTGTACAAAAGCAATGGACAGGACACTTCATTTGGTGCTTTCTATACGCCAGCGAAATTCTCGCACGGAAGATTTAGTTTGGCTGTGAATTCCGCCACCTTGTTCATGGGAATTGTTTCATTGTTCAGTCCAAAGCACCCAGTGAATTTCTTCTTGGGAGAGGTTAAAGGGGGGGGGGTCTTTGTTTTATTTTCATGTTTTAAAAATTCTTCACATTTTTGGGGAGGTTTTGATCAAAACGGAGAAGCAAAACACAAATCCGGATTTTCTTTTTATACCAATGTGCAGCTGACATGCACTTTATTATTGACTCGTTCTCACGTGCGGCCTCTAGTTTGTGAGATTATGGTGGCGGGGGGAATATCGGGTCTATAACATTTACCTTGCAGCTCAAGCATCCAACAGCCAGGGGTATTCTTCCTGTTTATGCAGACCTAGGATTTTTTTATTTTTTTTGCTTTGGGTTTTTTTTGTTTTTTTTTTT
>CM044448.1:8378076-8394095 GCA_024363595.1 Xenopus borealis
ATATGTATAAATACAAATATAGAGAGAAGGAATGTTCTGGGCACACAATAAGCTATACCCACAGCTGTACTGATTAGTAGACCAAATTAATCATATTTTCCCTTTCTTCCGTTCTACTATTCCCCCTTCTATTTCTTTTGTTAAACCCAGACTCAACAGGTGCCCAAAGCCCAGATTATGTCAGTTGAGGCAAAGAGACGTGATTTCATGGCGCAAGACTTAACCCTACAATTACCGGTCGCCGCTCACAATAGCCGCGCACCTGCTCGGGAGCCATGAATGCAAATGGACAAGAAGTCGAGCTGTGAGCGAGGGATGGAGTGCAGTTCAATTAGACCGGTTGGCAGAGAGTTCAGAGTCCCTTCTCCCGTCTGATTAAGGGCATGTACCCCAGCAGGGGGGGAAATTACCAGCAACTCACAGGCCCATTTGCTGCCAGAGAGCCATGAAAGGGAATTGCCGCAGTTAACCTGCCCCTTGGGGGTCACTTGGCAAGTCAAGTAACAATGTCCCGGCAAAACGCCTGTATATTAATGGAAACTGCCACATAGAAAACCTACATGTGAAAGCAGCATTGTGGCTTAAAGTGACACACCGCTGAGTAATAATGTGATTGCGCTTGCCCTTTAAGATGTATTTTATCTCATTCCTTCCCTTACCTGTAACATGAAAAATGTACTCTCCAGGGTGCAGCTTCCAGTTTGTTTACTGATAAAGAACTGCTATTAGCCAATCAATAACATCCATAGAGGTGGCTGGGAGCTGCAGTCAGACGGACATTCTTTGCATTGCAGGGAATCTGAGGTGCCATATCGGGTGTGTCCCCTGCCTGCAGGGCATTAGAGGTTCCTTATAGGGAGGGGACTCTGTAAAAAGCAACTTATAACTGCTGTGACCATATAAAGGCACAAGGCTGCAGGCGGAGTTATACAGGGAACTCTGTGTATCACTCATGTATTATAAGGGATAATGTACCCCCTACTGTAAATGATAAGGATATTAGAAGTCACTGAGGGGTGTGACCATATAAAGGCACAAGGCTGCAGGCTGAGTTATACAGGGGGGAACTCTGAGTATCACTCATGTATTATAAGGCATAATGTACCCCCTACTGTAAATGATAAGGATATAAGAAAGCATTGAGGAGTATATTAATTTAGAAAATGAACATGGCGTTTCATGATATAAAATAAAAGCACAGCAGCTTTACAGAGTCCAGGCTGTAACTATAACAAACCCACTGCCCCCCCAACACCGACTGAGAGGAAACAGCAAATGAAACATGAAAATTTGGATTTGGACGAAACAGTGAAATAACAACATTTTTAAAGCATCTGCCTCGGTTTTGTCTGGACAGACAGGAAAATAATCAATAAATGGGTTACAGAAAAGGGTCAGGGCACTGTGGAATTATGGGAAAGCGGAGTATTGATGGTTGTGCCACGCAGCGTTCCGCAGGCCGGTTCCTCGTGACCCTGAAGAGCTGACAGTTGACACAAGGGAACAATAAATGTGGATTTACAGTGTAACAGGGAAACCAGATCACAAGAGTCAAGGACAAGATGGACAAAACCTGGGTACAAATGGAAACGCTGCGAGACCCTAATTATCAGTTATGAAGAGATTTCTGAAGCCAACGCAGAACCCCCGCGTACTCCCACTCCCACTCCGCCCACTTTTCTGCAAGTCCCACCCCATTCCCGCCTGGCAATGGCCCATTCTTGGGGCCCCCAGGCCGGTAAAAATGATGGTTGATCCCAATGTTATTAATAGGGAGAAAAGATAAATATATAGGGAGGCTGGAATTTTTTTCTGGAAAAGGGGCAACCCTACCCCTGACTGAGGTTCTCCCAGTAGCCAGGACAGCAATTTTACAAGCCAAGACTTCAGTCCATGTAATAATTACCAAATCTGCCCTATGTGCAATGTTCCTGCAGATTGGGACTAAGATTAAACATGGAAATATCTCCTCTTTTCCCCCCCAGCTCAGACCCATTTCAGTAACCAACTGATGGGCTTAATCGGACTGAACCCCCTTCTTTTGGGCCAACCAACACAAATGTGGCATCAGAACCCTTGAAACTGACCTTCATCACCTCAACAGATTCACAAATATTCAGTGGAATTCATTCATAGGAGAGACACACACTAAATAGCACAGAGACCCATTTTTACTAAGTCCTGGACCACAGCTACTTTAAAGAAAGGAAATAATCAGCAACCCCCAGCTCACTCACATAAGGATTCAGCTCAATATTTATATCAATTTTTACTACCCAATTACTCCAAATTGAGCAGAGCCCATTTTTACATAGAAATATATCTATCCCCATGTTTGAGTAATGGCAGTGGCGTAAGCGTTAGGGCGGTGATGCGCAGTAACGCAGGCCCAGTTAATATCAATTAATCAGCATTAGTTCTCTATTTCCTATGGTGTAACGAGAGAGCGGCCATAACTCACCCGTGTCTTGGGCAGACAAACGGGTGGGAGATGGGACATTAATTTCCCTTACACTGGGCAAACAACTGACAAACTGCCTGCGCTCAATAGGCCTCATCACATCAGCAGAACTGCTCCTGGTTTCATTAACCCCCAGGCGTATATATATCACTGACACACCAAAGAGCCAGCTCAGGGGGATAGGAGATAATGCTGGAGATGAAATAGGCATCAGCAGCCCTATGCCCTGATTGGCTGCCTGAAGCCCTATTAGAATTTGTTCATTCCAGTTAATATGATCACTACATGTTGCATCAGGTGCAAGTAAGAGCACCCATCTCCTGTCACTGGGGTGACCACTGGACACCTTAAGAAGCTTTCCTGTACAGGTATGGGATCTGTTATCCTGGAACCCATTATCCAGAAAGCTCTGAATTATGGAAAGGCCATCTCCCATAGACTCCATTTTATCCAAATAATCAAATTAAACATTTTTTTTTTTTAAAGTAGATTGTACTTGATCCCAACTAAGATATAATTAATCCTTATTGGAAGCAAAAGGGTTTCTTTAAAGGGGTGGTTCACCTTCAAGTTAACTTTTAGTATATAGTAGAAGGGCCAATTCTAAGAAGGTTTTCAATTGATTTTCATTATTTATTTTTCATAGTTTTTTAATGATTTGCAATTTTCTTCTGTTTCTTTGCAGCTTGGAAATGACACCATCTAAAAACAAATGCTCTGTAAGGCTACAAATGTATTGTTATTGCCACTTTTTATTACTTATCATTCTATTCAGTCCATCTCCTATTCATATTCCAGTCTCTTATTCAAATCAATGCAGGGTTGCTAGGGTAATTTGTACCCTAGAAACCAAATTGCTGACACTGCAAACTAGAGAGCTGCTGAATAAAAAGCTAAATAACTCAAAAACCACAAACAATAAAAAATGAAAACCAATTGCAAATTGTCTCAGAATATCACTCTCTACATTATACTAAAAGTTAACTCAAAGGTGAACAACCCCTTTAATGTTTACATGATTTTCTAGTAGATTTAGGGTATGAAGATCCAAATTTCAGAAAGATCCTTTATCCGGAAAGCCCCCAGGTCCAGTAGCATTCTGGACAAACAATATGGCAGCTTCTATCTAAGTATACAGAAAAGCTGTCTGTTTAAAGGAAAATACACTGGCAATAATCAGCTGCTATTCTCCATTTCCTAATCTCCCATTCTAGGAAACCCTAATAAATTCTATATATTTCCCCTGACCTGCCTCCCCCAGTACAATATTCCCCTGATAAATGCATCAGTTTTGGGACAAGGATCACCAAGTGGTAGCCGCCAGGCTAATGACTCTGGCATAAAGGCCAAATTAAGCCTCACCGTGCATAATTCCCTCTTATTAGCCCCTAAGGCTCGGGAATAAACTGTCCTTTATATATATTTTTTTATTCTCAGCGCTGAATGTTTAAAGAGGAATAATTAAGGCCTCGTTAGCAGAACATTAGCAATCAATATTCTGCAGAAACTGTAAACAATTATTTTAAAATAAACAGAGTCGCTACTGTACGACTGATGCCAACATATAATGACAGCAAATTGCCCTGCTAAGCTGTTTAGCCAATCACAGGCACGGGAGAAAAACAAACTCACATCCCGACTGTTACACAGGTATGGCAGCTCCCTCCCATAGACTTACACTTAGGATGGGGGGGGGGGGAGGTTGGACAACAACAGAGCTGCCTCCAATAAGTACAGGTATAGGATCCGTTATCCAGAACCCATTATTCAGAAAAATCCAAATTACGGAAAGACCATCTCCCATAGACTCCATTAAATCCAATAATCCAGATATTTCAAACTGATTTCCCTTTTCTGTGTAATAATAAAACAGTAGCTTGTACTTGATCCCAACTAAGATATAATTAATCCTTATTGGAAGCAAAACCAGCCTATTGGCTTTATTTCATGTTTATATGATTTTCTAGTAGACTTAAGTTATGAAGATCCAAATTAAGGGAACATCCATTATCTGGAAAGCACCAGGACTCAAGTCTTCTGGATAACAGGTCCCATACCTGTAGCTTGTACTTGATCCCAACTAAGATTTAATTAATCCTTATTGGAAGCAAAACCAGCCTATTGGGTTTATTTCATGTTTATATGATTTTCTAGTAGCCTTAAAGGGCAAGGAAAGTCTAAACTAGAATAAGGGTAGAAATGGTGTATTTTGTATACTAAACATAAACATGAACTTACTGCACCACAAGCCTAATCAAACAAATGATTTATGCTTTCAAAGTTGGCCACAGGGGGCTGTCATCTTGTAACTTTGTTATACATCTTTGCAAGACTAGACTACATACACATGCTCAGTGTGGTCTGGGCTTCTTAGGGATCATCATAAATGATTAAAAAACAAAGCTGCTTGAGTTCTGCATGGCTGGTAAGTAAGGCAGGGGCTCCCCCTGCTGTTCATAAGTATGATTGTTTCCCTGCCAGAAGTTAGGGATCGTCTGACAATTCCTATCCACAGCACTAAATGAAGGGAGAATTTCACCGCATACAGTCGGGTTTCTAATAAAAACAGTACATATTTTTTAATTAAAGTATATTGGAGATAGATTTCTTTTTCATTAAAGAAAGTAAAAATGGGATTTTATTTCTTTGCCTTTCCTTGCCCTTTAAGGTGTGAGGATCCATATTACATTATGTGTAAAGCCCCCAGTCCCAAGCATTCTGGTTAATAGGTCCCATACCTGTACTGTATTGGTTTGTACGGCTGCGGGGGGCATTCAGGGGACACACCGAGCCCAGGACACTCGCTCAATGGGTGCAGGAGCTGGAATTCATTGGATCAGAGTCTGGTTGGGCTAAATAGGACAAAGAGCCACTAGTGCAGTAGATTCTGACACATGAAAAATCCAGAACAGGCAGTTTTGACCTCTGCTCCCTGAACACTAAGCATAAGCCTGGAGGTGACAGTTGACTCTCATGACGTATGGCAGTTAGTTCTGGGGGCAGAGAGCTCAGGGCAGATTCCAAATGGTTTCTGGAAAGCGTCTGATCTTGGTGCAGTCCCAGAGACCATGTAGAGCAGCCAAAGTCCTTCCTGAGGATAAACACTAATAATGTGGAATGCACACGTTAATGGTTCTGCAGCAGCTGAAGTCCCACATGGAGCTTCCCAGGAATGGGACGGAGCTTTAAAGGGGGGGACAGGTGCCTTTATTCATACCATTGTAAGATGGGGGGGCTTGAAGGAGGCAGAGAATACCTCCCAACACTTTGGAAAAAAGAAAGAGGGACAAAAAGATTTGTCATGTGGCGCCACACCCACTAATTACAATGTTCATTTGAAACATATGTCACATGTTATAAAAGTTTTGTTAATGAAGGTAAATTGCCCTTTAAGCTGCCACAGACACTGGCTTATCTTAAATTGTTCCATTGCTCATAGACAAAAGTTAGCGAAGTATCTATTCTGGGCTCTCTGCCAAAAGCTGATTTAAGTTTTAGAAACATTGTATCCTTTTTCTGGCTGTGCAGTGCAGGAGATAAAAGAGAAAGTCGGGACATTTCAGTAACAATCCGGGACTGCGGGTTGAGCTGTCAAAAAACAGGACTGTCCTGCCGAAAACAGGCCAGTTGGGAGGTATGGAGTTAGGCAGTAAGTGGCAGCTGAAGCTGTCAGTAGCTTTTAATTGACCGTCTCAAGGGCCACAGTTTGTCCATCTATTTTGTTACAAAAAGAAAGGGCCACATTCCTACTGCAGCACATGGATCGGGAGAGCACAGATCGCGTGACTGTAATCCCGGCTACATATCTGTGGTGCCAAAGCAACAAATAATCCCAGGCAGATACCTTATCTCCTTCATTCTTTCATTTCCTTGCTTATCTTGTGACTGCGTGCCACTAATAAACCACACAAGTCAATTTACTCCCCCCCCCACCCTCAACACTACTTTAACTTTGCTGTAATGTTTGAATTATAAATATTTTAGCCCATCACTGGTTTCTAGGGGCATGCTCTGGGCACACAATAAGCTATACCCTCATACTGTACTGTCTAAGGGAAACAATATGGCACCTCCTTCCCATATGTATAAATACAAATATACAGAGAAGGAATGCTCTGGGCACACAATAAGCTATACCCTCATACTGTACTGTCTAAGGGAAACAATATGGCACTTCCTTCCCATATGTATAAATACAAATATACAGAGAAGGAATGCTCTGGGCACACAATAAGCTATATCCTCATACTGTACTGTCTAAGGGAAACAATATGGCACCTCCTTCCCATATGTATAAATACAAATATACAGAGAAGGAATGCTCTGGGCACATAGTAAGCTATACCCTCATACTGTACTACTGATGTATTATTACAACACTGATATATACTGCAGAGAAAAAGCAAACAAGACTTTTCAATGTAATTAAGCTGAGTGAAGGTCTCTGAAGCGCTGGAAGGTTCAGGTTAGTGACAGTATCAGACTAACAGCCCCTTTCTCACGTTGCCAATTAAAGTAGTTATTTGCCACTCACTAGCCGGGAAGCAGCATCGGGAAATTATCAGATTTAACCCCCTAGTGCCAACAAAGAGCAACTCATCCAACAAGGAAATGAATGTGATACAACAGAATCAATGAGGTCCTGGAAGTGTAAGAGAGAGGGTCTGGGTCCGATTAAAGGGGAACTATACCTGTGAAGACGCTTCATTTTACAGAAAACCAGAGAAACCAAAGAAGTGTGAAAGTCTTTACACAGATTATAAATGCCTGTGCTGATCTGAAAGATGCCAAGAGAAACATGAATGTCCCACAAACAATCCCTTAACCTCTGCTGATCCCCAGGGCACAGAATATGGCAGCGGAAAGGTCAGAAATTCTTCCCCCTTTTTCCATTTTGAGCCTTGAGAATGTTAACACAATCATCTGACCAAAAGGGAATGGCCCCTAATTGGTTTGTTTCATTACAAGTTCTGCTCTTCGCTAGTAACTGTGAACTCTGGGAGATGTAGTTCAGCAGCCAGCTATCTAACATGTAGTACATACCGGAATAGGAAAAGTCGATTCTTCTAAATATCCAATTATTCAGCTGAAAGCTCTTCCTCTCGTGACCACACGGACCCCCAGATCCGTCACATAGGGGTCAGTCTCCTGTGTACATTGCACCTTCCTACTCACGTCTTGCCATTGATTGGCTCTAGGGCTGCTGTGGTTCCCAATTGGAGCAAGCACAGCAGCTCGGGTGCCTTTTTAATATCTGGGAGGGGAGGAGGTGCAATGAATAAGCTTTGGGGAAGTCCAGGAACCCATTTCCCAGCACACGGCTGCTTTGCATTGTGTAAGCTTAAAGTGCTAAAGGGGAACTCGCCCGCCTCGTTCCCCTCCCAGGCTCACAATGATGTCATATCTGGGATTCCACAGGGAGCCAGCTACACGTTTAAAGTCCTCTGCCAATTTGCTCTGCTTGCATCAGCCTGGAGCGCTGCTGCCTGCACTGGCAACACACAGCACTTGCACAGCTCCATCACTAGAACTCTGCCCTGTGCCACCCACAGCTCAAGGGCACCAACATACTTGACCCGACATGCTTAGGTGCAGTGCCATGTATGCATTTACAAAGCGAAAAAATGTACAATTAAAGGCCAAGTAAAGTCAATATAGTTAGTGCACACTCCAGAGTGGAGTGCGTCTCAGCCAGTACCATTTATATCTCACACCTGCTCAGGGTTTTAGTTGCTATGCACCAACAAAACACAACCACCAACGCATAGTAAAGGTGTTGTGTCCCTTGTGGCCTTCCTGTTGGTTCAAGAAGGGTCCCACAGGAGTTACAGAGAACAATAATCTCAGGCCTACTATTAGGATGGACCTCGGTGAACGACATGGGTTATTTGATATGAAAGAACAAAAACCTCATGAGGCACCAAAGGTCAGACCAGGAGTCGAGAGATGTAGATCTAGACCCAATGGGGATCAAGTCAAGTTTGAAGTTCCCATGAGTGAGAACTAGATGAAAGTAAAACGAGAAGGCAATGAAGTTGGGAAGCTGAGCAGCTTCATATCCAGTGAGATATTGGGATTGGTTACCCAGGTGGAACTCTTGGATTCAAGTGACAGTGATATAGTGGGGTAGGGTTCCTATTAAAGTGATTGATAATGTCAATCCACACAAATGTTACATGATGGGATGGAGACAGAACCTCTTTACAATGTCCCACTAAGTGCTCATATAGAGAGAGGTGCGGAATGTTTGTAAGGAGTATTGTGACACCGAATGGATCCCAGTAGTTGAAGAACCACAGGGAATTGGTAGAACCAAAACAGTCTATACCTGGGCATACACAATTAGATCTACGTGTTCAAAAACCAGTTTAACTGTTGGGCCGACACGTACACTGGCCCATATCGGAATGATCCAATTGGTTAGCCCCTAATTCAAAAATCTAATCAAAACGGTGGTCTAGGAAGAGGTCTCCAGCAATGTTCCAAAGTGGTCTTTAAACAATGAGACTGTCAAACTTGCCTGTGAATATCTGGAATGGAAAGAGTCCATGAATGGAGACAGAACCTCCTTACAATGTCCCACTAAGTGCTCATATATAGAGAAGCGCTGAATGTTTGTTGGGAGAATTGTGACACCAAATGGATCCCAGTAGTGGAAGAACCACTGGTGAAGAACCGCAGCAGTCTATACCGAGGCATACACAGTAAGATCCACTTGGTCTAGAACCAGTTGAACTGATTTGGCCACCACTACACTGGCCCATATGGGAATGATCCAATTGGCTGGTCAGTAATTCAAAGATCTGATCAAAACTGGAGCCTAGGAAGGCCCATAAGGAGAGGTCTCCATCAATGTTCCAAAGTGTTCTTTAACCAATGGCATTGTCTAACCTGCCTGTGAAAATCTGCCCAGAAAGAAGCCATGGAAGGGTTATAATCACTGCGGGAAGAAACCAAGTCATGAACAGAGAGAGGAATGGCAAGTTAATGAAATGATGTGAAGGAGGAGACGCCAAGGGGTTCCTAGAAGGGAGCTTCATGGGCAGCAAGTTGTTGGATAAGAAAGCTACGGAGCTGGAGATCTCAGGGGACGGCAAACATCCAGCTTAATGGATTGAGAATGACTCTGTCTGTCTTATCCACTTAGCAGAAATTACATTAGAACCAACAGAGCTGCATGCCATACACAAGGGCTTCAACCATGAATTCACTGTATTAACGACCAACAAATATGGATAAAGAAACACTGGTTCATTGTTGAAGCCCAGAATCCCTGCTGCTTAGACTAGACAAGGATTTAAAGGTGAACTTAAATGTGAAGCCAACTCAGTGATTAGCACGAGGCTGCACTATGAAGCCCTACTCTGTTCACTTCTTTCACAAACACCCTTCATAGAGGTGGAAACCTTCTTACTAATGGCTTTCCTCCCTACTGGCATCATATTTTCTAATGGACACCATTCTTCTCATCCCATAGGCAACATAAATGCCAGATCCTTCCCAAGCTTCCGTATTTGTCTGGAGCTGACCCAGGGTTGTGCATCCATGCCATCATCTTGTATCTAAAGCTACACGGTCCTTCTAATAAACCCAGTGATTCTCCAACCCCCGTGCAATACTGCTCCATAGACAGCTCCTGTGATGTCCTCACACCAGCACCAACGCACAGCATTTATGTCAGCTAATTAGTGAAATTACCATCCATTGCTCTAATGGGCAAATCCCCCAAGAGCAGTTGTTTTTCCAGGGAGATAGAGAAGGAAGAAAACACACATATCATATAAATAGATGCCTGAGAGAGAGACAGAGAGAGACAGAGAGAGAGAGAGAAAGAGAGACAGAGAGAGACAGAGAGAGAGAGAGAAAGAGAGACAGAGAGAGAGAGAGAAAGAGAGACAGAGAGAGAGAGAGAGAGAAAGAGAGACAGAGATAAAGAGAGAGAGAGCAGAAACAGCTGCATAATCTGGGCTTTTCTATGAACAGGGACATACTCATATGGAATCTAATACCTTTAAATATAGAAATAATTCATAATGAGATGTATTTAAACTTTGCCTGTACTAATAGTCTGTACAGTAATTCAGCAGGAACAGCCCCTAAGTTTGCTCATAGTCTGTACAGAGAGATCCCATAAAACTATGTCACATAGGTATTCCCTGTACTAAGCACAATTCAGCAGGAACAGTCCCTAAATTTGCTCATAGTCTGTACAGAGAGATCCCATAAAACTATGTCACATAGGTATTCCCTGTACTAAGCACAATTCAGCAGGAACAGTCCCTAAATTTGCTCATAACCAATCTAATCTCCAACCAGTCCCCAACAGGAGGGGAAGTAATACAAGGTTAGTCTTAAGTGTTGCAGACTTATATCAACAATTGTGAAGATGGAGCCAAGTCGGCAGGGGGAACTGGATTTGGCTTTCCACGGCAGGAGGGTACTTTTCAGTAGAGTGCTGTACTGCCCTCATCTCTTTCACTGGTGAATCCCACAAATTACAGAAGCAATTGAGCAAATGTACCCTCCTAGTAAGGCACAAGGAATACCAGAGAGAAGGTGGCACATTGCTCTGCTGCTAAGTATCCTTTTATCCTGCTTTTTTATCTCCCACTGAGAAGGTGGGTTATTAATTAAAGGGTGTCTAACGAATCAGACAAACTCCAGGGATTTTTAGTTTCCTTCCCCTTTTTTTTTATGGTGTATTTTTTATTTCTAAATGACACTGTTTCCACTGCAAATAATTCACTCTGCAATATAAAATTGAATTTCTGAACCAGCAAGTGTATTTAGTTGTAATATTGGTGTGTAGCTGCATCTCAGGTCATTTTGCCTGGTCATGTGCTTTCAGAAAGAGCCAGCACTTTAGGATGGAACTGCTTTCTGGCAGGCTGTTGTTTCTCCTACTCAATGTAACTGAATGCGTCTCAGTGGGACCTGGATTTTACTATTGAGTGTTGTTCTGAGTTCTACCAGGCAGCTGTTATCTTGTGGTAGGGAGCTACTTTCTGTTTACATTCCCATTGTTCTGTTGTAAGGCTGCTGGGGGGGGGGGGTGATATCACTCCAACTTGCAGTACAGCAGTAAAGAGTGACTGAAGTTTATCAGAGCACAAGTCACATGATTGGGGGCAGCTGGGAAGCTGACAATATGTCTAGCCTCATGTCAGATTTCAAAATGAAATATCAAAAAATCTGTTTGCTCTTTTGAGAAACAGATTTCAGTGCAGAATTCTGCTGGAGCAGCACTATTATCGCTTTTACACACGAGCGGTTAAACCTGCGCTCCCCTGTATTCCGTTTTGCATCGTTCGGCTGCAGGGGAGCGCAGGAATAGACACAAGCAATTCTTTTCAATGGGGCTGGTGTGAGTATAGCCCCATTGAAAAGAATTGCTTGCGTCTATTCCTGTTAGGGATGCACCAAATCCACTATTTCGGATTCGGCTGAACCCCCGAATACTTCCCAAAAGATTAGGCCGAATACCAAACCCTAATTTGCATATGCAAAGTATGTGTGGGAAGGGGAAATTTTTTTTACTTCCTTGTTTTGTGCCAAAAAGTCACGTGATTTCCCTCCCTGTATCTAATTTGCATATGCAAATTAGGATTCAGTTCGGCCAGGCAGAAGGATTCGGCCGAATCCTGTCCGAATCCTGAACCGAATCCTGGATTCGGTGCATTCCTAATTCCTGTGACCGAACACTACAAAACGGAATGCAGGGGAGTGCAGCTTTATGCGCTCGTGAGTAAGAGCCCTGATACACTTAAAAATATCCCATGGCAGTATCCCTTTAAGAAGGAAACACCGGGGCAGTTAGAGAGACAAGAAAAGGTGGCCATACACATGTGTGGGGCCCTCCGATCGGCTTCCCTGATCGAAATCTGGTCGAAATTTTGCCAAATATCGATCGGACAGGACTAAAAATCCAGTTGGATCACAGCCGCGTCTGGTTGTTGATTCAGTCCCGCACTCTGACCGCCCGTATCTCCTCCGTTCTGATCCGATCAGCCGGATATCGCCCACATCACCAAATGACCGGGATCTCTCCGAGTATGGCCACCTTTAGACAGTGTGAAATCATTGCCTGGGCTAATCCAACACATAGAGATGGCTGCCAGCGGGTTCCTGGGCATTCACAACACACGTCTGATTCCCCAGGCACTGCCAGCGTCTTTCCCAAACAATCTCAGCAGCTGAATCCGTGTGCGAATTGATCCAAAAAAGCCTTCTGCTCTGCCTTTATAAAAATACTGAGATCTGGAGCAGGGTGTGATCCAAAAGACAAATCTGTCAGCTCCAACTAATCTGTAGTCAATTTGCAAACGTGGGCGCAGCGGCGTTTTCTTGTGTGTGTGAGACTAATGAGCAATGAATTAGCATCTGATTGCACTCTAATTCTGATTGACAGATATATACCAGGCTACAGAGGTGCCAATCAGGAAAAAACACCATTACCAGTTTGTCAACTAACCACTGTGATGCCTTTAATCTGTTCTTCTTTTATGGTCTGCTGCCTGCTGGGGACACTGTCTGCAATTAATCAATTGCAAATGAGACATTTCTTCTGGGCCCCCTTAGCTCATAACAAGGTTACAGATATATAGAAACATTGGGGTGTCACTATAGTTCCAGGGGTACCCAGGGTACAAATAAACACTCACCCCAAATCTCCCCCTAACTGACCTTCAGACTGGGCCCCCTTAGCTCATAACAAGGTTACAGATATATAGAAACATTGGGGTGTCACTATAGTTCCAGGGGTACCAGGGTACAAATAAGCAATCACCCCAAATCTCACTGTAATTAAGCACGGGCTAGTACTACTATGCTCACTCTGTATTGGCCCATTAGGTTTGTCAGCCCCACAGTTTAGGAGACAGAGAGTAATTCCCATCCTGTACCCAAATATCAGTCTAAAGCCCCCAGACATCAGAGTCAAATCAGAACAAACCGCAATCTTGATTACTATGAAGCAAAACCAACAAAACCTGGAAATATGTGATAGTTGTGCCCTATGTCTTGGGCCCCGTCCATTGTCTGACTTTCACATTATGTGGAATAGAGAGATTAGGGAATGAATCGAAGTTGCTTTATAAAGGGGAACATCAGAAAAGGAAATGAGCTGTTCTTGAGAAGAAAGAGACGACACCCAATTAGAGGCAACGTTTCCAAGGCCCAATGAGGGACCTATACATGATATAAACAAGACAATGCTGGAAAGGCTCCGGCTGGAAGTTGGCCCATGCCACAACACGACAATGTGTGACTAGAGGCGACACATTTGTATAGAGAACACAGCATGGACTTGTGTTGTGTCTGTGGGGCTGTGTAATCTGTCTCAGACAATGCACAGCAATTACCCAGGCCTGGAGGCACACATTGTGTCACATTCAAATTACGCCCTCACGGAAAGCACAGTAAATGCCACGGAGAAACGCTCTGTAGCCGAGAAAATCTCCCAGATTCATAAAGCGTTCCCTGCATATCCCTGTAATCCAGGCGCCTTCATTGCTGAACCCAGGGAAGCGGCTCTAGACTTGGGGAACTTTCTCCTACTAAGACCTGGGAGTTTGGAGTCTGAACCTCTACTCATACTGCAGGTGCACTGTTGCCTTTAAGATGTTGTTATTGATTAAACATGCAAATTAGGGATGCACCGAACCCAGGATTCGGTATGGATTTCGGCCATTTTCAGCAGGATTCGGCCAAATCCTTGTGCCTGGCAGAACTGAATCCAAAAAATCAGGTGACTTTTCGTCACAAAACAAGAAAGTGAAAAAAATTTTGCACACATTTACCCTCCCCCTTTCTAATTTGCATATGTAAATTAGGGTTCGGATTCGGTTCTGTATTCGGACTAATCTTTTGCAATGGATTCGGGGGTTCGGACGAATCCAAAATGGTGGATTCGGTGCATCCGTAATGCAAATGTTTCATGTATAGGTATAGGACCTGTTATCCAGATGTCAGCTTGCATCCAAGAGCAAGCTGACAAGAGATGCTGGATATTGTACTGGTGTGGGATCCGTTATCCAGAAAGCTCATCAACCATAGACTCCATTTTTATTAAATCAATCTAATTTTGAAAACATATTTCCATTTATCTCTGTAATTATAAAACAGTAATTTGATCCCAACTAAGATATAATTAATCCTTATTGGAAGCAAAACTAGCCTATTGGCTTTATATAATGTTTATATGATTTTCTAGTAGACTTAAGGTATGAAGATCTGAGGTCCTGAGCATTCTGGATAACAGGTCCCACACCTGTACTTGATCCCAACTAAGATATAGTGCTTCCTTACTGGAAGTAAAACCAGCCAATTGGGTTTATTTAATGTTTATATGATTTTTTAGTAGACTTGGGCAAGGAAAGGCAAAGAAATAAAATCCCATTTTTACTTTCTTTAAGGAAAAAGAAATCTATCTCCAATATACTTTAATTAAAAAATGTGTACAGTTTTTATAAGAAACCTGACTGTATGCAGTGAAATTCTCCCTTCATTTAGTGCTGTGGATAGGAATTGTCAGACGGTCCCTAACTTCTGGCAGGGAAACAATCATACTTATGAACAGCAGGGGGAGCCCCTGCCTTACTTACCAGCCATGCAGAACTCCAGCAGCTTTGTTTTTTGATCATTTATGACGATCCCTAAGAAGCCCAGACCACACTGAGCATGTGTATGTAGTCTAGTCTTGCAAAGATGTATAACAAAGTTACAAGATGACAGCCCCCTGTGGCCAACTTTGAAAGCATAAATCATTTGTTTGATTAGGCTTGTGGTGCAGTAAGTTCATGTTTATGTTTAGTATACAAAATACACCATTTCTAGCCTTATTCCAGTTCAGACTTTCCTTGCCCTTTAAGGTATGAAGATCCAAATTACGGAAAGATCTGTTATCCAGAAAACTCCAGGTCCTAAGCAATCTGAATAACAGGTCCAAAACCTATACAGATGGAGGGCCAACATCACCACTGTAATACATAGCAGCATAGTGCTTTTTGTTTTTTACACTCAAACCCTCTGGAGGCCAGTTGGGGGCGATAAAAGGGTCTTCTGGGAAAAATATGAGCTTTAGCCATGCACCCCCCAGGGGGCACAAGCAAGATGCTGCAAATAAGAAGAAATGAAGCAATGTGCAGGGCACCTGGGATGCTGCATCTGGAGGTGGAACTCAGGCTCTCCAACCTTCTCTTCTGTTGTTGGATGAACATCAAGGAACAAGCGAGGTCCATTAAAACAACCTAATTGCTCACAACTTCCCTTGAGTTTAACTAACTCATTTCCTACTTCTCATACTAATTCGCTTTTAAACTCAAAGGTCAATTCAAGCGACATGTGTCCACCGTGTTCCTATTCCAAACTCAGGACAAAAGATATAAATTTTTGCACATTTAATTCAGAATTACAGAGTAACAAACTGGCACTCTGCATTGCAATACTCCATAATATGCAGTAGCACTCCTGAAATGAAACTGCTGGAAACAGACATGACAGCAGAGCAGACAGTAACCCTTCCAACACTTTCCTCTTGTCTCTGTCCTTATATATTAGG
>CM044448.1:8438059-8449144 GCA_024363595.1 Xenopus borealis
CTCTCACCCACTGCCTCCACCCTCACTCTCTGCCTCCACCATTACCCGCTGCCTCCATCCTGCCCAGCTGCTGCAGTTAAACTGGAAACATAAGTCACAGAGTCAAATCTTAAACGGTGGCACTTTTGGGTGAAACAGACACCAGGCTCTACGTGCCCCGAGTTCCCACCCAAGCCTGCGGGGCCGCTAAACCAACTCTGAACACGGGAGGAGAAAGCTGCTTTTCTTTTCCATTTTCTCTGAGGAACAAATTCAGTGTGAGAGGTGGAGGAAAACAAGTTATTAAAATGAGATTTGGCCGCAGTAAAGCTTGCGCTCCGTTTTGTTTCTGGAGTGTGAAATTACTGACTGGGGAAGATTTCACACAAGCTTAATCCTACAGTGAAGATTCAGCAAGGGATTTAAACATTTTTGCCCACTTTACCTAATCCTCCTCGTTGGCATGATGCAGCGCTCAGCCACGACTACAGATAATTAGACTGGTCCCCCCCTCCATGTGCGGATAGACCGTTCCTGTCAGTCTCACCCCATAATGGCACTACCTGCCCCGCTCCAAAAAATTCCCATTTATTTTCCCTTTACGTTATTTATAGGATTTCATACTTGCCTGGGAGAATACATATTCTATTTTACTTGCAATAAACAACAATTTAAACATTCTGCTCAAAATGTAAACATGACTGCTTGGAGTCTACCCACTGATATTAAAGGGACAGCTCATCTATACATCAACTTTTAGAATGTTCTAGTATGGCTAATTCCAAAGAATTTTTCGACTGGTCTTCATTTGTTCTTTTTTCTAGGTTTTGAATTATTTGCCATTCTTTCACTGGCCCCGTCTCAATAACACAAATGCTCTTAAAGGCTGCATATTTAGTTACTTTTTATTACTCCTCTTTCTAATCAGACCTCTCCTATTCATATTCCAGTCTCTTATTCAAATCAATGCATTGTTACTAGGGGAATTGGGACCCTAGCAACCAGTTACAAAACAACTGTCAGGAATTAAGAATTAAAGCTGACAACACCCTTTAATAAATTTCATATACAATTATTTTTTTTTTTTTTTTGCTTTGTGCATTGGACTAGGCCCCTAAAATAAATCTACACTCACACACTGATCGTTTAAAGTCCCCGAGGACCACTCTCCAACACCCCCCACCCTGGGCTCTTCCTAATCAGCTTTCACTATAAAGGATAAATACTGTGCCCAAAGCCAGATTCAGTGTGATAGATATCTCCTTAATTCTTTTGTTCAGGGGGGGCTCAGTTACAGGGATAGGAATCAAGCACGGACCACCAACACGGCTACAATCCTGTTAACCCTCGAACAATACCAAGAGCAAACAATCAGATCTTATCAATGGGGGGACAGCAGCCTCTTTTCCTCCGGTTTGGGATCTGACTGCTACTGACCTTGTGTTCTGATTTAGCAATAAGGAGCTTTAGAGGGGAATCCAAGGCACAGAAAACCCAACAAACACTGCTCGTAACCAACCGCTGCCTTCACCACTCTAGATTTTAAAGGGGAAGTTTCGCCAATTTTTCGCCAATTCACGAATTTCGCTTGAAATTCGCGAATTTTCGGCAAAGCAAAACGGGCTAGATTCGCCCATCACTAGCTACTAATTTAAAGCCCAGGTGGTTTTTAAAAGTACAATACGGATTTTGGCTGCTTTTTGGGCCTTTGGCTAGTTTGGGTTTTGGAAACCAGACAAAGTTTTTTTTTTTGCCCTAATATGCCAACCCCATGTTGGGTAAATTAGTTTTCGTTTAATAATTTGCCAAGCTTAATGTAAGTCTCCAATACCCAGCATGCAATGGGACGGACTTGTGTAGAAGTCTGGAGTTACCAGATATTGGGATATATACCTCTACTTTCCAGTCACTCAAACATTTCCGCATTTTCTGTTGACTTTCCTCAATTTCAGCCGATTTTGGGGCAAAAATCTGCTGGCCACCAAAATGGCTAGAGGTTGACCTGTTTTACCAATATTTATTGTATTTGCATTAGGACCTTAAGGGGCACCTATACCCATGGCCGCCATCAGGGGGGGACAGGGGGGACAAGTGTCCCGGGCCCGGGGCTGAAGGGGGGCCCGGCAGTGCTGCATTCTCTGAAGAGCCGGTCCCCCCTTACCAGCGCCGAGCCGATTGCTTTAGTGCCGATGCGGAAGTGCCGAACAGATGCGAAAGTCCTGAAGTCACGGAAATACCCGATGTCACGAGGAGCCAGCACTAAAGAAAATACCTGAAGTCAAGCAAGTATACTGAAGTCCTGCAGCCATGAGTTCAATTCCACCAACACCTATGTGGTTTTTTTTTTTTTTTTTATCCCCTGGCCTCAAATGTTTTTTTTTTAATACTTTTTTTATAGGCCCCTGTCACCAATTTTTTAAAAAAAAATATTTTATGGGGCTCTAATATTTTTTTTTAACTTGTTAACTGGGGCCCTGCCACCAATGTTTAAAAAAAATAAATTTTGGGGCCCAATTTTTTTTTAAACTTGTTAGCGGGGGCCCTGTCACCAATGTTTTTTTAAAAGATTATTTTTGGGGCCCCAATTTTTTTAAACTTGTATGAGGGGCTTTTATGGGGGGGGCTTGCACCAATTTTTTTTCAACTTATAAGTGAGCCCTGGGGGGGTTTACTTTTTTAGCGCTGATGTCTGTTTGGTCTTTTTAACTTTGATGTGGATTCGGCGGGGATTGGGGCGGGGCTTAGATGCCTGGGTGGGCGGAGCCCAGGGGGCCCCGACAATTTTGTTGTGCGGGGCCCCCGTGATTTCTAATGGTGGCCCTGCCTATACCTCCTGCCCTCCTATTTGTGCTATTTTGGGGCTACTTTTCAAGTGCCTCTTGACTATTTTTGGGCTGGTTTTGTAGCGGACTTTGGCAGGTTTTAAAAATATACCTGGCGACCCTGAAGTTCGGGTGTATAAACCCAAATGTTAAAAAAACCACTAGACGCTGATCCACACGAATAACCGCTAGCCACCACAAAGGGAAACTATTCGTCTTGCACACATTTTTTTTTTCTTTCCATTTAAGACTTTCATTACATTTCCCCATTCGTTTAAAATCAAAGGATAAAGGGATCGGATTGTTTTGACGCTTTCTTTTTCCTTTTTAGGCAAAAGGTGGATAAAGACCCACGAGTTGTTTGCTCCACAGGGAACATAAAGGATCAACAATCAGTCATCAAGAACAATAAAGGGCTCAGTCATGCAAATGAGACAAAGAAAGACCCCCCCCCCCCGATTCCAATTCCCGCAACTTCTACCGCCGGCTCTGACCCATTAGCCGATTTCTATTAAAACACACGGCGCTGAGATGCTAAACAGGAGAGGCCACATTTCTAAGGGGCTGTCACCACAGACATAAAAGCGCCCCCTTTTTTCCCAGGACACCAGCCGACACATAATGCATCAGGGAGCTAAATGGGTCATTAGCGAGACGACAATGCCGGGTGCTGCGGATTTAATTAAATAAGAATTCCAGCAAAAGATGCACACGGAGAAACCAGTTCTCACAGCAGGAAAACAAGAAGCTTATCCACATGGTCAGGTTCCTTGGATACCCGAGCCCAGGGCCTGTCATTATGACTGATGGCAAAACAGCCCAGGAACTGGCACAAGAGGGGATTTAGCTATAGGAACAGCTTAACACAGGAACAGTAATGAAATAACCTGCTTTGTACCTGCCGTTGTACAGAAAAAACTCAAGAGGATTTCCTACGAGTTCAATGAGATTTGCTCGTTACGAGATAAAGATGAGTTGGCTCCAAATTATTATCCGATTAGCAGAAAACCATAAAATGCTTTCTGGTTCTACTGACTTTTAAGGTTTAGTGTCTTTTTTTTTTTTTGTGGTCCAAATTTTGGTAAGGGCACCAGTCGAATGCTTTTGGGTTCTCCTTGCGGAGCAAGTTTCAAGTCAGGGAACCCCCACCCTGGTATGACGGGGACTGAACTATAATCACATCTACATTATACAAATACAGGACCTGTTACCCAGATCCTGGGGTCTTCCGGATAATGGATCATTCTGTAATATGTATCTCCATACTTTGTGTCTACTAAAACATCATGTAAAGATGAAATAAACCCAAAAACATTCTTCTGCCTCCAGTAAGGATAAATTGTATATTAGATGGGATTGAGTGCAAGCTACTGTTTCATTATTACAGGAATGAGATCCATTATACAGAAACCCATTATCCTTAAAGCTCTGAATTATGGGAAAGCCATCATCTACAGTCTCCGTTTTATTCAAATAATTCAGATTTTTTTTTAATACTGATTTCCTTTCTCTCTGCAATAACAAAACAGTAGCTTGTGCTTGATCTCGGATAACATATAATAAATCCTCGTTAGAAGCGAAACAATTCATATTTAGGTCTAAAGTCATTTTAAGTAGACAAAGGGGCAGATTTATCATTATTCACCAATATAAAGAAAAGCCCTCAAATTCGCCAAAATTACGATTTTAGAATTTAAATTTGATAAAATCGTATGAAAAATTCACTAGTTTTGAGCGCTATTCGATTTCTCGATTTTTTCAAACGATCGAACGATTTCCCGAAAAAATAGTGAAATTTCGTTTGATCTTTCCAAAAAATCGTACCATTCAAACGATAGAAGCGTTTGATTGAGATTTCTATTCGAACAGGTAATAGAAAAAAAAAAAAAGATTCCCATAGGCTTCTATTACAATTCGGTAGCTTTAATCTGGCGAACTAGGCAGTCGAATTTAAATTTAGACTGCAAGCTCTTCGACCATCGAATGATCGAACAGAATTTTATTCGATCTATTAGATTCTATCGAATTTGCAAAATTCGAAGAGACCTAATTTGCATATTCCAAAAAAAATTGAAAATTCGGAATTCGGTTGAATTTCGAATCCTTCACACGAATTTAGCAAATGGGCCCCTTAAGGTGCCGTGATCAAAATTACGGAAATATCAGGAAACCCCCAGGCCCTAGATAACAGGTACCTGTGCAGAGAAAAAAGGAAATGAATTAAAAAATTGTTAATTATTACTGAACGAAATGTAAAAATTTCGATTCTGAAAGAAGTGGAGCCTATGGGACACTTAAATCAAAGAAGATGAGTGAAATAAATGAAATGCTTGTAGACCTGTTGTTTCTACATACGTAATGTGGTACATAATCGATTTGTAGAAGTTTTGAAACAGATCAGGAATCGTCAGGGTTTAATCTGCAATCACCCTTTGTTGGTGTATTCTCACAACAGGTTTTGGGAGCTAGTGTCTTTTTCAAGTAAAAACAACAAGACCAATTAACACACTTAAAGGGATACTGTCATGGGGAATTTTTTTTTTCAAAATGCATCAGTTAATAGTGCTGCTCCAGCAGAATTCTGTATTGAAATCCATTTCTCAAAAGAGCAAACAGATTTTTTTTATATTTCATTTTAAAATCTGACATGGGGCAAGACATATTGTCAGTTTCTAAGCTGCCCCCAGTCATGTGACTTGTGCTCTGATAAACTTCAATAATGACTCCCTTGTAACCTGTTCCACTTGAGCTGCAGTAGATTTACCCTTTTTTGTGTGTAAACCTTTCAATTAGATCAGAGGCTGCTTCTTTATGTCCTTTATTATCTCTAGTGAGTCTCCTAGCTCTAAGGAATTGACCCCCTTTTTTTTACTTTTGGATGGTGAAAGCTCTTGCGGTTTCCCTTTATTATTAGTTATAGTAATGTCCAGGAAATCTATTGAGTCTCCTGCATATTCATATGTGAATTTGATGCTCTTGTGGCTGTTATTAGCATGGGACACTGCCTTCCATTATATGGAGCTGTCTGAATAATAGGTTTCTGGATAAGAAGTTATCTATATCTATCTATCTATCTATCTATCTATATATGAATGTGATGTTGAAATCAGTCTTCTAGACGTCGCCGATCCCTTGAATCAGTGGAGACGCTACTATAAACAATGATCAATACTATTAGGAATAATTATTTTATTTTATCACCTGTTAAATGTTTAGAGTTACTACAATCATTTATATTCTGCAGTTGAAAGCTGGGCTGAGCTCGGGTCTCTTCTGGGATTTTGTTTTTAAATTAGCCCCATCACGGTCATTCGACAAACGACTAATTACTTTAATAATTCCTGCACCCGCAGAGCCGTATCTATCAGCCGGGGCCACACTCCGCCATGACAGCCCTAACAAAGCGGATCTGGGAAGTTTGATTAAATAGATTGTTCTTTGCGTTTGGCTTCAATGTGATTCGGGCCCCACGTTGGGGCTTTTATGCCCATGGGGGGAACATAATTAGCAAAGAGAAATTAGGGCAGAAATCTGGCACCTGCTCACGGCATGCGGGGACATGTGCAGCTCTGCCTGTTTGGCATAATACAAATTAAAGCAATACACGTGTAGCTCCATTTCAGGTATGCTTGGGACTTATTTAAAAGGATACTGTCATGGGAACAAATTTTTTTCCAGACACATCAGTTAATAGTGCCGCTCCAGCAGAATTCTGCACTGAAATCCATTTCTCAAAAGAGCAAACTGATTTTTTTTATATTTCATTTTTAAATCTGACATGGGGCTAGACATATTGACAGTTTCCCAGCTTCCCCCCAGTTATGTCACTTGTGCTCTGATAAACTTCAATAATTCTTTACTGCAAGTCGGAGCGATATTACCCCTTTCCTTCCCCCTCAGCAGCCTAAGTGTTAGGCCAGACGGGAAGATTCGGGGAGATTTGTCGCCTGGCGACTAATTGCCTCTTCTTTGGGGCGACTAATCTCCCCGAACCGCTTTCTCCTGCCTTCCAGCGTCTTTAATGAATAATCACCTGCGCCTATTCACACGCGGTGCTGCGTTTTATGAAGTCGCTCAAGTTGCCTCGTCAGGCAATTTTGAACGGTTTCGGAAAAGCACAGCACTACGTGTAAATAGGCGATTCTTCTTTAGGTAGCTGGAAGCGGTTCAGACGAGAATCATCTGGACTAGCCCTAACAACAGAACAATGGGAAGGTAACCAGATAGCAGTTCCCTAACACAAGATAGCAGTTCCCTGGTAAATCTAAAAACAACACTCAATAGTAAAATCCAGGTTCCACTGAGACACATTCAGTTACATTGAGAAGGAAAAACAACAGCCTGCCAGAAAGCAGTTCCCTCCTAAAGTTCTGGCACAAGTCACATGACCAGGGGCAGCTGGGAAATTGGTAATATGTCTAGCCCCATGTCAGATTTCAAAATTAAATATAAAAAAATCTATTTGCTCTTTTGAAAAATGGATTTCAGTGCAGAATTCTGCTGGAGCAGCACTATTAACTGATGCATTTTGAAAAATGACAGTATCCCTTTAAAGATCAGTTCCGGACTGGCAATCTGTGGGTTCTGGCAAATACCAGAGGGACTGCTGTAAGGTCCCATAGACTGGTGGCTAGTGGAGGACTATTTGGGCCTTTGTGTACTTGGAATACCAAGGCCTATTTTGACTCCAAATTCAGACCTGTTAAAGATTAGAGAAGGGCGAATTTATTCGCTAGGCACAAATTTGCGCCGAAAACAACGCAAAGCACCGATAACGACCCTACGCACGTCAAAAACGAGACGCAACTCCTTTCGCGAATTTTTCGCCAATTCGCGAATTCCGCTGGAAATGTTGCTAATTTTTCAGCGAAGGGAAACGGGATAGATTCGCCCATCACTATTAAAGATGAACCATCCCTTTCAACTGCATTCCTGCAGTTTTGGACCCTGGCGAGAAAGGGTTATGTAATAAAAGGCACTAAGTTTGCCCAGGGGCAAAACCCCTTAGTAACCAATCAGCAGGTAGCACTTACTGGTCACCTGTTTAAAAGCAAACACCTTATTGGTTGCTATGGATTACTGCTCCTGGGCAAACTTACTGCCTTTTATTACATGTGGGGGTAATATTACAAGGCCACACACACACACTGCTGAAGAATCTTTTGGCTGCTGATAAATGAAAGAGCATAATAACAATAATAATTCTCTTAATTCCCACTTCTTACATTTCCCCCCATGTTATGTATTAGCACTCGTCGTTTACAATATAGTCGGCATCCCTTTATCTATAAGCCACAAACGCCTTCCCATCTGCTGGAAGTCCCCATACATCTGCTGGAAGGGATTTGTGTATTTCTTTGCTGGAAGCAATAAGTACTAAATACTGAACTCCTGCAGGTTCTGCGTGTGGAGGTGTGGGATCCAGATGGAGATCAGGTTTAAGGCGGGTAGGAAAAATATCAATTAAAGAAGCAGAAAATGCGAAGAAGTGGGAACCCTCCAATACCAGTTGCCTTTGATAGAACTACTGAGCGGAAATCAGAATTCCCTGGCACTAAGGGGTCGTGTGCAGTGATGGGCTAATCGGCGGCGTTTCGCCCATTTCTAGAGAAATTCACGAAACAGCGTTTTTTGGCAATGGGCGTCAGCATCCAAAAATGGTTGCCCACGTCCAAAACGAGAATCTCGCCAGCGTTTTGATAATCACGGGAATTCGCCCATCACTAATAGTGTGACCTTAAATCTGAAATCTTAAAGGGATCCTGTCATGGGAAAACATGTTTTTAAATACGCATCAGTTAATAGTGCTGCTTCAGCAGATTTTTTTTATATTTCATTTTTGAAATCTGACATGGTTCTAGCCATTTTGTCAATTTCCCAGCTGCCCCAGTCATGTGAATTGTGCCAGCACTTTAGGAGGGAACTGCTTTCTGGCAGGCTGTTGTTTTTCCTTCTCAATGTAACTGAATAGTACGCAGTGGGACATGGGTTTTACTATTGAGTGTTGTTCTTAGATCTACCAGGCAGCTGTTCTCTTGTGTTAGGGAGCTGTTATCTGGTTACCTTCCCATTGTTCTGTTGTTAGGCTGCTGGGTGGGGGAAAGGGAGGGGGTGATATCACTCCAACTTGCAGTACAGCAGTAAAGAGTGATTGAAGTTTATCAGAGCACAGGTCACATGACTGGGGGCAGCTGGGAAATTGACAATATGTCTAGTCCCATGTCAGATTTCAAAATGAAATATAAATTAAAAAAAAATCTGTTTGCTCTTTTGAGAAATGGATTTCAATGCAGAAGTCTTCTGATGCATTTTGAAAAAAAAATTTTTTTCCCATGACAGGTTCCCTTTAATGTATTACTTTTGTGGCATGGGGGATTTTATAATTCTCGTGCAGTCGTACAAACATGGGATCTGTTATCCAGAAACCCAATTATCCAAAGAGCACAGAATTATGGAAAGGCCGTCTCCCGTAGACTATATTTTATCCAAATTTCTAAAAATGATTTCCTTTTTCCTCTGTAATAATAAAACAGTAGCTTGTACTTGATCCCAACTAAGATATAATTAATCCTTATTGGAAGCAAAACCAGCCTATTGGGTTTTCTAGTAGACTTAAGGTATGAAGATCCAAATTACAGAAATATCAGTTATATGTAAAACCCCAGGTCTCGAGCATTCTGGATAACAGGGTTGATACTTTTATACCTAAATTTAAGGACTTTTTACTTGTCCTATAAACTGACAAGGGCCTGTTCAAGGTACAGGTATTGAATCTGTAATCTGGAAACCAGTTATCCAGGAAGCTCCAAATTACAGGAAAGCCATACCCCAAAGTTACAGAAAGCCCCATTATACAGAAACCCCTGAGAATTCTGGATAAAAGGTCCCATACCTGTGCTTTAAGGCTGGGGACAGACAGGGAGATTCGGGGAGATTCTGTCGCCTGGCGTTTAATAGCAGGCGACAATCTCCCCGAACTTCCTTCTCCCTGTCTGTCGCTAGTTTAAATGGAAAAGCGCCGGCTCTGTGCACACACGGTGCGGCGATTTCCGGAATCGCCCAAAGTTACTTTGTGAGGAAACTTCGGGCGATTCCGGAAATCGCCGCACCGCGTGTGCACAGAGCCGGCGCTTTTACATTTCAACTAGCGACGGACAGGGAGAAGGAAGTTCGGGGAGATTGTCGCCTGCTATTAAACGCCAGGCGACTGAATCTCCCCGAATCTCCCTGTCTGACCCCAGCCTAAAAGGTTCCTGACCATGTAACATTGAACCAAACCTTCAACCTCACCTGCTTGAATGACTCTGAAGCAGATTTAAGACTCAGTCCTTTCCTCCCCAAAGCCCCCGTTAGACGTCTGACTTCTCATGGCTGCTCCAATAAACTTTCATATTGTTATAGAATGGTCAACACTAAGCAACGTTTCAATTGGCCTTCGTTATTTATCTTTTGTAGTATCTAGTAAAGAAGCTACTTTTTTTTCACTACTCAGGCCTCTCTTATTCATATCCCAGACTGTCATTCAAATCAGTGCTTGGTTACCAGGGTAATTTGGACCCTAGCAACCAGATGGCTGAAATGCAAACTAGAGAGCTGCTGAATAAACAAAGGTGGACATCATGTGCCACCAGGACACTGGGCTACTCACCTCACATAACTACATGAAGAAGAGGAGCTTTACAGCTTGAGAAGGAGCTAAAAAAGTGCTTTTACATAGAGAAAGGCATTCCTGGCCTGATACAGAAAATGACACAATAGATAATGTACAAGTTGGGGGTTTGTGAAAGGATAACCTGCTCTTCAACTCCTGCCAGAGAAGTGGCTTCATCCCACAATAGGACAGAAAGAGATTAACAAGCAGGTTATTCTTCCGTCCCAGTCACAGTGGGTTTATAAATGAGAGAACAACCTGGAGTTTGGGGAGGCGCAAGCAGAACAAACTCTTCTCTGTTTGTTGTACCCAAATGGATCAATCAATGTTCAGCCCTATGGAGACAAGTGCCCAAGGTCTATACTTTCCCCATGTTCCCTGGACACATTGCTACATACAAACAGTCTCAGCTGAAAGAACCTGTGCCCAGGGCCGTCATTAGAAATCACAGGGCCCCACACAACAAAATGTTCGTGGCCCCACCCACATGACACCCAAGCCCCAACCCTGATCCCGCCTAGTCCACATCAAAGTTATAAGACCACACAGATATCGGCACTAAAAAAGTAAAAACCCCCACACACACATATTGATGGTCACGGCTCCCTTATAAGTTAAAAAAAAAAAAAACAT
>CM044448.1:8487429-8501662 GCA_024363595.1 Xenopus borealis
CCCAGAGACTATTATCCACTGTTACTATAGGCACCATTTCTCCCTACTATACATGCTATCTCACAGTCACACTCCCTTCCCATAGACGATTATCTCACTGCTGCCAAGGAACGATGTGTAATGGTTAATGACAAATAGAAATTACTGATGCATTGTGCAAGGTAATGAAAATGTCATTCAAAACAAGTATTATACTTTTTGTGGAATAAAACAAAAGACTCACTTAGATGAACAAGGGTGAAAGTTGGATATTAAAAGCTCATTTGTACTTGTAGTCACACATTTATTAGACAAATCGTCTAAGCTGGGAAAGGTGCTATTGTCTCTAATATGAGTGTTCAGCTCCTTGCATCATGCTAATCAGGGACCAGTTAAACATTTTCTCTGACGTTTGCAGTTTTATTCTTCATTTAACATCTAATTGCTATAGAGCAGTAAGTCAGAGAGTTCAGGGGGTGGGCAGAGGGGTCAGTGTCCTCATTATAGAGGGGAGCACATTGCTTTATCCTAGTAACTTCTATAGTCTCCTAATAATCTCATGGACACAATTAATATCTTGTTAGAAAGACTTTGGAGGAGCGATATGGCTAATTAGCCTTCTCCCGTTTAAAATAATCATAATTGCAGGGTCACAGATAAAATAAATTATTGTGCACCGAGAATTTACTGCATATAAATCAAAATATAAATTTGCATTGGGACACAATATACAACGTTGAGGAACGTAGAAAATGGGTAAAAGGGTTTGTTCCCCTTTAAATTAACATTTAGCATGATGTAGACAGTGATAGTATTAGACTATTTGCTGTTGGTGTATATATTTTGTATTATTTGTGGTTTTTGAGTTATTTAGCAGCTCTCCAGTTTTCCATTGCATCAATGTGGTTGCTAGGGCTCAAATGACCCTAGAAACCATGCATGGATTTGTATATGTGACTGGAATAAGATTAGGAGAGGCTTGAATTGAAATAAGATTAATTAAAGTAGCTATAACAATACATATGTAGCTTTACAGAGCATATGCTTTTTAAACAGGGTCACTGACCCCCCCCCCCCCCCCCCTCCCATTTGAAATCTAGAAATAGCCAGAAGAAAAGGTTAAAAGGCAGGAATCACTTGCAGTATATGCCGGGCAATGTAACCAGGCTGGGCTCTCTCATGGGAAATATCAATATCACTCTACATTAAATAATATGCTTTTAATGTTCTGTTTTATTACAAACAGGGAGAATTTAGCCTCCATAAACCTTACCACATAGGGTCTCTCTAATCAAGCAGTCACTTACCATTCCTGTGTAATCAGGGGGTATGAAATATTTATACGGCTCAGCTATTAATATAATGCGTTTTATATAAACAGCAGTCACAATGTAAATGAGGTCTCCCCCCCGATTCAGCTTCTTCTTTCATTAGTGAAACAAATGTTAAAATGAGGCCCCTATGCCCCCTGGTCTGGACCCTTCGGATCTTAGGGACCATTATCTGGAAACTCGAATGACGGGAAGGGCGTCTCCCATGCAGTTTATTTTAAATAATTCAGATTTTTTTAAATAGATTCCCCCTTTCCCTATAATAAAGTTACAGTACCTTGTACAGGTATGGGATCCGTTATCAGGAAACCCGTTATCGAGAAAGTTCCAAATTACAGAAAGGCAGTCTCCCATAGACCCTATTTTTTCCAAATAATCCAAATTTTTAAAAATGATTTCACTGTTGTCTGTAATAATAAAACAGTAGCTTGTACTTGATCCCAACTAAGATATAATTAATCCCTACTGGAGGCAAAACCAGCCTATTGGGTTAATTTAATGTTTACACTATTTTGTAGCAGACTTAAGATATGAAGATCCAAATTACAGAAAGATCCATTTTCCAGAAAGCCCCAAGTATAACCGGTCCCATACCTGCGGCCTTGATCCAAACTTAGTTATAGATTCATCCTTATTAGGAATGCATTAATCCTGTTGGGCTTATTTAATGTTTCAATTAATTTTAAGCAGACAACGTATGGAGATCCAAATTATGAAAAGATCCCAGAAAACTCCAGGTCCCAAGCAGTCTGGATAACAGGTCCCATACCTGTACATGACCGTGGCCTAATTTTCAGCCAAATGCTTTAGTTGTCCAGTCTATGGAGGAGTGCAGTGGCTCTCTGATGCCTGGCTGTGCCATTAGCAGAGATATATTTTCTATTATATATAGTCTTCTATTCTATATTGTTTTAGTGGGACCTTACAAAAAGCATGGGCTGCACTTGGAATAAAAAAAAATAACCTTTTTGCCAGGATTCCATGAACCATTTCTAGAACAAACAACTGATATGAATCCCTACTTGAGTCAGTTGCTGCAGTTTCCCGGCTTAGTAAGATCTTTTTGGCCAATTTATTGGGTTGGGTCTCTGGATGCAGACAGAGTTAGAACCAAACTGTAGCCAATTAAAACATTTTCATCTTCTGCCTGTAACCAGTTAGAGCACAGCAATGTTCACAGGGGTAGACCAGCTTCAACTGGTCAGCCAATCAGAAACCAGGGTTGGACTGGGCTGGCGGGAGACTGGGGAAAAAAAACCCAACCTGTACTGGGAGACTGTCCAAGTTGGGGTTGTTTTCTCTGGACATGATGGGGACATGATTCCACTTTACACTAAATACATTAGAGGACATTATAGACAAATATTACCCATAAAGAGGATCACCAGAGGCCACCCCTTCAGACTAGAAGAAAAGGACTTTCATTTAAAGGAACAGAGTAGGTGGTTCTTCACAGTGAGGACAGTGAGGTTGGGGAATGCACTGCCGGGTGATGTTGTGATGCTCATTCTGTTAATGACTATAAGAGGGGGATGATTTACAGGACAGACATAATACAAAGGCTATTGTGATACTAAACTCTACAGTTAGTATAGCTATGGGCATATATGGTTTGTGTGAAAGATTGGAGGGGTGTGTGTGTGGATGCTGGGTTTTAATTTGGAGGGGTTGAACTTGATGGACTTTGTCTTTTTTCAACCCAATTTAACTAAGGGGCAAATTTACGAAATTCACGTGAAATGATCGAAGTTCGATCGAATTCGATCAAATAATGATCATACAAATTTTTCGTGAAATGGTATATGCAAATTTGCCCTCTTCGATCATCGAATATTGAATAGATCGAATGATCAGATATTCGATCATTCGATGATCGAAGGATTAAAAATTTAAAAAGTTATTCGACTGCCTACTTTGCCAGATTGAACCTACCAAATTGAATGGGAAGCTCCCCATAGGCTTCTGAGGCTAAGTGCTGCTCGAATACCATTCGTACGATTGGAGCGTTTGATCGTTAGAATTTTTCGGGAGCTCGAAGGAAATTTCATGATTTTTTTCGTGAAATCGAACGATCGGTATCCGATCGTGCGAATTCATCGAGAAATCGCATTGTGATCAAAATGATAGCGTGATCGAATGCTTATCGAATTACGAATTTGGTCGAGCTAATTTCCGGGAAGAATAGTAAATTTGCCCCTATGTATCTATGTAACCCTCCACAAGAAGCCAATAAGATCACCAGAGCCCCACTGACCACAAAATAAAAAAACGTAAGCATCACATTTCCATTTTTCCCCAAACGCCAGGAACAGAATTGCACAATAGACAGGCAAATAATTCCAAAAATAAAGAAAGAACAAGAGCAACTGCAAAAGCGCAGCTGGTAGAAACATGGATTTCCCCTTTAAATGGCTTTGGTGGAACCAGCGGAAAAAAAAACAGGAAATGAAAGAGCCACCATCTCTGTCGGAAATTTGGTGGCGAGAGCTCAAATCTATATCTCAAAAGCCGCCTCTGTAACGCAGTAAACATGGAATTCATCGCCTGGGGCTAATGTTGCAATAATTACAAACAAAGCTGCGAGGATCTCCCCCGTGTTATCCGAAGTTCAGCCAGGCCGCAATTAGAAATGCATTACCACGTGTAGCTGGCGCATGAGGAGATTTACCAAGCAGCAGCCTGCGGGAAATATCAGACAGAGGCCTGTGCAATTAATGCAGAAAGTCTTCTCTCATCTTGGGAAACATGGAATAAATTATGGCCACGTTTTGCAGTAACACTTTCATCCAGAGTACTCGGGACCTGGGGTTTTCCAGATAACGGATCTTTCCGTAATTTGGATCTTAATACCTTAAGTCTACTAGAAAATCATATAAACATTAAAATAAACCCAACAGGCTGGTTTTGCTTCCAATAAGGATTAATTATATCTTAGTTGGGATCAAGTACAAGCTACGGTTTTATTATTACACAGAAAAAAGAAATCAATTTTAAAACATTGGATTATTTGGAGACTTGGACCTGTAATTTGGAGCTTTCTGAATAACAGGTTTCCGGGTTAATGGATTCCATACCTGTACTTGATCCCAACCAAGATATCATTAATCCTTATTGGAGGTAAAACAATTACTTCGCCAGGTCTGACCTTACATTCTGTAAAATGTTCATCTTAGTAAATTAGCGTAGTTTTATCCCTTTGTCAGTGCGCAACTTCGCCTGGCGTAAGGGTGCGAAGTTTCGCAAGTCTATCTACTTCGCTAGCGAGTTTTCGACAGGGACACTGTTAGTAAATCGGCGAATTTGCACTTTAGTGAATTTGCACCTAAGGCGTAGCGTGCGTGCGGTGTCACTTTATGGCATTATTTCTCAGACGGCAGTGGAAATAGTTGGCATTTACACTTGCTAGTGAAGAGGTTAATACAACAGGCAAATGGGAACTGTAAAATAACATTTCTGGCCTAATACCCCTTCCAGGGAAATGTTTTATGGCTCAGCAAAAAAAAAAAAAAAAAAGATTTGTAGCTTTGATACAGGCCAAGGGAAACTCATTTCCAGCAGCTCTGAGATTATGGCGTGTCAAGCAAGGCATCCCTGTTATCTGTCTCTCCCTCCGCAGAGCCTCATTTGCACGAAACGCTCTAAACGTGTCTGAACAGCTCCGGAGATGAATGGCTGTGTATTCCCCACATTAAAGGTGCAGAGGCATTCAGAGTGAATTACACACAAGAGTCCACAAATTTCCTGGGTGTCAAAGGCAATTGCATTTATAGGCTACAGTGGGGCCCAACGCAGCAGCAGCAGCAGAATTTGTACAAGGAAAGCAAAGAAAGTCTTTAGTGCTGTACATATCTCTCTTTTCAGCCTTGCAGGGCTGGGGTTCCTAGTATAATCCCAATCACGGCACAAACAGTATGAGGTTTGTACTGTCTCTTCCCTTTATTGGAGTTCCAGGGGCCCTCCAGGAAATCTCAGGTCATAGACTCACACATCACATATGTTTCTCTCTTCTCCTTACTCACTCCTTACTCAGTAAAAATGATGGTTGATCCCAATGTTATTAATAGGGAAAAAGGCTAAATATACTGGAAGGCCAGTATTTATTTCCGGAAAAGGTGGCAACCCTACCTACCACCCTCTAGTCTCATCTCCATTTCTCCACTTTTGCTCTAAAGAAAGTAATGACAATGAAAAATGGTTGGGTGACCGGGGGGCCCCCACTGGCACCTGAGCCCATATGGAGTTTTCCCGGTATCCCAGTAGACCTTTCCAATACTGGGGAGCAGAGACTTGGTTCAATGAGAAGGAGGAGTCCTGGCACACAACAATGTCGGGAGATTTGAGGCTCAGGTGACAGTTTTAAGACTGGAGGCCCTAAATTGACTGTGGCTGTTCCTGAGTACATTTTCGGGTAGGAATTGTTGGAATGGGCCAAGATGAGATTTCAAGGGACAATGAAGGGGTAATAAAGAAAAAAGGAAAGCAAAATTCATTAGGGTGCTAGTGAATACAATCTCTAACCTTGGATTCTTGAAGATGGGGGATCAGAGAAACCCAAGGTCAGTGCATTTTTTCAGCTAAGATAAGAATTGGGTATTTAACCCTAAGCCCTGTGCCACCATCTTTAAGGTAACACAACAGCTGCCTTGTTCAATCTAAGAACAGCACTCAATAGTAAAATCCAGGTCCCCCTGAGACACATTCAGTTACATTGAGTAGGAGAAACAACAGCCTGCCAGAAAGCAGTTCCATCCTAAAGTGCTGGCTCTTTCTGAAAGCACATGACCAGGCAAAATGACCTGAGATGCACCTACACACCAATACTACAACTAAAAAAATATACACTTGGATTAGGAATTCAATTTTATATTGTAGAGTGAATTATTTGCAGTATAAACAGTGTAATTTAGAAAAAAAATTACAAAATATCCCTTTAAGGATTTCCAGGGTTCCACTGAAGTTGCCCAGGACTGTCCACATTCACAGTAAAGTTATCATTGGGAGTCAGCACATGAGCAGTATAATACGATCAGATATTTTACTATACTGCAAAAAAAGCCATGCATGTTCTGTAAGTTATAGCCTTATAAACAGCTCTTTGTGATGCCATCATTTATAAATGGAGCTTAGTCGTGTCATTTCTGTCACAGGACTCACTAAAACTTGTGTATTATCATAAATAAAGTACCCCTTGTTGGAAAATATGAGGATATTAGAAGTAACCTCGGAGTTCCATGACCTGACCTCCAGCCTTGTGCTTTCATATGGTCATGGAACTCCTTGGTGACTTTTAATACTCTTTTATTTTACAATAGGGGGTACTTTATTCACTATATAATGCACACGTCAACAGTTCTGGGTATCCCCAAGCAGTGGGATCATTAAAGCCCACCCTGGAGGTTTTGACCCTAATAATGCCATTGACTGAAGGGGATCCCTGGGCAGCCCTGATCATCAAGCTGGCGGCACAGCAGAAACAGGACAACTCAGTAGGCTGCGACATCTTTCAGCAACGGGAACACCAACCTGGGGTCCAAGTTTATTGATTATATCAACTGGAAGCTGGTCCAGTGGGACACCAGGAAAAAACCCAGTGGGCCCCAGCTCTTTTGGGTCCCTCCTGCCCAGACCCACTCTCTGTACTCCCTTTCCTTGCCTAACTCCGGTCATGCTGACGTGCCAATAAAAGACATGGGGGCCCAGGGCATGATATAGGGGGCTCCTAAGGCTGCCTTGGGCCCCCAATCCCAACATTTACTGGAGATGAACCCCCAATGAACTGCATTATCCTTTCATGCGATTCCCACTGCCAGCAACTGAAGCAGGTACTGGGGAGACTTTTTCTGTGTTCCGCACGGATGCCCAAAATCACCTTGAGCCGCTTTAGATTTCTCTACATTTCTATAAATTTTAATCTCACTTGCCTACCGGAACAGCCATCTAAATTTAGCATTTGGCCACTGTTGGGTCAGAAAAAAAAGCAATTCAGAAGTATTTGGATTGTTCAGTTGCCCAGACAATGGCTTCATTATGAGGAGTAACTGGATCAGGTAAACAGACCAGCTTCATTTTCTGGGTTTTGCTTGTGCAAAGTTGGAGAAAGCCCCGCTGTAATTAGATTTCGAGCGCCGATCACTCCGTAGCATTAAGCAAGAGTAGAAAACACCCCCCCCTCTCTCCAAAATGAGCCTTCCACGCCTTTAATTTGTAGTAACATGACAACAAAGGGAGTGATTTAGCGTTATTGTAGTAAACAGCTGGGGATTCCATTTCCAGTGATAAAATACATATATTATTATTTTATGAAGAGGTGGAACATCCTAGCCCCCCCCCATCCCGCATCTAATGCAAATCACCCCAAATTGCCTCAGTTTGCATCTGTAAGAAGGGGCAGTGACAGATATAAATCTTTGTAATAAGGAACAAATGCAATGTGGAGTGCAGTTTTACATTAGGAAGAGAAGGCATCCAGGACAGAACGGTCCATCTGGAATGTATATTTGTATGCGCATAATATTGGCCTTATTTATAGAGTTACATACAGTGCATTACAGTAAGACAATATTTCCCCATCTGCCATAATTACTTATTTGGTGTCTGCCCCAGTGTATCTTTATATCCCCTTTAATAGTAACCTATTTAAAAATTTGGCCTCCTACACACCCCGGAGTTTAAAGGGGCGGTTCAGCTTTAGGTTAACTCCTAGTGTGATATAGAATAGCTAATTCTAAGCAACTTTTCCATTGGCCTTGATTTTTTCCTTTTTTTTTTATATAGTTTTGAAATGAGCCGCCTTCTTCCTCTGACTCTTTCTGGATTTCAAAATAAAAACAAATGCTCTGTAAGGCTACACATTTATTGTAATTGTTAATTTTAATTTCTCCTCTTTCAGGCCTCTGCTATTCATATTCCTGCCTCTCATTCAGATTAATGCCTATTTGTAGGGTAATTTGGACCCTAGCAGCCAGATTGCGGAAACTGCAAACTGGAGAACTGCTGAATGAAGATCTAAATAATGCAAAATTGACTCAGAATACCACTCGCTATATCAGTGATCCCCAATCAGTGGCTCATGAGCAACATGGTGCTCTCCAACTCCTTGCATGTTGCCTTCCAACTCCTTGCATGGTGCTCTCCAACTCCTTGCATGTTGCCTTCCAACTCCTTGCATGGTGCTCTCCAACTCCTTGCATGGTGCTCTCCAACTCCTTGCATGGTGCTCTCCAACTCCTTGCATGGTGCTCTCCAACTCCTTGCATGGTGCTCTCCAACTCATTGCATGGTGCTCGCCAACTCCTTGCATGGTGCTCGCCAACTCCTTGCATGGTGCTCTCCAACTCCTTGCATGTTGCTCTCCAACTCATTGCATGTTGCTCTCCAACTCCTTGCATGTTGCTCTCCAACTCATTGCATGTTGCTCTCCAACTCATTGCATGTTGCTCTCCAACTCATTGGATGTTGCTCTCCAACACATTGGATGTTGCTCTCCAACTCATTGGATGTTGCTCTCCAAGTCATTGCACTAGGTGGGCTCAAAGCAGGTGCTTATTTTTTAATTCCTGCTTTGGGAGCAGGTCTTATTTGCAAAAAAAAACAAAAAACAAACAGACCCTCCTATAGGCTGTCAATACACACAGAGGTTACCAATAGCCAATCAAATCCCATATTTAGCACCCCTGGGAAGCTTTTTTGAATGGTTATGTTGCTCTTCAACTTTCTTTTTTTAATTTAAATTTGGCTTACGGGTAAAAAAAGGTTGGGGACCACTTTTACATCATACCAAATGCTATTTTAAAGGTGAACAACCCCTTTTAATGCCGTCTGCCCCCAGTCTTGGAACACTGTGGCTTACATGCTCAGTTATAAAAATAACCACAACTACTGTACATCTATAATACAGTATCAGCCCCCCCCCCCCATGCCCATAGTATACTGCAGCTGTCAAGTTTAATTTATTATTAATTCACTAATATTAATTCTTTTTCTCTTCTATTGAAGAGCTGGGAAGAATACTGGGATAATTTGCTGGAAGGTTCACTCTTCATTTAATATATTGCATATTACATAATAAACATACAAGGAAATGCAGCATATTCAGTGTTGGAGGCATTTGTACTTTAGAAAGGTCATTAGCGTGAGGATAAAAGCCCCTCTGTTCAATGTGAGCTGCTATGCAGTCCATATGTGATAAGAATGCACATGAGGATGTTTTGCATTGAAGCTGGCTGCCATACAGAAAGGAAAGCAGATGGGGCAAACATTAATATTTATAGTATAGCTGAATCCCTCAGCAGCCGAGTTGCAAGGGAATATATCATTCTGTGTAACCTACGAGGCTCGGAGACTGAAAGGGAATACAATAAAAAGGAGAGCTGAGGATCTATCCCTGGAGGCTTCTTCTCTCGCTTACTACCTCTATGTATGTGGCTATGGATCAGCGACTAAACATGGGGGGCTCCTCTGTTGGCTCCCTCAAATATAGATGGAAGATGCAATGCAACCGCCTTACACATCTTGATTAAAAGTAACATGCTTAAAGGGCAAGGAAAGGCAAAGATATAAAATCCCATTTTTACTTTCTTTAATGAAAAAGAAATCAATCTCCAATATACTTTAATTAAAAAATGTGTACTGTTTTTATAAGAAACCTGACTGTATGCAGTGAAATTCTCCCTTCATTTAGTGCTGTGGATAGGAATTGTCAGACGATCCCTAACTTCTGGCAGGGAAACAATCATACTTATGAACAGCAGGGGAGCCCCTGCCTTACTTACCAGCCATGCAGAACTCCAGCAGCTTTGTTTTTTGATCATTTATGACGATCCCTAAGAAGCCCAGATCACACTGAGCATGTGCACAGTCTTGGTCTTGCAAAGATGTATAACAAAGTTACAAGATGACAGCCCCCTGTGGCCAACTTTGAAAGCATAAATCATTTGTTTGATTAGGCTTGTGGTGCAGTAAGTTCATGTTTATGTTTAGTATACAAAATACACCATTTCTACCCTTATTCTAGTTTAGACTTTCCTTGCCCTTTAAGAGTTTATTCTTTCAAATAATAATATTCTTTTACGTCGGGTCCTTTGAGAACCTCCAGAAAGCCGGTGAATGTTCCTTATGAAAGTTTCACAGAGTAACAGCTTGTTTTCCATCTCTATAGTCTCATTCCCATAAGTTTTAGAAAGAAAAAAAAACACAGCCGTGTGCCTCGCGCTCTCGCTGGTGCATTTGGGAGAACGAAGCATAAAAAGAGAGTAAGGAGAACAATTATAAGTCCGCTTTCATTCGGGCCTGGCCATTGTTCCTCCATGCTGCTTTGGTTACTCAGAATAATGAACATAAAAGGCCATTGTACAAAACATTCTCCTCTCCCCCATCTTCCTGAGCTACAGATGTTGCAGAAAACAAATGGCCATTTCTCACGGTGCGTGTGGGTTTTTGTTTGTTTTTTTTTAAAATAAAGTTCTCTTCAGAAGTCGGAATCTCTTCTCACAGCTCTGAAGAGTAGGGTTTGTTTTTCTTTTGAAAGAGCTGTTAATATCCGCTAAATATTGGCCCAATTTCAGCTTCTAGTGACACTCCAGGTCGGACTGGGCTGGATGGGCAATGGGAAAAAGCCTGGAGGGCCCCGGCCCTTGTGGGCCCCACCAGTCTAGCTGCAACTGCTATGATCAAGTGTCCTGAGATAACACAAAGGCTGTTTCATTTTCATTTCAAATGTAAATTTTTAGAATTTTTGGCTCCTGAACTTTTTTTGAGCTCCTGAATAGTTTTGTGGTGTTCTGGATTAATACCCGTCTGCTATTGAATTGCAACTGCTGCCTGACTCGCTTACTGCTAATCTCTGCCACATATTGAGAGAACCAGGTACTTGCTGACAGGGGGGTTGGGTCATGAGGGGTGCCAGAGGGGACGGTGGGGGTCCCAGTGGGTAGGGTTGCAACCCGGAAGGTATTTTACCCGCCTAGCTGGTAAAACACCTGCTGAGCCGGAATTACAAATTTACCGTCAATGTAGTTGCCGGTAATTTGTAATACACTTAAAAAAGCCTTTGGCCCGCCCCCATTTCGCTCAGAACTTACTGGGTTTTTTTCAGGCTTCTGGCCCGCCCCCTTTTGCGGCATGGTGTGTGGCTCCACAGAAGAGGCAATTAGTCACCAGGCTACTAAATCCCCTCAAATTTGCCCATGATGTAGAGATTGATATTCCATGACAATTCGCAGTTGCTTTACGTTTTTTATTATTTGTGCTTTTTGAGTTATTTATCCTTTTATTCAGCAGCTCTCCAGTTTGCAGTTTCCGCCATCTGCCTGCCAGGGTCCAAATTCCCCCACCAACCATGTATTGATATGAATAAGAGACCGGAATATGAATAGGAGAGGCCTGAATAGAAAGTAATAAAAAGGAACGATAGATTTGTAGCCTTACAGAGCATTGTTTTTTCTTTTAGATGGGGGTCACTGACAGTGACTCCCCATTTGAAAACTGAAAAGAGAAGAAGGCGGCAGAGCTATATAAGAAAAATAATGAAGATCAGCTGAAAAGTTGCTTAGAATTGGCCATTTTATAACATACTAAAAAGGTGAAACTCCCTTTTAGTGCTTAGTATATGTGCTTCATGGAGTAGGGGGCACAAAGGAAGCTTCCTTTCAACTCTGGGCTTGCACTATATCTATTGTAATTTTGCTTTTGTTTGTCAAGGATCTTGATTAAAGGGCAAGGAAAGGGAAAGAAATAAAATGACATTTTTACTTTCTTTAATGAAAAATAAATCTATCTCCAATATACTTTAATTTAAAAATGTGTACCGTTTTTATAAGAAACCCGACTGTTTGCAGTGAAATTCTCCCTTCATTTAGTGCTGTGGATAGGAATTGTCAGACGATCCCTAACTTCTGGCAGGGAAACAATCATACTTATGAACAGCAGGGGGAGCCCCTGCCTTACTTACCAGCCATGCAGAACTCCAGCAGCTTTGTTTTTTGATCATTTATGACGATCCCTAAGAAGCCCAGACCACACTGAGCATGTGTATGTAGTCTAGTCTTGCAAAGATGTATAACAAAGTTACAAGATGACAGCCCCCTGTGGCCAACTTTGAAAGCATAAATCATTTGTTTGATTAGGCTTGTGGTGCAGTAAGTTCATGTTTATGTTTAGTATACAAAATACACAATTTCTACCCTTATTCTAGTTTAGACTTTCCTTGCCCTTGCCCTTTCCTTGCCCTTTAAAGTGGTATATTATTCTATAGTTGCTGTATATTATCCACAGAGTTCGACTGGCCTACTGGGCACTGGGAGGAGTCCCTTTGGGCCCCTCTGGTCTGGTATTGTGCATTGCGGTGCAGTGGGGGCAGTGAGTAGATGTTGACCCCTTACCGGCACTGAGAAGGGGAGTGGCTATGATTATGAGGTGGGGCTATTATGCAAATGGAGCAGACCTCTGGCAGCCAAAGGGTAGACAGAAGAAGAGGTAACGGGCGGGATGTAGAGGGATTTGGGTGTAAAATTGGGTTGGATCATGAGTGGACCAGAGGCAGAACAAATGGAGTTTACAATTTTAACAGAAAGTAACAGCTAATAAATTTGTAAAAGCATCACTGGCTGGTGGCAACCCTACTGGTGGGCCCTTGGCTTTGGTTTTCTGGTGAGCATGGCCTCCCAAGTCCGACACTGATTATCATTGATATTATACAATACATCCTAAAAGCTTTTACTGTGTGGAATAGGCAAAATAAGTCCCCGTAGTAAGTATAGCGCTTCTCAACAACCTCACACTCCGTGTCGGTGTGTAGAGCTTCAAAGTAACTGGAAAAAATGGTTGGAGAGCACAATTCTCTTTTCAAAGCATTTTCAATTTATTATGCAGAAAGTCCTGCACGACATGTTTCGGCCACAACAGCACCTGAGGAAGGCTGTTGTGGCCGAAACATGTCGTGCAGGACTTTCTGCATAATAAATTGAAAATGCTTTGAAAAGAGAATTGTGCTCTCCAACCATTTTTTCCAGTTACTTTTACTGTGTGGGACTAATAACTAATAACTAATAACTTACAGCTATGGGACTAAACATTCACGGACATTAAACCTTATTCAGGAACTGATCTAATTCCCATTTGAATTCTTTACATCTTGGATTAAAGGGGGAAAACTCTTTTCACATATAAAGTTATCTTTCACCGCACGGCATAAAGTAATTTTGTTTTTTAGCTCTTCAGGCAGAAGACCAATAATTCCACCCACCCAACGTTATGGATTATATTGCTTTCTCGGCCGAGAATTCACGCCGTACTCTGTTTTCTGAACTTGATACTCACCTCTGGCAAACTCATTAAGCATTATCTTTTCTTATCATCTATTATATTTTCTCTCGGAGAGATTTTGCAGTGATCTTAATTCTGCTGGATGGATTGACCATAAAACACGGGCGCCCTGGTTTCACCCTTCTTTCACAGAGGACTGGACGGGGGTGGGCTTCCCAGCATCCAATATTAAATTACAGTCTTGGGCAAAGCAGAGGACTCTGGCTCATGGCAACTAATGTTGCTAGGAATTAGATTGCACTTCAAGCCATTATTCATTGAGGTGCTTAACAACCGCTGCAAACCCGTTAGCACTTACAAAGCAGTCTGTGACTTTTTTTTTAGCTTTAGATCTTAAAATAAAAGTCGTATAGTGGTCTGGCACATTGCAGGCTCCAACTGCCCACCTACACCCATTCTTACCCCAGCCAAAGGTAAGAGAGCAACTGGGGGGGTTCTTACCAAAACTGAAGATAAGAAAGTGGCTGGGGGGGTTCTTACCCCAGCCGAAGATGAGAAAGCGATTGGGAAGGGTCTTACCCCAGAAATCGGCTGGTGGGGTTCTTGCCCCTACTGAAAGTAAGAAAATGGCTGGGGTTTTTTTAACCCCAGCTGAAGGTAAG
>CM044448.1:8517570-8533201 GCA_024363595.1 Xenopus borealis
CGAGCCTTCTAGTTTCGTAGAAAACAATGACGACTACCCAGCCAGCAGCAACTAATCTTCCCGTGTGACACAAATCTTACATGTAATTGTATTAGCCATTTATCTAGTAATGTTTTCTCTTTTATTTTGACAGTCGCTGCCGCTAGCAATATTTCTTTATTACTTTGGCAGCTTTCAGCGAGAATCGTGTTCCGTGTGCAGCAGCCATTAAGAGTCCATTTACAGTACAGTCCCATTAGAGTGATTGTTGAAAGGATATAAAATGCCCCTGTAATGTTCCCACCGTGGGGGGTTTCGACCTGGTGCGCACTATACTGCAATCACAGGGATGGCCTGGACTATTTAGCTCTCATCTGTCATCTTTAGAACTCTCATATTATTTTGACTGGGGCTCTAAAACGACTCCCAAGGCGGCAGTTGGAAGCCCAGCTGCCACAGAGGATTATGCCTTTCCCCTGCCGAAACTGTTTTCCCTTTTTCAGCATTTCTGCATCCTATTGCGCTTTTCTTCTTCTTCGCTGCAGCCCACATCTGAACATTACTGTTATTAACAGGGAAAGAATAGTTATTAAACGCATAATGCTAAAAGTATCTATTTACCCCTGAAAGGAGCGTGTAATATTGCCTAACGTACTACAGAGTTGGGTTTTATTCAACTTTCATTCTGAAGAAGGTATAGTCCCCATCTCCTTGAGTCATCACTGATGATTTAAATATCTGTGAATCTCACAGAAACTCTATTGTGGCTAAAAATAAAAATAAAACCAAAACATATAGTCTAGACCAGGGGTCCCCAACCTTTTTTGCTCGTGAGCCACATTTAAATTTAAAAAAGAGTTGGAGAGCAACACAAGCATGAAAAAGTCCATGTGGATGTCAAATAAGAGCTCTGATTGGCTGTTTGGTAACCCCTATATGGACTGGCAGCCTACAGGAGAGAATGTTTGGCAGGACATCTGTTTTTTATGCAACCAGAACTTGCCTCTAAGCCATTAATTCAAAAATAAGCAACTACTTTGAGGCCACTGGGAGCAACATACAAGGGGTTGGAGAGCAACATGTTACTCACGAGCTACTGGTTGGGGATCACTGGTCTAGACTATTGGAGTCATGTCCAGCAGGGCAGCAGAAGGTCCTGGGTTACAACTGGTTCCAGATCATATAGAAAATATTCAGCACCATGGTCAACTGGACAGCTCCCAATATGAAGAATGTATTATTTATGCAATACCAAATTATTCAGTGAAGCTGTAAAGCGGCTATACATCATTCCTGCGTGGGGTCGGACTGGGATGGCTGGATACCAGGAAAAAACATGGTGGGCTCCGGCACTCATGGGTCCCACCGGCCAAGACCCACCTGTGCACAAAGCTGCAAGCACAGCGTCTGACCTCCCTCCCTGCAGGACTGCAAGAAGAAGAAGGTAGAAGCAGGGGTGCTGGAGGGGGTTGTGGCTGCAGCGGGGGCCTGGAGGGTGGGATACCAAAGGCAGTAGCCCTGGTGGCCCCCCGGCCCAATGCTGTTCTCTAACCAGTTTCATATGCAATTGCCCAAGTAAAATGGAAAGTTACATGGTTTCAAAATAAAAACACTTTGCACTATAAATCTTCTTTCAGACGATTTAAAGGGGTTGTTCACCTTTGAGTTAACTGTTAGTGTGATGCAGAGAGGGATATTCTGAGACAATTTGCAATTGGTTTTCATTTTTTATTGTTTGTGGTTTTCTAGTTATTTAGCTTTTTATCCAGCAGCTCTCTATTTTGCAGTGTCAGCAATTTGGTTTCTAGGGTGCAAATTACCCTAGCAACCCTGCATTGATTTGAATAAGAGACTGGAATATGAATAGGAGAGGGACTGAATAGAATGATAAGTAATAAAAAGTGGCAATAACAATACATTTGTAGCCTTACAGAGCATTTGTTTTTAGATGGTGTCAGTGACCCCCATTTGAAAGCGGCAAAGAAACAGATGAAAATTGCAAATCATTAAAAAATGATGAAAAATAAATAATGAAGACCAATTGAAAAGTTTCTTAGAATTGGCCCTTCTACAATATACTAAAAGTTAACTTGAAGGTGAACCACCCCTTTAAGGTGGACATGTGGGCAGTAATTTGGGTAGTTTACTGCATATGAGGCCATAACAGGGAGTTTGAAGGGATCTCGGGGGTGGTAGTGTGTCTCCTCTGGGGTAGAGTCACTGGGGGTAGAGTCTTAAAAAAATGCAACCCTAGTGTGTTACTTTCTTTCTCCTTTAAAAGGGAAGACGATGAAATAACTCGAGTATGTGCAGATGAAAGGACCCTTAAAAACCTTGTCATTTGGCTTCATTTAATATATTTTCAATGGATCTGAATATTCCTTTTTCTATTTTTCTGCTCTTCAAAGCGAAATCTATGAAAAGCTATTAGGCGATCGTGGCACTCTGAAAGCAGATTTATTTTGAGCTACTATGCCCTGCTGTGTTTTACAATAGCCTTAATACAGGGGCCAGAAGCAAGACATGGAAGTAAAATATGCCGGTGTTAGTACAACCAGGCAATTTGGTGGCTTAGTATACTGTAATAGGGTAGAGGCAAGAACACGGACATTTTAATTGGCGAATGACAACCCTTTCATTGAAATCTTTTATTGGAAATTATATGGTGCAAACTGGCAGGGCCGCATAACTTCCAATAAAACATCTTAATGGCACATTATTCCCAACTGAAATGCCAGTGAGCTGGTCTACGGCAACAGTAGGTCGCGATGAGGATAAGTCTGTAATAAAATTTTAGATCAATGGTAAAATGCAGGTACATTTATTCAGATGGAGCAGTAGTGTAGAAGTAGTAGTGGTGGTGGTGGTGGTGCCCATATAAAATGGGCAGAATTTCAGAGATTCAAAGTGTAACCTGGTTCAGCCTGGGTAGATTGAGCTGTGACCTACAATGTCCTAATACTGTTAAAAATCAAGAAGGTTGTCTGGCATCCCAATTTATAGATGAAGTTGGGGTTATACCATCAGATTCCAGTCATGGGACAGATTAAATCAGGGTTGGACTGGGCCAATGGCAAAAAAAACCCCAAAAACCCCAGTGGGCTCCACCGGCCCAGATCTGATCCTCACCAACCTGAGACTAATGGAGCTCCCCCCAGCCCACCTGATTGCAGCTGCAAAGAGAAAAGTAAAAATACAAGCAGGGGGGTTGCAGCTTTGGCTTGTGGAGGACCCAAATGAGGCAGGATATCTGACAAGTGCATGGGGGCCCTAAGATAGTAGTTACAGTGGGCCAGGACTGGACAGAGAATTAAAATAGGCCCTGGCATTTCAGGTACACAAGAGGCCCATCAGCCCACATAGAGGCCCAAACAGCCCCCACCAGCCCACTAAATACTGACTTTCTATGGGACCTTATAGCAGCCCCTCTGGCATTTGCCCTAACACACAAATGGCCAGTCCGGGCCTGCAGTGGGCCCCAGACACCCCAGTTCAAGGCTGAATGAAATTGAGGTGGGGACTCCCATCAGTTAGGAGCAGGTGAAGTTCTTTAATGATACAAAACAAAAAAAATCACCGGCACAACAAGGATAATGCTATCAGGGCAGGACCTTGCTCGATTATTGCGGATGCCACGTTTCAGGGCGTAACCCCTTTGTCAAGTTCTTTAATGACCCAGTGAGGACTTAAAATGGTCCAAAAACTCCCACTACTGAACTGCATGGAGACAAGCCCATATTTGCGGGAAGGCCATAAAGTCCTGGTCTAGGGCTGCAGGATTTTAGGGGAGGCATACCACCCAGATGCATCCACATTGGTTCTGAGTCACTGGGGAAATGCAAGAGATTTGATAGCTTTTTATATTTCCCAAGCACCTTCTGGACCTGAAGTGTTCTGGACCTTGCACGTGTCAAGGGGAGGGTTGTGGGGGCAATGAGCAGTGGAGGACTCGGGGCGCCTGATCAGTAATTCCGGCCCTGAGTGGAGGTGGTGGAATCAACAACCCCACGTAGGTTCCACCAGTGCAGTGACCTTAATTGGATAGACCTGGGGAAGGGAATCAGATTCCCTTAGGGCCCTTACACACGGGCGTTTTTACCTGCGCTCCCCTGCGTTCCATTTTGCTGCGTTCAGCCGCAGGGGAGCGCTCAATTATTTTCAATGGGGCTGTACTCACGCGAACGCATGTAGGCGCCAAACACAGGAAAAATGCAGCATGTTGCAGCCGCTCCCCTGCGGCTGAACGCAGAAAAACGGAACGCAGGGGAGCGCAGGTAAAAAACGCTCGTGTGTAAGAGCCCTTAAAGCTAATCAGCCAAAGAGTCAAGTGGCAATACTATGGGGTTGGGGAAGGGGCTGATGGGAGTGTGGGGAGGCTCTAAGAGAACAGCTCCAGTGGGCCCCAGTCTGGATGAAATTGAGGCAGGACTAGGACCAATTTAAAGGAAAACTTTACCCCCAAAATGAATATTTAAAGGAGAATTCAACCTGTTAGAAAAAAAACAATGCCCCCCACCTCCATAGACCCCCTCTCTCCTCCCCCCCCCCAACCTAATTGCCCGCCTGGGAAATGCCCCAAACTGCTTACTTACCCCATGGGGCATATTCTGTCCTCGGGATTCGTGGGTGCCATCTTCTTTCTTCGACTAAGTCAGCGCATGCGCAGTTAGTCATTTTTCTGTCCAGAACAACTGCGAATGCGCCAAAAGTCATAAAATCTTTCCTGACTTTCGGCGCTTGCGCAGATGTTCGGGACTGAAAAATGTCTCCAACTGCGCTGAAAACGAAGATCTCCTTCCAAAGAAAGAAGATGGCACCCATGAACCCCAAGGACAAAATATGCACTGAGGGGTAAGTAAAAAGTTTGGGGTATTTCCGGGGGGGGGCAATTATGCTGGAGGGAGGGAGGAGGATCTACCTGGGGTGGGGTTTTTTTTTCTAACAGGTTGAATTCTCCTTTATGCAACAGTTTATATCATAAGTCTTGAACTCCCATTTACACAGATTTCCCCCAATGTAGAACAAGTTTTTGAATCTGTCCTTCATCAGAAGATTATTCCTCCAAGAAAGGAAATAAATTGCAGTTTGCCAGAGTCTACAGAATGATCGCTGCTCAACGACCTATTGAAGAACTGCGCTTTTTCTTCCACAACCTTAATCTCTTGCTGGTTTCTAATTACATTAATTAAGCTGCAGGAGGCCCCGCTCTTTCTATTCTTTTGTATGGAGGAAAGAAACTGAATTTTTCTTTGTCTATCCCTGTAAAATAAGTAACAGGGATAAGAGTTTAGCTATTTAAAGGGCAAGGAAAGTAAAATAGAATAAGGCTAGAAATGGTGTATTTTGTATACTAAACATAAACATGAACTTACTGCACCACAAGCCTAATCAAACAAATGATTTATGCTTTCAAAGTTGGCCACAGGGGGCTGTCATCTTGTAACTTTGTTATACATCTTTGCAAGACTAGACTACATACACATGCTCAGTGTGGTCTGTGCTGCTTAGGGATCGTCATAAATTATCAAAAAACAAAGCTGCTTGAGCTCTGCATGGCTGGTAAGTAAGACAGGGGCTCCCCCTGCTGTTCATAAGTGATTGTTTCCCTGCCAGAAGTTAGGGACTGTCTGACAATTCCTATCCACAGCACTAAATGAAGGGAGAATCTCTCTGCATACAGTTAGGTTTCTTATAAAAACAGCAGACATTTTTTAATTAAAGTATATTGGAGATAGATTTCTTTTTCATTAAAGAAAGTAAAAATTGGATTTTATTTCTTTGCCTTTCCTTGCCCTTTAATAAGCCTTGACAATATCTGACATTACTCTTGACGATACCCCCCAGTTAAAGCTTCATTGACGCCTTATTGGCTTATTATCAGTGCGTATTAGTATTTTGTGTCTGGTGCCAGCTTAGGCACTGGACCTCACCAACACACCACAAGACTTGGCCGGCGCATGTTAAAGATATATAGTGCATGAACCTTGAATGGAGTTCAGGTACCCCCAAAGCTGCCGGATTTAGCCTGGAAGCAGGACTGGACTGAGAATCAAAATAGGCCCTGGCATTTCAGGTACACAAGAGGCCCATCAGCCCACATAGAGGCCCAAACAGCCCCCACCAGCCCACTAAACACTGACTTTCTATGGGACCTTATAGCAGCCCCTCTGGCTGCTAAAGGTGCTGACCTTGGCATGGGCTCTCAAGTTGTTATATATTAAATGTTACAGCTTGGTGAAACCTTGCAATCAAGGGCATAAATGCAAAGGAATCAGACCCTGTGGTTGCAGGGGGGAGTGTAAAGATCCCAGTAAGGCCTTTATTAGTGAACAATTTAAATATATCTTGGTAGGACTGGACAACATAGCTTACATTTTTGGGGCCCTGAATTGAACTTGCTGTAGGGCCCAGAAATATCTAGTTACACCACTGCTTGAAATAGTCCTCCAGTTTGATTCCCCCAGTAGGGGGGGCTTCCAACACTCTCTGCAATGGTCTCACGGCTGACGCTCCATAAGAGCGCACGGATTCGGCAGCTTGCAGTCAGTTTGAACCTAAAGTTAACTGTGCAACTGAGCCAAATTGTGTTTGGAGTGAAGCTCTGAAGCACAGAATGCAGGAAGCATGTGTCTCCGGCAGAGCATCATTATCCACTGCCCATTATCCCCGGCCCCTATCCGGCACTTGCGCTTGAGTGAGCGCCTGCTGTTCAGCGGAACCGCGCCTGCTGCTCCTTCTTTGAGAAGTCATTTCATACAATTATCCTGCTAAATATTGATAGCTTTCAGAACTCCCGCCTCCTGCTAATTAAATGGCACACTGTGTAAAAATGTTAATTAAGATTCCTGTCAGGATGAAGGACAATTAGATCAAGGTATTAGTCTGGCATTGGGAGACGACTTTGCTTTTTGTGCCCTGCCTGGTGTTTGGGCCTGGCTCCTAGTCATGGAATTACAGGCCCATTACACATTTTATTCTATTTCTTCTAATAGAAATATTTATACATTTTATATATACAAATACTGTATATATTTATTCCATGGAAGAAGCAATTACCCGTGGGTGACAAAGCACCCGTCTTGCCATCACGTGAAGGTTGCAGAGGTGGTAGCATTTTTAATCAAGCATCAGAAATCAGAAATCGAAATGAAAATCTGCATAGAGGACATTAAAGGGAAACGGTCATGGGAAAACATGTTTTTTTTAAAATGCATCAGTTAATAGTGCTGCTCCAATAGACTTCTGCACTGAAATCCATTTATCAAAAGAGCAAATCTGACATGGGGCTAGACATATTGTCAATTTCCCAGCTGCCCCAAGTCATGTGACTTGTGACAGCACTATAGGTGGGAACTGCTTTCTGGCAGGCTGTTGTTTTTCCTTCTCAATGTAACTGAATGTGTCTCAGTGGGACCTGGATTTTACTATTGAGTGCTGTTCTTAGATCTACCAGGCAGCTGTTATCTTGTGTTAGGGAGCTGTTATCTGGTTACCTTCCCATTGTTCTGTTGTTAGGCTGCTGGGTGGGGGAAAGGGAGGGGGTGATCACTCCAACTTGCAGTACAGCAGTAAAGAGTGACTGAAGTTTATCAGAGCACAAGTCACATGACCAGGGGCAGCTGGGAAATTGACAATATGTCTAGCCCCATGTCAGATTTCAAAATGAAATATAAAAAAATCTGTTTGCTCTTTTGATAAATGGATTTCAGTGCACAATTCTGCTGGAACAGGACTTTTAACTGATGTGTTTTGGAAAAAAAAAAAAAAAACACTTTTACCCATGACAAGATTTAAAAAGATTTAAAGGGGAACACCATCGAAAAAGTGATAATTTTTTTTTACCTAATAGAAGAAAATGTCATTTCTATTGATTTTATTCAAAGTTTTTAACCATTTAAAAGATATGTTTAAAGGTAAGTGCTATTAACAGTAGCATTTGTAGAGGGAAATTGCTTCGAATTAGGTTTTCTTCCTTTGGGCAAATAAACCCAGTGGGCCTGCACCCCTTGTGGGCCCCACCTACCCAGATCCGTTCTCAGTTGGTCATAGGGTTGCCACCTTTTTTTTGGAAAAAAATACCGGCCTTCCTATATATTTATCTTTTTTTCCATATTAATAACATTGGGATCAACCATAATTTTTACCGGCCAGGTGGCAACCCTAGTTGGTGATCGGTGATCTCTCCCCTCCCAACCAATGCAAGAAAGGTAGGTGGATAGAGGAGGGTTGCGGGGAGCTTGAATTGGGGTCCCTGAATTCAGGGCCCCAGAGAGGGTGTTGGTGGACCCCAGCTATGGCAGCCCATGTGGGCCAAGACTCCCCCCCCCAGTCTGACACGGACAATTTCACCCAATCGTTTTTTCTTTTCTCTGATCAGTTCTCAATGAATAAATATTTGTGTGCAAAGTTCCCTAAAGATTCTATAAGCCGGGCCTATGATTAGCATCGCTCAATGAAGAACAGTTGGGGAAAAAGAAAATCAATACGGAATAAAATATTCAGTGTCACGGCATGTTAATAAAAGATTTTTGACCCCGCTAGTTTTAGTAATTACACCGCGTATAATTGCCTTCATTTCTTGCACCGCTGCGAGGTTTTCCAGTAAGTGATAAAGGTACCGATGGTGTTTAATTAATTAGCCAATTAAGATGGATTTTTAATAAAGCATGTATGTAAATGGGAGTTAGATGCGGTTTTTATGGAGAAGAGCCCATAGATCCCTAGGAAAAGCACACAGACACTCTCCAGGGCAACCCAACTGAGACCATGGGGATTATAGAGGAGAGAATGAGACTAAAACACTCAAATTATCTCATTCTTACTCAAAAGGACATTCAGTCGATTTTACTTGAAGACTTTAGGCCACAGCCAACACTTGTCTTTTTTTTTTAACCAGAAAATAGATTTCTTAAAGGGATACTGTCATTTTTCAAAACTAGAAATTTATCAGAGCTATTCGCCCATCAAAAATGTCTCGTTTTTTTACGCGTCGCGCCATTTTCGTCATGCGTCGCTGTTTTTTTGACGCGCATCACGTTTTTTTTCTTTTTACGCCACCGAATTTTCTTCAGGTGTATTTTCGCTGGCGTTTCGTGAATTTATTTGCCGGCGGCGAATCGTGGGAATTTGCGCCTGGCAAATAAATGCGCCCATAACTAATTTTGAACGCATCCTTCATGTATTTTCTAGAAAGTTAAAGCCAATGAGATTCAAATAAAATAGACATCAGCTTTGGCCAATGTCAGTTTCATATTTAATGCTACTTATTACAGATTGCCCAAAGCAGGAGTCTTGCAAACTCTGAAGGAAGCAGATTTTACAGTAAAAAAGTTTCAGCTTTAACAATTCTGTCTACAAAAGGCACAAGATATATTTTCACGCTTTAATGCTGACTGGGCATTTGGGAGGCGCAGCCAAAACTAATTTTCTTTTTCAGCTCTGTTGGCCCCAATACATGGTCTATAGATTGCTCTGATAAAGAGCTGGCAGTTTTACTCACTTTGCATTTAATTTAGCCTGGGCCCCCGGGAGAATGAATAAAATAGTCATTCAGACTTATCTTTGCATAGTTAAGTTCCTGAACAGGAGAAATCGCGATCACTTATCAGGCTGGAGGGAGACAGGAGTCAAGAGGAGAAAGAATTTTTCAGTAGATTAGAAAAACTTATAAAACGTTGCACTGGGGGGATCTCGAATTTCAGGCTAATGCGGTTTTACAGGAGGATTGAGAGTTGTATATGAAAGAGCCGCTAATCACAAAAATGAGATGTAATTAGAAGGAATTTGAGTGGAATAATGGGATCTTTTTTCAAACGCCAACATGCAACTTTAATATAAACTTCTTAAGAGAATTCAGAGCTTACCCTAAATAGGAAAGGCACATTTGCATCGTTAGCATTCGCCTTCATTCCTTGTGCGATGTCTGGGATGCGGAAGAGGTTTTTAGAAGCATTGGGCATTAAATAGAGTTTTGCATATGATGCTTCTTGTATGACCCAAATGTGTTCATTTATGTGTGGGATATGATTAAATAGGATTAAATATGCTCAAACTGAAAGACATACAGCAGATCTGTAGACGTTCAAGGAGAGGCTTTGCATACAGTGTAGGAGAGATACTCTGTAAACCGGGGCCTACAAACACCCACTTGACACAGTGAAATGACTTCTTATAACACATCATTTAATACAATTGGGTGTATAATCCATTCTAAGACCATTCTTGTGTTGGGAAACTAATTCCCAAAAGTCCTCTGGGTCCTCTAGAAGCTGCCCCCTAAAATTCCCCACTCCAGTCCCAGTTGTGCCAAATTCGTCTAACACTCTATCTGCCTTCAGCCTGCATTCTGGCCAAATCCCCTGACAACTCATTCAGTACTATTTGTGCCAAATTCATCTCTATCTCATCCTTCAGACTAAATTATGTCCAAATTCTTTAGCACCCTATCCAATCCCAGTTGTACCCTCTCCATCTATCTGCATGGAGTGGCATTCTGGCCAAACCCCCTGCTGTCGTATTCAATACCAATTGTGCCAGATTCATCTCTCTCACCCCAATCCCAGTTGTGCCAGATTCCTTTAACTCTCTATCTGCATTCAGTCTGAAATCTTCCTAGATCCCCTGCCACCCTATTCAATACCAGCTGTGCCAGATTCTTCTCTCTCAGTTTGATCTAGGACCAAAAACCTTGCCATTCTATTCAGTTCCAGTTGTGCCAGATTCTTCTCTTTCTCAGCCTGAATTCTGCCCTATATTCCCTGCTACCCTATTCAATGTGAGTTGTGCCAGATTCTTCTTTTTTTCAGCCTGAATTCTGCCCTATATTCCCTGCTACCCTATTCAATGTGAGTTGTGCCAGATTCTTCTCTTTCTCTCAGTTTGATTTCGGACCAAATCCCTTGCTTTCCTATTCAGTTCCAGTTGTGCCAGATTCTTCTCTTTCTCTCAGTTTGATTTCGGACCAAATCCCTGCTACCCTATTCAATGCCAACTGTTCTCTTTCTCAACCTTTAGTCTGAATTATGGCCAAATCAAATCAAATGTCGTCCTATGCAATCCCAGTTATTCCCAATTCCTCTCACTCTCTCTGCATTCAGCCTGAATTCTGGTCATACCTCCTGCTATTCTTGTCAATCCCAGTTGTGCCAGATTCATCTTTCTCTCACAGCCTTCAGCCTAAATGCTAGCCAAATTTCATATCACCATATTTAATCCTGGTTGTGCCAGATTCCTCTCATTCTCAATCAATTCCTTCTCTTTTAATTCTCAACAAATCTCTGCTCTGACCCAACAGTGTCCATTTCCCTTGCAGAATAATTTGGTTTCCTAAGGCATTCCCTCCCTGACTTGTTTTTATATTAGTGGGCAGTTGGGCACTGGTCCAAGAAAGAAATCGGATTATCAGAAATGAAGGACAGACTTTTATTGAAAAACTATAACAAAAAAAAAGTGACCATTTCAGTTTAAGTAGTAAAAGTGTATTAAAAATTATTTAATAAATAGTTTTACTGTGCTATATTCCTTTATTTCATTCCAGCCACTATTTATTGCCACGAATATAGCCATTTATGTTGCTATCTGTGATAGAGATATCAGCGTGTCCCCTGTAAGATTACTTTTGCAGGATCATTAAAGTAAAATATAGTCCATAAAATGGACAATCTAGTCCTGCTAAAAAAAGGGAAAAAGCCGTAAAGATGTGAAAAAATAAACTGGTAATCAATTTCTGTAATTCCGAAAAACTGCAGGAAACAAAGTGGCACAGAGATAATCAATTTATTTGTTAGTCTGGACTGATAAATATTTCAAAGCACCGACTCCAGAGAAACCAGCTATTTGTATGAGGAAAACCTAATGAGCATTTAGTCTCCAGGTCTATGGGAGCAGCTGCCCTCTTACCAACTGCACTTTCTCTACAATTAATAAATCATGGAAGGAGGTCTACCATTTCTCAGCAAAGAAAGGACCCTTCAGCTTTTGCATTTACAGGTTAGGGAACTCTTATAATATCACTTATGTATTATAACGGATAATGTACCTCCTACTGTAAATGATAAGGATATTAGAAGTCACTGAGGGGTGTGACCATATAAAAGCACAAGGCTGCAGGCTGAGTTATACAGGGAACTCTGAGTATCACTCATGTATTATAAGGGATAATGTACCCCCTACTGTAAATGATAAGGATATTAGAAGTCACTGAGGGGTGTGACCATATAAAGGCACAAGGCTGCAGGCTGAGTTATACAGGGAACTCTGAGTATCACTCATGTATTATAAGGGATAATGTACCCCCTACTGTAAATGATAAGGATATTAGAAGTCACTGAGGGGTGTGACCATATAAAGGCACAAGGCTGCAGGCTGAGTTATACAGGGAACTCTGAGTATCACTCATGTATTATAAGGGATAATGTACCCCCTACTGTAAATGATAAGGATATTAGAAGTCACTGAGGGGTGTGACCATATAAAGGCACAAGGCTGCAGGCTGAGTTATACAGGGAACTCTGAGTATCACTCATGTATTATAAGGGATAATGTACCCCCTACTGTAAATGATAAGGATATTAGAAGTCCTGTGAACCTTTTTTACCCAGTCAAACAGATCTAAAGACAGAGGTACAAGAGGTCTAAAGACGAAGATTGGGAATTTTCGCCAGGCGTCTAAATCTCCCAGTCTGCCCCAACCCTTAAAATTTGAAGGATCAGTTGACAGAAGGATTTTTAAAGTCCCAATACTGTATTTTTTATCTATAACGAACAAATGAATGAGTAAAATACAAGCTTTTGGGTAAATTTCACTAAGTATTGTTTCTCAAGCTGTTGTTGAACTACAGCTTTGTTGTAGAGAATTTTAAGGGATACACATAAGCAAAATTTGATCAAACTGATTTAAAACCAGAATCAACAACAACATACCCCTAATATCTGTAGCCCACCAGAACATACCTTCACCGGTACCTGCCAATGAATATAACAGTAATTTCACTGCACTATCCAGCTGCCAGAGGCTGTTCCTATTGCTCTGAGAGCCCTGAGCTCATTCTGTGTCTTTGCCAATATTCCAGCCTTGACAGGTATCCCTGTACTCTATATTCTGCTGCATCAGCAGAACTGGCAACCTTTCTCTATCCCTAAAATATGGAGGATTCAACATATTTTTACGTTGATAAAGCACTTACTCAGAGTAAGGTCAAAGCAAGGACAATGATGTTTAAACCTCATAAAAAAAGCTCAAAAATATATTTTTCCTTTAGGGGAAGCCTATCTTTCACCCCAACAAAGGCAAGTACCGGACCCTGGAGAGATTTTTATGTGACAGTTATATATACAGTACGTTCTAATAATGAACTACTTTTAACCAGCCTTATTTAGACCACTGTGTTTATACCTGGAATCTAAAAGTCTCTGTTAATTTAGTTGCCTTTCATTGCCATCTAGAAATAGAGGCTGATTCTGAAAAGGTCGTCTGGAGCAAAAGCGCATAGAGAATATACTCTAGAAACTGAAAACACGCACTTACTCTGTCTTGATGCACAATTTATATGATCAACTGCCCCAAATGAAATTTAGATGGGACCTTATCAGCGCAACATTGGAGCATGAGAACTGGGAAGAAGAAGTAGACATTATCAGTAGACCACTTATCAGTGCAGAAGAACTAGATCTCCTATAGACTAAAATCTGTCTGTTAGGCCTAGTAGACATCTTTCTACCGTGATATAGCACCAGAGAACTCATGAAACTTTTGTTATTTTATGGGAGAAATAAAACGTCTTGGACAACTCACCACTGCTGATGTTTCTTCAATAGGAAAAACTAGTCCGCTCACAACTGAGCTCAACATATCTAACTAAAAGAGCACCAGCTGAGTTTGAAATAACTTTTATGCTTTTAAGCCTTGTAACATCAATAGCCAAGGTTGAACTGGAGGGTCTGGGACCCACCAAGACAGTGGGTACAAAGGGCCTTATGGTTAAATCTAAGGGCCCTCCTCCCGGCGTCCGCCCCAAAACCCAACCCATATTTTTTTGCCTTTCTCCTCAACCTTTCACCTGTGATTGAAGGAGAGTGAATGTTCCAGCTGGTTGAAGAGAAGGCCTTGGCCAGCGGGGCCCATAAAGACAGGGACCATTAGGTTTTTTTCCCCCAGTGTCCCGCCAGCTCAGTCTGACACTGTCGATAGTCACCTGCTAATCTGTACCATGTCAGGAGGCAAGAAAAAAAAGGTTTTCTTGCTGTGATTACCCAGGAGGAAAGTTCTAGATTCAAAAGGGTTCAACTGATAGACCAATTTCAACCGGTTCTGTTCCATGAAGCCTTGTATTAAGCACATCAGGGTTGAGAAATTACTCAAATAAAGCTCCTGAACCTTAGCAGCTAAGCTTTGTGTTTGACCAACTTGTTAACACACCTGTTTTGAAGATCTAGAGTTCCAACACCCAATTGCAGGGTAGGAAATGTGGCACAGTTGAACTGGATCTACAACCAGGGCCTATACGAGAACCTGAAATCCTGGGACTACTCTGATAGGAACATTGATAAAACATAAATAGTTCCAAATGGTATAGGCTTTAATACAGTCTCATTGTGGAACTATGGATGAACTGATGGAACTCCTCTGGGCTGGGGCCCTTATATGAGGAGATCCTGTGGCTGTCCAGAACAACAACCTAGACCCTGGCCAAGCTGCATGATACCCAGGAGTAAGTTATAGTGAGTGCCTTGCTGCCTGTGATGTCCAGTGAAGTGACCTCTGAGAGCACCCCAGTGGGTAAGTCACCACGGAATTCCCACGATTCGCTGCTGGAGAATAAATTCGCAAAACGCCAGCAAAATTTCTGCTGGTGACAATTCGCCAAAAAAACCAGTTGCGCGTTATTTTTGACGCGACGCCGAAAAACGACGCAACAAAGTTGACGCGACGCGCGTCAAAAGCGTGTTGCGACTCGTTTCTCTGGAAATTCATACATTTTTCGGCGAAGTGAAACTGGGGAGATTCACCCATCACTAGTCTCCTCGTCAAGTACCACCTTAAGTCTGGACAAGGTATATATATATGTATACATATATAGCATCACATTCAGTAAAAGTATGAAGTATCACAAAGACCTGACAACATATAATTTAATCTTCCTTTATCTTAGAATTACTGGACCTGCTCACTGAAATCTTTGCCTCCTCCGTTGAGTGGGTTCCGTGGAAACTTAATCTATTAATGAACATCTACCTGAGTGAAAAATGAATCACAGCATGACTCTAATGTAAAAAGTTCATTCTCCCCGCAGCAGACAAAATGCCTCTGAAGATAAATTCGCTGATGTTCAGGTCAAACTCAGCTCATTACCGAGGCTGTTTAAACATGCAGAAATCAGGAGCAAGTTTTGGAAATGATGGGGCTGCAATTAGGGGAAAGGATGTTTCAGCCACTTGACTTTATTTTTATGAAGACGAGTCATTGAAAGCCCAGGTATAATAACCATCTACGCCATAAGTGTTTGCAGAATGCAGAAAGCTTTTTAATTCTTCACTTAGCCCTGGAAATAAGTGGAATATATAACTAAAATCAGACAAGCAATTATATGTCGCATCTGGTTAAAGGAAAAGTAAATGTTTTTCTTTTTCTTTCTGTAAATTTGCTCTAAACAGC
>CM044448.1:8615610-8637638 GCA_024363595.1 Xenopus borealis
GGGGGGGGGGGGGTAGGGGTTTAGGGTTTCTTTTAAATGAAGGGTTTAGTTCTCTTTTAAAGTGATAGGGTAAGAAGAGAACCAGAACACTCTATTAGTCTAGCTCTAATCACTAACTGCCCCATTGGCCTAGCTTCAGTTCACAAACTGACTCTATTAACCTAATTCTAGGCCAGCTCCATTAGTATAACTCCTGCTGCTGACTGACGCCATTAGCTTTGCTCCATCCCAGACTGTACTTCCAGCTCAAGATTTGCAGAATCCCTCTAGACTGGTTCTATTACCATTCCTGATGATCTTTATCCAACTAACTCTTCCATTAACTTAGATTATAGATTCTAGATTCACATCAAAACTATTAAAAATTCTCAACCCAAACCCCAAGCTGTTCTTGAAACTTCTGGTTCTTCATCAGAGCTGCTTCACCAGAAGCAATTGGGGATTATTTATGGATTTTAAATCCACAATTTCTATATAAACATATTTAAAATGATAGTATTCACTACTCGGGATCTTTGTAATATTTATTGCTGTGCCCACAGTAGGCAACAAAGACTGTAACCCTTAGGTGGTATTTCCTAGCCAGTGTGTGATCCCTAGAAGGTTTTACTAGAGCTTACTTAGTAGATGGATTGTGGCAGATAAGGGAATTTGAAGGAGGCTTATTGGATTCAGGTGGAGGAGACTTGGAGAACTTGTAGTGCTTCACATCAACGCTACTCCATCTGCATAAATCTGAACGCACCAGCAGTTGGTGTAAGTACAATTACAAGGGATTGCATGGATCGAACATTCACCATGGTCTTGCAATCTCAAAGGACCCCTTGGTGTGGTGTAGACATTAACAATGTTGAACATGATGGAAAGTTGCTTTTTTTAAACCCAAACAAAGTGGCTATGTAAGTAATCGCATATGTCATGTGACAATTTACAACCTCACAGGCCAGAAATGAACACTACGTGGCATTATTAAACTAGTAGTTCAGCAATATATAGTTGGTTAGAGAGGCAATATTTGCCCCAGTGCCCATAAGGGTTCGGATATGCCTCCTGAAGAAAACTTGGTTAGAGGTTCGAACCTGCCCTTGCAAGTCACACCCAGACTTGACCAAACCAACTGAACCCCTGCTCATGTTCCAGTAAGACCCGTTCCTTAGGTCAGAGTTCCCCAACCACCGGGCTGCAACCCAGAACAGGTCCGCGTAGCTTAGCCCGCAATTAACAAGTTGGGTAAAAATATATGCCGGCACTCCGAAATGGACAATGCCGCACCAGAATTGGATGCAGATGCACCAAATTGGATGCCGACCCCCCTCTGACCTCCACTGCCGACCCCTGCCAACCCCCCCGACCCTCCTTGACCCCCAACCCCTCCCCAACATCCCCCCCGGTCCTTGAAAAATGTTTTGCCTTCACACCGGTCCCCGAACCAAAAAAGTTGGGGACCCTGCCTTAAGTGGTCCATGGTTCAGAAATGTCCTACCTGATTTAGGACCACTGGGAATTATGATTATGATATGAAAATATCAGCCATAAAGCAAGTCAGATGTGCTGTGTAAATTGTGTTCCACTGCATGTATTGATAATGGTGTCTCTTTTAGCTACTCTACACTGGAATCCCTAACTGCCTGGCCCTTGATCTGTTACAGATAAGTCATGTTTGTTTGAGTGACTGACCTATTTGGAAATCAGTGTGAAGGAGCGGAGGTTGGAAAATCAATACAATTTCATTAAGGCTGGCGTTCAGCAAACTGACATCCATATATTTACTCTGTGCAATAGGGCCACGCTAATTTACTCTTTTATACCTCCTTTCTCAGTAATTGCTTGTTTTACTGCCTGTTGCTGCGTCGTTCCTTTCTGCTTCAGTTAAAATGAGGACCAGGTTGGCTATCCTATCCTTGGTCATAATCTCAGTGGGGCCACAAGCATGTTGGCCAGGGCCAACACTGGGTGGAGCAGTGATGGTACAACTAGGTGCCCCATTGCAGAAGGATCCTAAGAGATGCAAAATGTTGACGAAGAAAAAGGACAGGGCTTTTGAGGGAATAAAGTGAGTTTGGATGAATTATGGAATGGCGTATAATGGGGCATGGCTATGGCAGACAAGGGATGAGGCCAGATATTGAATTCAATTGTCCATATATTTATTGAGGTCCCATTCTACTTGGCAGACCCACCATCCAGTTAGCCCAAGCAGAGTTGGATCAATAACTGCTAAATACGTAGTATGAGGGTCCTTGATTTCTTGTGGTTTTCCAGAAAGTGGTCAACCATATTGGCCATAAACTGTAGTATGTAGCTCTGCCTTTGCTGCCCTGGTTTGGGGGTATGTGAGGTGGATTGATTTGTTAGTTGGTGGCTGAAATTGATTCTGGGTCACCTTGTGTTTTTCTCAGGGTGTGGTTTTCTCCCCACATTTGTATGGGTTTTTTATGGACTATGAAGATTTTCATTCATCCAGGTCATGGTATGTCTGATATAAGTAATTCTAAAACAACTGGACTTGCTGAGTAATAATTGAAGACGTTTCACTACTCATCCGAGCAGTAGAAATAAAAAATATATACTCACATGCGTCCACACATCACATGCATTGGTCATGCAGTAATAACCTTAAATTGGAAGTTTGCCTTTTTTCCTTTGTTTTTCATCTTTTATAAGGCTCCAACTCCAGCATTCAGTTCAGGATTTTGGTTTTTAATCATAATCATAGCCCTTCCTAACCCTAGTTTGCATATGCAAATAAGGATTTGGTTTGGGATTCGGCTGAATCTTTCATGAAAGCTTTGGGATGCGGCTGTATGCCAAAATAGTGGATTTGGTAGTCATTTTTTTTATATTTTAAAGATTTTGAATTATTGAGGATTCTGTTAAGCAGGTCTCCACTCAATAACATCCTAGATTTTTGGCTGCCAGGGTCAGTGACCACCCCCCCCCATTTAAAAGCTGGAAAAAGGCGGCAAATAATATTAAAAAAAAAATAAAAAGCAAACAATAAATAAAGACCAACCGAATAATTGTTCAGTTTCAAAATTATGATGAGAGTTTGCCATAAATTGGTATTCCTTTAATAAAACAGAGAAAAGCATTACAAAAGAAAGGGTTTATCATAAAGACTATTATTATAGATAGATGGAAATCTAGCCTCTGCCTGTACCAAACCCCATTCTGTTTGCCTCCACAGATTTACATTTCAATCAGAATTTTTTAATCAATTAGGCTGCCCATGCCCCTTGATTTTTCTTTTCTGCTCGCTCGCAATTATTTATTCTGTGTGTGATGGCAGATTGTGAGTGATATCACTTGAAACATATCAACTGACATGGTCTGGAAATTGTTATTTTAATCATTCAGAGGATGTCAATTGTTAATGACCCCCGAAGATTTAACCTCCGTTCACAGAAGCCGATATCATTGGCTTTTAACGTACGAAAAGCAACGAGGATTTGGTGAAAAATACATTTCTCGTTGACTCATTACCTTGCCATATGAAGAAATGAAGAAATCGGTTTTCCTACCAGTGCTGTGAATCAGACACACACAATCAGTGTTTACTTATATCCAGTGCGCCGAAGGTTTAAAAATGGCGAATTTAAAAAACACAAAAGGCGTCAAGTGAACAACAAAGGCCACGAGGGAAGAATTTGTTACACTGAAACCTTCTCTGTCTGGTTTTATTTCCTAGGGAGTTGGGTCAGTAGGAGTTCCTGAATAGCCTATGCAAAGTAGATGTAGATTTATTTCCGCCCTGTTTGTGTGAATGTAAATTTAGCTTGAAAAGGTCTTTTGTAAAGAATAATAAAAGAAGAAAAATCCAATTTTCATGAGTTGGTCAGCAGAGAGATAACCAAACAAAAAGCCATTATTTAATTTCAGGCGCCTGTAATGCCAGCTTATACGTCTTGAACTTAAACTAGGATGGTATCTGTGGCAAACAGACATCTTAACCCAAAAATTCATCCAATATTTGGGAAAACAATCTAAATCTTTGTTTGTGTGTGTTTTTCATGTAAACAAAGAAAAGGTTTTTTACAATTTGTTTTTAAGTTTTTTGGCTGAACTTTGGGAAATTTAGCATTTATTTCACAATATGACATTATAAAGTAAGGTGGCAGGGCAAAATCTGGAAAATAAAAGGTAGAGTTTTAGTCAAATAGGTTAAGCATTGAGTTGGACAGAGAATATGTTCTGTTAATATGGTAGGGGAAAGCATGAGGCTTAAATGGATTGTGCCAGATTGACTGGAGAAAGGAAGAATAATTATTGAGTTGAGTTGGTTGAAGCTAGTGTTGAGTTGAGATGGTTAGGCAAGCATCACAATGAGATGGCACACATTGAAATGGGTGGTGCAATCATTCAGTTGAGGTAGATGAGGAAAGTATTACAATGTAAGATACGATGGGGTGACAAACACCAGCATCAAATAGGAGGGTCAAGCACTGGGGCAAGACTGACAGGAGAATCATTGTATTGAGATAGCAGATATTGGGCTGGAGGTTGGTTTCAAATGGGGCAAGTACCATGTTGATATGTAGGAAAAGAAATAGAGATGGAAAAGATAATCATGGGGGTTGAGATAGTGGAAGAAGCATTAACTTTGGCAAAGCAAATGGCTGGAACAGGTTATGGGTTGACACAGATTGAATCCTGATGAAGGGAGGTTAAACCCCCAAAATGTTGTTCATGCTGGTGGTATAATGTCCCCTACTGTGAATAGTGTGCATGCGCAGATCCGTGAATTTACTACTGTTGCTAAAGGGCTTGGATGGATTGATGGAGGACCAGCACCACCACTGCAGTGAAAGAGGAGGTAGCTATAACACATTCATTTGACACAGATTGAACAAGGTTTGAGTTGGAATTGATAGGGCAAGCTTTTTGCTGAAAAGGTTTTACAAATCCTTTGGCTGATATGCGTGGGGGAGCTTTGAGTTGAGAAATGGGCAGCATTTAGTTGACATGGGCAAAGCAAACATTGGAATATGATGGTATTGGGTTGACATGGATTGATCAAGGATTAAGTTGTAATGCATGTGGCAGCTCTTTTGCTGAGGAGGTTATAAGAATAGTTGGGTTGACATGGCTGGAGGAGCTTTAGGTTGAGATAGTGGAAGCATATAGTTGAGATAAGTAAAGTAAACACTGAAATAAGATGGTTAGGTTGGTTTTGTGTTTGCTATGGATTAGCCTGGAATGGATGGGGCAAGCTTTTAACAAAGAAGGCTATTAAAGGCTTTTGTTTGAGATGGGTGGGGAAAGCATTTAGGTGGCACAGGTAATTCAAGCACTGAAATAAGAATCTTAGGGAAGATTTTAGATTGAGACAGATTGAGCAAGAACTGAGTGGAACTGGAGGGAGCACTCAGAAACATCATGATCTGACATCCTACCATTGGGTTTGAATGATTGTTATTTGAGATGGTTGGGGAAAACTTTTAAAGGAGATGGATGGGTCCAACACTGGGTTAAAATTAGATGGACATTTGGCATCAGAAACGGGGTTGGACCTTGAAAATACTTAGGTAGATTATATTACCTACAGTTTAATACAATGGCTTTAAAAAAATCATTTCATTTCATGTTAACGTTGCTTAGATAACTACTGTTTACAATATTTTGAAGACATATTTCAAGGTGAGCTTCCCCTTGTTATTTTTCTATGATAGGCATATAAAATTGCTGGAGTTTAGTCGTGGAACTGTATCACCTTCGCCCTGGAAAGAGCCATATAGAGATGGATGACGAGGGAGGGGGCTCACGTTGTCCCATTACCAATTTCAATAACAATAGATTGAAACCATGTACAAACAGCACACAATCTGTGATCAGTACAAAAGCCAGAGCCTGCAGCCTTTCATTACCAGAGCCAGCGAGAAAGAGTATTAATGATCCTATAAAAGATATATACACAGGCAGAGTCTAAACTAATTCCTTGGGCTCTGTCCGGCTAAAGGACACTCAGTCCCTGAATCTGTACAGCCATCCCTATTAAAGTTTAAAAAAAGACTGACATCCGGTAATAAGGTCACCATCTGCTTGAACGCTCAAAGCTTTGTGCGTGGTCTTGAATTTCACAGCTTCGGATAATGAGGGTCAGAATAAAGGCGTCAACGAGAAAAGAAGCAGACGGCATCTTTCATTAATAATAAGGCAGAACCATTTCAAACAATCTCTGCTTTTATCTGCTTGCCTTGACTTGGTGGTTTCTATTATGTTCTCTGTGTGCCTGTGACAGTGAGATTTCATTAGCTGCATTTCAGTATCTGAGATTTCTATTAGAGGTGAGCATCTTCCGTATGGTTACACTGAGGGTTTTACTTTTTACTACGGTAGTAGCAGTAGCTTTACGGGCTACTACCTGGGTTGCCACCATTGGCCTCTAAAGAAACCAGGCAAGAAGGCAGACTGATGATATCTGAGGAATGGATGATAATATTGGAAGGTGGAGCAGTGACTTGGGGGGGCATATTTGTGATGAGGCGAGAATTGGAGAATTTTGTCTCGGTTTCATAAAGTTTTATGCAGTACCAGATTTATGTTTGTTTTAAAGGGCAAGGAAAGTCTAAGGCTGGGGACAGACAGGGAGATTCGGGGAGATTCTGTCGCCTGGCGTTTTTTAGCAGGCGACAATCTCCCCGAATTTCCTTCTCCCTGTCTCCCGTGCACACGCGGCGCGGCGATTTCCGGAATCGCCCGAAGTTTCCTCACGAAGTATCTTCGGGCGATCCCGGAAATCGCCGCACCGCGTGTGCACAGAGCCGACGCTTTTACATTTCAACTAGCGACGGACAGGGAGAAGGACGTATTGTCGCCTGATATTAAACGCCAGGTGACTGAATCTCCCCGAATCTCCCTGTCTGTCCCCAGCCTAAAGGCTAGAAATGGTGTATTTTGTATACTAAACATAAACATGAACTTACTGCACCACAAGCCTAATCAAACAAATGATTTATGCTTTCAAAGTTGGCCACAGGGGGCTGTCATCTTGTAACTTTGTTATACATCTTTGCAAGACTAGATACACATGCTCAGTGTGATCTGGGCTTCTTAGGGATCGTAATAAATGATAAAAAAACAAAGCTGCTGGAGTTCTGCATAGCTGGTAAATAAGGCAGGGGCTTCCCCTGCTGTTCATAAGTATGATTGTTTCCCTGCCAGAAGTTAGGGACCGTCTGACAATTCCTATCCTCAGCACTAAATGAATGGAGAATTTCACTGCATACAGTCGGGTTTCTTATAAAAACAATACACATTTTTTAATTAAAGTATATTGGAGATAGATTTCATTTTCATTAAAGAAAGTAAAAATGGGATTTTATTTCTTTGCCTTTCCTTGCCCTTTAAGTGTTTGGGAAATTCAGTTACTGGAGACCTCTTAAGGTAAAAGACAAAATGTATTTTTATTTTCTCACATAGGAAACACATTGGTTTGGGGAGACTTGCCCCTGCCAAGCCTTCATTAAAATCTAGTGGTTAAACCACCAATGGTTAATAGCCAACACTGATGCACCAAGTAAATTGGATGCTAAAGATGGAGACCAACATTGGGTCGGGAACCTGCAGAATACCTGCAAAGTGGTCCAGTTTCTAGCAGAAAGTCCCAGACTAACCAAATGACCCTGCTGGAGGTCTGTAGATACTCTGCTGGGGTACCAGGGTAAAAGTGGGGTCTGCACTGCCCAAAACACTCTAAGGAAAAAGCCATTTCCCCCCTGACCTGGCTGATATGTCTCTGAAGTGATATCACTTCCAGTCCTGGTTTCACAGTTCCCTGGTCAGTAGGTAAGATAACAACATGTGGGAAGGTCAGGTAGTGGGTCTTTGGAAAGGCCAGTGTCGGACTGGGACACCAGGAGCCCACCCAAAAACCTTAGACCAGGGGCCAACCAAAAACCTTAGACCAGGGGCCAACTCTCAGTACTATTATGCTTCCTCTCCTCACTCAACCTCTATTTTCCTAGTTTCTTTTCTTTACATACTATAATCTATTATTCCATCTATGTAGCCTCTTTGTTCTCATAGAAATAGGGAATGGCCATGAAATAGGCTAAATGTTTAAAGAACAAGTAAACGTTTTTTTTTTTCTATCTCTAAATTTGCTCTAAACAGCCCCTCAAATTAATGTACCTTAGTCCCTGCTGCAAGTCTGCTCTGGTTTCTGTGTTATCAGCAGCTTGTTTCACCTTCTTCCTGGTGCAGAGTGAAGCCCTGCCCCTTAGCTTACTGAGCTGACCTTATATCTTGGACTAGTCTTGGAGATCATTTGCATACTATGACATAGCAGAGAGCAGTGTGTGTAGCAGCTTTTGCTTGGGGAAACTAGCTTACTAATGAAACACTGGCTCCCTCTTCCTCTCTATTGTGGAACAGCAGCAAATGGACTGCTCAGTAAACTAAGGGGCTGGGCTTCACTCTGCACCAGGAAGAAGGTGAAACAAGCTGCTGATAACACAGAAACCAGAGCAGACTTGCAGCAGGGACTAAGGTACATTAATCTGGGGGGCTGTTTAGAGCAAATTTAGAGATAGAAAAAAAAAACGTTTACTTGTTCTTTAACAACATGAGGGCCCACTGACACCTGGGCCCACCGGGAGTTTTTCTGGTATCCCGGTGGGCCAGTCCGACAATGGGAAAGGCATAGCATTTCAGCGGGTCCTGGTTGGGTTAACAAGCTCCAACACTCCTAGGCAAACATGTGCACCCCAAATGGTAACGTATATTAAATTCTGTCCCAGTTGGTGCATCATGTCAAGCTATAGTGTATTTAAATTAATAATTATGCTTAACTGTCTTCATTAAAGAGCCCAGTGTTCCTTTATTCTAACGAGGCCAGGCTAGAATGTCTACTCAAGACAATATGGTAATATGGCAGTTCCCATATATTGTCACTTTCTGAATGACCTTATAGGCAAAAATGAAATTTATGGGCTTTAGCAGGTATGTGGAAATTGGAGAAGTAATTGCAGTAATATTTTCTCAGCTGAGTAACTTGCTAAATACTTAGGTTTGTATTTGCTTAGTGAACATGTTAGCAGCGAGCTATTTATCTGTTATTAGTTTAGCTGAGCTGCCGCCTCCTCACCATCTCCTTAATATATACTTGGTTTGCTACACTCAAAGCATTGCAACACATTAAACATAGAGATGCCAAAGAATTTCTCAAGGGAATCAGCTCTAACCTATGTGAAATGTATGATGATGCCTTTCAACAACCCTACATGCCCCAGGGCACATGTCATTGATTGTGCAACCGAAGGGATTAATTCTAATTTTTCAATTTCCAGCAGGCCCGGACTGGCAATCTGTGGGTTAGGGCAAATGCCAGATGGGCTGCTATAAGGTCCCATAGAAAGTCAGTATTTAGTGGGCTGGTGGGAACTGTTTGGGCCTCTATGTGGGCTGATTGGGCCTCTGTGTACCTGAAATGCCAGGGCCTATTTTTATTCTCAGTCCAGTCCTGATTTCCAGTATACTCTCACACTTTCCTTAGGTATTAAGGGAGTACCAATGGCACCATGCTTCTATGGTATCTCTCCCTGCAGTAAAACACACAGTTGCACTTATGCATCTGGAACAATTACACACAATCACACGGAAAAAGGCCTATAGAAGCCACTAACATTGGAAGCCTTGGAATTACTGCCACCTTCGTGTTCTTGGTAGATCAAGGGTTTCCCCTGCATCAGTAGGAAGACTTGTGTGCAATTCATCTAAATGTAACTGTACCTTGGTTAGGTAAGCCCTTGTCCAGCTGGAGAAAATGGTTAAATTCATGGTTGGACTGGGACAGCAGGACACCGGGAGAAATGTGGGTGCTGAACACCCCCCCCCGATCATGGGCGCAAGGAAGAAGTGTGGTTCAAGCTGTGAGCCCATGGGTTGGTGGTGGCTGGCTGGTGCCATATGTAGGAGCTGGAGCTGACGACTTGGGTGGGAGGCTTCAACTCATTAATATTCCCACCTAGTATTCTGATATGGTTGTTCCCTAAGGAGGAGCCTCTGCTGCTTATTTCTAGGGGGTTATTTGTTAAAGGGAATCTATGGTCAAAAAATGAAAACCCCTTTGGCTTTGGAGAGTTAATAGAACCTTTTTTCCAATTTTTTATGAGCAGTTTTTTAGGCAGAGCAATCATATCCCCCATATACCTGCATCAGCTTTAGCGTCGCGCAAAACCTTCACAGCCCATGGCCCGCCTGCTTCTGTTAGTCCCCGCCTACCAATGAAAAACGAGTAGGCAGTGATGGTTTGCAGACACCTAGGGATGGGCAATTTTTCCCCTTGTTTCACTGTGAAAATAATACCCATAAACTTGAATAGCGTTGAGTGTCAAAAAAAATTTGGCAAGCGTCAACATTTTCTTTGTTGACGCCCATAGACTATAATGGGTGTCTGCGACATTTTGCCCACGGCAAATTTTTGGCAAAGCGAAACGGGACAAATTCGCCCATCCCTACAAGAAACCTGCTCGATGTGCCTCACCATCACTCCCACCGTCGCTGCCTACTCGTTTTCCATTGGTAGGTGGGCGGGGACAAGCAGAGGCAGGTGGATCAAGAAGAGGAGATGGCCATAGGCTGTGAAAATTATGCGCAATCCTAAAGCTGATGCAGGAATGTGGGGGGGGGGGGGGGATTTCCTAAAAAACTGCTCATAAAAAATAATTAATCGCTATTGGAAAAAAGCCAAAGCCAAAGGGGGATCAAAATTGTTGACCATAGAGTAAAGTCTGAATGCCAAAAAAAAAATTGAAAATTTTTAGTTTTTTTTAACTGTAAAATGGAAAAATCCAAAAAATCCAGCATCTCAGACCTACCAAGCTTGTATGTACGTCAGTGGGAGAGGTCCCTATCATATTTGGAAGTTTCTGTGGTCTGAGCTGGAATTAGCATGAACATCCGACTATTTCTGACTTAATTATGCACTTGATCCTTTCATTATCCTGAGCACTTTAAGATAGAGTTGCCCTTTAACTTGAACACAGAAGAGATAAATAGCTAAGAGATATAAATAATAAGCCTCTCTCGTGACCTTGTTTCCTAGCAGTTGATAAAAATATGCACCAGCAAACACAACGAGACAACTTCCACGCCATTAAATCATTAAACAGGTGATGCAAAGTCAATACGACGCCGGGCAAATTTATCTAGTTGCACATTGCTCTTCAGCACATTGATGAATTGGGGCTGGTAGAAAGACGTTGCGTACAGTAAACCAAGCGCGGCGGAATATAATCAGTCATGTAGTTTAATTAACAGGAAATGATTCCAAGTGATTTATGAACCCCACAACCAAGTTCTAGCCTAAAGGTGAAGTTCGGCTACATACTAAATATGGGTGAGCTGTGTTTTTATTTATATACAGTAGTTGTGTTCTGATTTATTTCCACTCTGCCTTCCGACTCCTAATCCTCTTTCAGGGACTCTGAAGATCCTGGTCCGGTAAACGACGCCTCGTGATATTTGAAGGGGACACTAGTTCCCCATCTCTGATGAAAATGAACTGGTTCTCTGGGGAAAAAAAATCAAGTCCTACAAAGATTATTCACAATATCTGATCTGAAGAAACCAGACGGGCGAGTGTCACAAGTTAGAGTCCTGCGCGGGTCCATTTTTTGGGACCCGTACCGGACCCGTACCCGCAACCCGCAATCCGCAACCCGGACCCGCGACCCGCATTCTTACCTGCTTGGACCCACGACCCGACCCTACCCGCAACCCCGTCCCGCGACCTGCTGACCATCAAGAATCAGAAGTGCTGTCATTCTAAACCGGAAGTGACATCATCGGAAGCAGCCGAGATCAGAGAAAAAGGAGTAAAACAGGAAGTGCTGTCATTGTGAACCGGATGTGACATCATCAGTAGTAGAAATGCTCAGAATATAGCGAGATCCGCGACCTGACCCTCAACCCGCCAACCTACAGAACCACCGGCCCGCTTCTATACCCGCACCAAGAAACTCTACGAGCAACCCACAGGGTACCGCATGTTAAAATGTACAACAAAAAAAAAGGATTGATGAAAATTTTATGACATCGTGATGGGAAAACTGAAATAGTAATTTCTGCCAGGTTTGCATATTTAATCTGGTTTGAAATTGATCTTCGCTACAAAGCAGCCTTCATGTGATTGAGAGGATTTCAATGAATAGTAGACATTCGCCCTTGATAATGACCACAAGTTTTAAGCAGGGGTATTTTAAGATAGAGCCATGTTCCACCAAGACCACGCTAAATAATATCTAGTCAGACTAATTAAAGCCCCAAATGAAATTTAGGAAACTCCGACCTGGAAAGTAGAGGTGCCACCTTACAAAAAACACTTGCGTGCCTTTTTGAAAAGTGTGGGAGAGACTTGTCCACTTGTCTCATTCAGTGGTTTCCAAATTTCCCCCAGTCTATGCATTCTGTTTATGAGCACTGTATCCATGAATGATGGGAGGAGGTAGGTACATAGGTGCCCACCATCTGCCCTTTTCCAGACCCTAACTTGCACGTCATTCACAGCTATGGCAGACAGTAAGCACATACAGTAGATGGCCTACACCCACCAACGCTATGCTCTAAACTTCTGCCCCTTACTGCTCTAAACTTCTGCTCCAGATCCAAGTAAATTACACCTTTGGTGAAACCAGGACAGGTAAAATATTGGGTTGGTAAGTCTACCAATAGATGGTTTTCCAACGGAATACTTATAATTATATAAGTATGTATATATAAATATGTATCAACAGCTTATCTCTGTTTGGGAGTTGTTTTGGGAGGAAGCTTAGTGGGGCTCTAAAATGATTGTACTGTGGGGTCCAGTAAAATCTACCTATGACGCTGATATTGTGTAAAGCTGAGTAAAGCTCCAAGTTGTTGGTGCTATGACTACAGTATATGGCTGATACAGTTCATTGATGTCTTTTTTAACATTGTTGTGACCCAAGATGGCCCAGCCCAAATTTTGGATCTCAAAGTGGAGCTTGGATTGGAAAAAATCTGGAGACTGAGATAACCCAGGAACCAGTCTTTAAGCTTCTTCTGCTCTGTAACTACAGTAGGGACTAGAGAGAAAGCAAAGGCAAAGTCATACCCTCAAGTCTTTGGTCCTCTAGATTGGCTTGATTTTGTAACCCTCACCCTCCAGAAATAAATCTTAAATCTTAAAGCCTTCAGTCAAGAGCACATACTTGTAGCTAGCACATGACGTCGTTGAAAAGCAGCATTCAGAGTGACAAAATTCAATGTATCAGTCCATATTGATGTCTCCACAAAACCCAGATAGTACCCAAACAGAACTAAGAAAAATATTCATTTCTCCTTGAAAAATAAAATAAACGTGACTTATCCACATATTGTGAGTTTTACAAAGGGGGCAATGTAATAAATACCATTATTTATACTAGTTCTAGTAACCTCTAGCAACAGATGTTTCCTTGCATGGAGGGTTGCTTCTCCGCCGCAATCTACCGTGGCATCCACCAGCATATTCCACAGCTGGGATCTGTGATACTATGCCTTTAAGATCTGCAAGGTGATGAATGGGTTGGTTTTGCTTGTCACTGACTATGTCATTTTAAGGAAGAGAACTCATGGGGGTATTGATCAGATGTATTGATTGATTATAACTGATCAGCAAAATACCTGAGTATCAGGAACCTTGGCTTTACTTATACTCCAAGAAAGAAAAGGTGCTATTCAACATTTTAAATAAATTACTGAAAGCAATCAGACTCTCTGTGCCAAAATAACAGATTAATCTGTGACAAAGATCAGTGCGGTGCTTAATCAGATCGAGCACTGATTGATAGAGTGTCAGTATGGGCTTTAATCAGCAAACTGCGCTCCAATTTTCAGCTATTAAATTGGCCCATCTATGTGATCACATCAGGGTCTGTGGATCATTTGTCATGTTCTATAAGCAGAGGGTTTTAAAATAGCTTATAGTTGTGGGAGGCTGCTAGCGATACATTTCACATAGCCACCGAATGCCAGATCCTGTTTATTGCATTTTGTTACGCCCCCTCCAGCAAGCTCATTGCCCTACAGTAATTCATATCATTCTAATGACAGAGAAACACAGTGGATGTCATGAAACAATGATTTATGACTCTAAGTATCGGGAACAACTGGCATTCTATAAATGGAGGAAACAGGACATTGATTAGCAACATCTAGACATGGAGATATATAGAAACATTGGGGTAACAGTCACCCTGCTATAGTTCCAGGGGTACCCAGGGTACAAATAAGCACTCACCCCAAATCTCCCCCTAACTGACCTTCAGACTGGGCCCCCTTAGCTCATAACAAGGTTACAGATATATAGAAACATTGGGGAGTCACCCTGCTATAGTTCCATGGGTACTTTACTAAAATGGCATATTTACCCTTCAAAATAACTCAATATCCTTTTTAATTTCTATAGGAAGATCCATTATGGCAAGTCTGGCTCCAAACAATGCAGATGAATTAAAATTGACATTTCAGCCCGCAAATAGCTGTTTGAAATTATGAAGCATGACATACTCAAATAGGCTTGTAGAACATTTAAATCTGCCCTGGCCAATGAAACATTTTCAATTAAAAAAAACAGGGATTCTGTAAGTATTATTGCCTCTATTTCCCAAGCAGTGAGGGTTGGTGCAGAGACACAGTAAGTGCAGTGGTTGTGCAGTGATGCACTAGCGATGCTCTCAGACTTTTCATTACAACTTGTAATACACTCCGCTAGATTTTATGCTCCTGTAATGGGTTTAGACAATCATTTTACAGGCTGGGTTCTCTATATATATATATATATATATCTCATCCAATAAATTTCAGAGAGACGAGTCTGGGTCTGGTGAAAAGTGAGGATTTTTCTGTTGATATTTAGTTTAGTTTCGCAGGGCCGGCAGCATACAAATTTTTGAGGATCTACACTAGGTGCTAAATTGTACAGCTGCCCATAGCAACCAATCACTATTGAGTTTTAATCAGTCCACTACAGATGAGAATATCTAATTGGCTGCAAGGTGGAACTACTCCAGTGCAATATTTTTGTCCAGATCCGGTGATCATATGGCCATTGTAATGCAGTCAGGTTGGAGATCAAGGTGCGGGGGTCAAAGGGTAATTGTTCAGGTCACCATACGCAAGTAGAGGCAGCCATGCATGAGTCTTGTCTCTTATATGGTCCATTGTGAACATGGTATTTAAAAATAGTACAACAAATAACTAAAGTTTCCTAGGGCCCACAGCAACATCTTCTTAGGACCCCTCCTGGCTGGGCGTCTGTTTCCCAACTTCTGTCCTTGTGCCTCTATCTATTTATTAGATATGTTGAAAAATAGACCACACATCTGATCAACAGGTGAATGGCTCAATTTGCCTGCCAACGGCTATACATTTCCCACTACACCTTTCGACTTTGTGACTGTAACTACAGAGAAAGCAGACCCTGTGGCTGCAGGGATGTCAAGGGGCCCCATGAGGCATTAATTATGAAATGTCAACATATTTTTGTAAAAAATGAAAAACTCTTGATATGTTGGTGACCCTAAATGAATTTACTGTGGGGCCCATTAACATCTAGTTATACTACGGTTTGTGATATGCGGGTTGACCACAGGTTGGGCTGGTTAGGGTTGAAATATGGCCAACCATTGTGGTTAGGGTTGGGTGCAAGTCAGACTGGGGAAGTTCACTCCACTGCTCCCGAAATCTCCCTGTCTTGTAATCATCTACGTAACCATCACCCTTTCCATTCATATGTTTTTATGTTCTAATTTCATTGTCAAAAATTATAAATACAGGGCCACTTGCCCTGACCCTTGCCTCAGGAGGCAGTTACAGGGGGGCCTCAAGTAGAGCCGAATTTCTTAGAGAGCCGAATTTCTGCTGGTGCAAAGAACGCTATTGTGCTCAGTAGTGATACTGCCCCCTTTCACATGCTCCAATGCTGATTTTGAAGCGTGGAGTGGGTGAGGGGGTGGCGGGATCTGGGCTACTGTCTCAGGTGACCCGGCCAGCCACTTGCCCCACCCCTTTGTGTGCAGTGACATTACAGGGCTGTGGATCTGGCAGAGACAAAAAAGTCCAGACTAGGGGTAGGTCCAATGCCCTTCAAGAAGTACCTGCCCAGTGCCCGCCAATCATTGCACCCTAGGCAGGTGCCTCTTCTGCCCACCCCTAGTTTCAGACCTGCTTTTATCCATACATGCACCTCTAGATGTGTACCTTGGGCCAAAATGCCTGTTACTCCTGCTTTTCTCAATGAAGTGCAAAGTACAGGGAACTACTGTAGATGCAAATAAACCCTGCAATGGAAGGGCATGCTCTTGTATATGTAATATGTTCTCTGTAACTCCTGTAGTGAAGAAATGTTACTGCTCAGGATCCCTTTGCACCTACTGAACTGCACAATTAAGCCGCATATGATTCAGTTCATATCCACTCGGAAGGAAGTAAATACTTTGCACGTTCTTTGGAAAATGAGCCCTAAGAAGCAAAAGATTCCTAAGAAGAAACAATTCATGCTCCAGTATTAAATTAGTGGCCCTTGGGGGCGTCCTATTGGGGGCGTCCTCTTGGGGACCCAAGCCATTTCCCAAACCACCCTTGTTCTGAATGAGTATGAAATAATGGTTGCGTTTCAATGCTTTTTTGTGGCGAAGGTGGCGACATTTTTCCATCAACGCAGAGCAGGTTCTCAGATGGCAGGTAAAACGCGTTGGCAAGAAGAGATCACACTGCTATCTGCTCTCTGTAATTTGAGGCACAAGAGCTGCTTTGGATTCCAGGGATGTATAAGAAGCCACAACAATATAATGCATTATTTATACATTATTTATGAAGGGATTAACTGACAGCGCGTTTCGCACACAGCAGAAGACACAGTTTCCTCCCCACAAGACACAAACCAAGAAACCTTTATGTTGCATTTCAATGACTTCTTTGCCTTGCACCGCGCCAAGGGGGATTGCAAAAAGGATTTCCCAGTTCATATAGTTAGAGTTTGCTAAACACTAAAATTAAAAAATAAGCCACCTGTGCTTGGTAACCTACAAACGGTGTGTCAATAACCACCAGAGTAGTCAGAGACCCATAAAGCCATTACTTAACAAAGAGTGGGACGTTTCCTTATTGTCAGTAAACAACACTAGCCAAAGGTCCCACTCATACATTATAGAGGATAACACACCCCTCAGTGACTTCTAATATCCTTATCATTTACAGTAGGGGGTACATTATCCCTTATAATACATGAGTGATACTCAGAGTTCCCCCCTGTATAACTCAGCCTGCAGCCTTGTGCCTTTATATGGTCACACCCCTCAGTGACTTCTAATATCCTTATCATTTACAGTAGGGGGTACATTATCCCTTATAATACATGAGTGATACTCAGAGTTCCCTGTATAACTCAGCCTGCAGCCTTGTGCCTTTATATGGTCACACCCCTCAGTGACTTCTAATATCCTTATCATTTACAGTAGGGGGTACATTATCCCTTATAATACATGAGTGATACTTAGAGTTCCCTGTATAACTCAGCCTGCAGCCTTGTGCCTTTATATGGTCACACCCCTCAGTGACTTCTAATATCCTTATAGAAACTCTGTTGAGAAGAAGGGCTACATTATGGCCTATATAAACTCATGGATATTATTAGCAGCAGAGAGAGAGTGGTTTCCTAGTAATAAACACATATCCAGTAGCAGCGCAGCTCTCAATTACATAACCGCTGTATCCACCACATAACGGCCCTGCACTGTTATTACTAAGAGGCTGTAAAAATATTCAATTACATTTTCCTGACAAAACTTTTTTTTATTTTCCAATTAAAAGATGTCACGGCTATATGGAGAGCTTGCACTTAACGCACTCTATTACCTGCCATGCTATTTTATTCCACTACTTCAATGGTGGTTTATTAGATTAAAATGTAAGTGATGTGTCCCCGTGCATCAAGGTGACCCCCTAAACATTTTATTAACTAGTAACCCTTTCATTTCCACGCTCAGTGTTTGTTCACGTATTGAAAAAGACAGTAATGTTGTTATTTTGTCTTCTTCTCCCATTTACATGGTTCTGAGTCATAACATAGTCGCAGCCTTTACTTAGTACAGGTATGGGACCTGTTATCCAGAATGCTCGGGACCTGGGGTTTTCCGGATAAAGGATCTTTCTGTAATTTGGATCTTCATACCTTAAGTCTACTAGAAAATCATGTAAACATTAAATAAACCCAATAGGCTGGTTTTGCTTCCAATAAGGATACATTATATCTTTGTTTGATACAATACAATACAAGGCACTGTTTCATTTTTACAGAGGGAAAAAAGAAATCATTTTTAAAAATTTGGATCATTTGGTTAAAATGGAGTCTATGGAGTCTGTAATTCAGAGCTTCCTGGATAACAGGTTTCCAGATAACCTTTCAGCTTGTTTCCTTTCAGCTTGTTTCCCCCCCCCCCCCTAAATAACTAATTGACCCTCCTGGGGGTGAGGCAAAGATCTCTTTTATCCTTGTTTTTTTTTCTCTTTACAATTCAGGAGTGATGTCATAGTAGTTACATAAAGATGTTGTGACCTCATCATTATTTCTAGCATGTCAGTGCTAACACTGTTGACGTAGCTGAGTGAAATTGTCCTGTCCACCATTTAAGGGCTGGGACAGACAGGGAGATTCGGGGAGATTCTGTCGCCTTGCGATTAATCGCTGGCGACAATCTCCCCGAACTGCCTGTCCGCCGCCTGTTTAAATCAAAAAGCGCCAGCGCCAATACACGCGCGGCGCGGCGATTTCCAGAATCGCTAGTCGACAGAATCTCCTCGAATCTCCCTGTCTGACCCAGCCCTAAAGGTGGTTCACCTTAAAGTTACCATTTTAGTCTGTTATAGAATGGCTAACTGTAAGCAACTTTTCAATTGGTCTTCATTGTTTATATTTGATACTTTTTAAATGATTTGCCTTCTTCTGACTCTTTGCAGCTTTCAAATGGGGGTCAGTAAAAAATATATGCTCTGTAAGGCTACACATGCATTGTTCTCTGTCTATTCAAGCCTCTCCTATTCCAGACTCTAATTTAAAGCAATGCATGGTTGCTAGGGTCATTTTGGATCTTAGCAACCAGATGGCTGAAAATGCAAACTGGAGACCTGCTGAATTAAAAGCTCAAAAACCTCAAATAATAAAAAAAAATTTAAACCAATTGCAAATTATCTCAGAATATCCCTCTCTGCTTCATACTGACAGTTAACTCATAGGTGACCAAACCCTTTCAATGTGAAACATTTTAAAAGGCTCCCCCGAGTTTACCTCCGAGCTAGCAATAATTGGGCCTGAAATTTGAAACATTTTTATTATTCTACAGCTTCGGCTTTTTTTCTTTTCTTCTATTAGCCATAGAAAACAAAGCTTCTTTGCAGGTGACACATTTCAGAGGATGTCGCACTTGTTGTCATAAAACAGATTGGAAGGAAACAAGATTGGATTCCTGGTGCTGACAGTTAAATTAATACAATGCTCAGTGCCTGACACTATGTGACAAAACACCTTATTTTCTATTACAAACAGCGGAAGAGGCTTTAGAAGAGGCTCAGGACTTGACACGATGTTTCAGACTAAGTCATTCTCCAATATGGATCTATATGAATGGCAACAGCAAATAATTAGACTCCAATGGGGTATATTCTGCTTTGTGCTCCAGCTGGGGGGGGGGGCATTCCTTTGGGTTGGGGAGACCAAGCACTAATTGGGGGGTTGGGGAGACCTAGCAGCAAAGGAGCTCTATTCTATTTATATCAATACTATGGAAACTGCTTCTCATATAGACTCTAGTCATTCTGTAAATCCCTAAAGTTGGGTGCTGACTTATGACTAAGGGTGGTTTATTATTTAGCAACACATTTCATTATTACAAGAGTTTGAGTTGTAGGAATTAACTTCCACAAACTCCTCCCAAAATACTGAGTGCATCTTTGATCCTTGGCAACATCTTTGTGCGTGCCGATGCAGACTTTCAGTTATAGTTTCCTTTTATTAAAGGGATATTGCCATGGGAAAACATGTTTTTTTTTTCTTCTCAAAACACGAGTTAATAGTGCTGCTCCAGCAGAATTCGGCACTGAAAACAGATTTTTTTTATATTCAATTTTGAAATCTGACATGAGGCTAGACATATTGTCAATTTCCCAGCTTCCCCCAGTAAAGTGACTTGTGCTCTGATAAGCTTCACTCTTTACTGCTGTACTGCAAGTTGGAGTGATCTCACCCCCCCCCAGCAGCCTAACAACAGAACAATGGGAAGGTAATCAGATAACAGCTCCCTAACACAAGATAACAGCTGCCTGGTAGATCTAAGAACAACACTCAATAGTAAAAGCCCATGTCCCACTGCGTACTATTCAGTTACATTGAGTAGGAGAAACAACAGCCTGCCAGAAAGCAGTTCTATCCTAAAGTGCTGGCACAATGTGAGAACTCACCCTGGTGGTCTAGTGGGACTGTCATTCCTCTTTGCTGCTGGCTTCCTAGTGCGCGCCGCTGATTGATCTCCCAGTTTTGACCCTTTGCCTGCCTGACGACTCCTAGCTATCCGCCTGCCTCGACCCAGCCTGTCTGACCACGGAACTGCCTATTCCTGCCTGTACCGTGATCTTCGGCCTAATTGACTCTAACAACAGTCGTGCCCCTTTGCTTGCCAGAACTCCTCGCCTTGATCCTCTTGTTAAGTCCAGGTGGCATCCGAGTAAGCTGAGGGCTCCTCCCGAAGCCAAAGGCGGTCACACTACTGGTGAAGCTGAGCCGAGACCAGGGAACTTGGCATCTGTTCTGGTTTAGGGTGCTGACCGTGACACACAAGTCACATGCATTGAGGCAGCTGGGAAATTGACAATATGTCTAGCCCCATGTCCGATTTCAAAACTGAATATAAAAAAATCTGTTTTTCTCTTTTGAGAAATTGATTTCAGTGCAGCAGAAGTCTACTGGAGCAGCACTATTAACTGATGCGTTTTGGAAAAAAAAACATGGTTTCTCATGACAGTATCCATGACACATTCAGTTACATTGTGAAGGAAAAACAACAGCCTGCCAGAAAGCAGTTCCATCCTAAAGTGCTGGCTCTTTCTGAAAGCACATGACCAGGCAAAATGACCTGAGATGCACCTACACACCAATATCACAACAGACAAAAATGCTGATTCAGGAATAACATTTTTTATTGTACATCATAAAAATCATGACAGAATGCCTTTAAACAGGTCCTTTATCTAGTGTTGGGTTGTGTCATTTGCAAATGACCCCCTTAAAGGGAAAGTAAGCTAAAATGTCACTTATCCTTCTTGTGAAACTGCTTGCATTGTAGGATAGAGTATTTTTTCAGATGTGTTGGGCTCAAAGTCATCCTCATAATGGTTCTCAAATACATCATAGTGACAAAAGTATACAGACACCCAGAGTGTCGGACTGGAGCGTCTGGGTCCCCCCACCCCAGTAGCAAAACTTGCCGGCAGCCTACACTTAATCATTAACAGATGTTTTCTGATATTGCCCCATATTGTCTTGTCTCGACTGCTATAAAATAACTCATAAAGGAGCTGAACAAAGATCTGCAGATCCTACTTAATGGCTCATATCATCACAAGTTTTTGCTTTACTTCATCGCTGTTGGGTCATTAACCATTCTGGGACATGCAACCCTTCAATGGCCATATACTGCCTGTCTCTTTTCTAACGTTTCGTTAAACACCATTTCATATGTTGCACACATCCTTAATCTTACAGTAATGGTGCCGACTTGCTTGCTTTTTAGTAATAACTCCCCAGTTTTTGTTTTTAAAGAAACACTATATAAAATGTCTTCTTTCTTTATCTCAAAAAGCAACAGTTCTGCCCTGCTTTATGGCAACTGAGATACTAGCTTTCTGTATAACAGAGCATTCTATCCTGGAGGCTGCACAGATCTGATCCCCATTGGAAGCAGCAGTCCTGTCCTGCTTTATGGCACTGAGATTCTAGCTATCTGTATAACAGAGCATTCTGTCCCAGTGGC
>CM044448.1:8638494-8649121 GCA_024363595.1 Xenopus borealis
CATTATAGGAAGCAGCAGTCCTGCCCTGCTTTATGGCAGCTGAGATTCTAGCTATCTTATTTTACAAATAAATAACAAAAAAGAGAAAACCAATTCTTTGGAATTGCTCACAGCGCCTTTATTGAGAAGGAATAATATTCTGCACAGGCAATAAACCGACAAGATAGAAATATAATACAAAATCCATTTGGCTCTTCAATATAAATAAAATGGCGGATTCCATACTGTGAAACATATATAAGGAGCACTTGGTGCCCCGTCCCCGCTGATAGCCAGTAGATTAACTGTCCACACCAATCATCTGGCAGAGCAAGAAATTCCAAGCAGGAGGGAGAAGCTAAATCCTCCCAGGTAGGGAGATAATTGAACCTTTTTTTTTTAAATCAAAATGCGCCTGACACAGCCCATCTGTTTCCATGAGGAATCGCTGACATATGAGCCTGCAACCGCCAGCCACCATTTCTTTTCCTAACATGTTATTGATTGGGTGCTTAGAGAGATCTCTGGATGGAAATTAGGGAAAATCAATAGCAAATCTGTTTTATCCATGTATTTTATCTCAGCTCCAATGGCATGGACAAAAGAATATTGCTATACCATATTCAAGGGCAACACAAATGTATGTTTCGGGCTGCAGGGATGTAATGGATCTAATTTTTAAAGTAAATTCCAAACCTTGTGCTTTGGAAATGGGCTCTCTACTATGGATGGGTGGGCCAGCCTAAACCCTGCAAATAAACCCAATAGCCAACTACCACTCCAGCCAATAATGGGTGGGTGTCAGGCCTGACTCTTTGACAACAGCTTCTTCTTCCATATCTTTTCAGAAAGTCAGGGTTGGACTGGGCCAGCAGGACATTGGGAAAAAAAACCCAGTTGACACTGCCAACCCCAGCTTATCCTCACCCACCCAAACTGTCATCTCCCCAGATCACAGCGCAGTGTAAAATTCATATTGTTCTCAGAGGTCATAACTGGCAACTCTAAACTCCCTTTAATTTGCTCCTGCAATGGCTTCACTACCACTACACAAATTCACCAAAATGCTGCTTCTCCCTCACAGCAGCACTTCCTTCTTGTCTGCTTCTCTCCCTGCAGCATTTCCTGTGCAGGCCATCTTCCTGTCAGCTTCTCTCTCAGGACTTCCTGTGCAGGCCTTCTTCCTGTCATCCTCTCTCGCTTTCTCTCAGCACTTCCTGTGCAGGTCTCCTTCCCATCATCATCATCATCTCTCTCAGTACTTCCAGTGTAGGCCTTCTTCCCGTCATCCTCTCTCTCGGTCTCTCTCTCAGCACTTCCTATGCAGGCCTTCTTCCCGTAATCCTCTCTCTCTCTCTCAGCACTTCCTGTGCAGGTCTTCTTCCTGTCATCTTCTCTCTCTCTCTCTCTCTCTCGCACTCTCTCTCTCTGGCTCTATCTCTATCTTTCTTCCTGTCATCTTCTCTCTCAGCACTTCCTGTGCAGGCCGTCTTCCTGTCAGCTTCTCTCTCAGGACTTCCTGTGCAGACCTTCCTTCCTTTCATCTAACAGGGGTGGGGACTTGTACAGAACAACATAGAAAAGAGAAAAATTTACATGGCTCCCCTATGTTGTCATCACAGTACTCCGCTTCCGCCGCCCGCCCCCCCCCCCAAAAAAATTTTTTTTCTCTGTTGAAACCAAGGGCGTGTGTAGAACTAGTGTAAGGATTGGGAAGACACGGGTACGGATTGGGCATGGGTCCTACAATGGCAACATTCCGCGGTTAAGGGTTAGGTGCACATTAAGGTTTTGCAGTTTCTCCTCGCTCTCACATCACTACTGATTCTAGATTCACTGGCACAAAGCAAGACTGGACTGCTATATATCTAAAAGAGAGGAAACAAATAGCCACAGTGGTACCTGGAATGGAATTCCTCCACATAAGCATAGAAAGTACCATTCCCCCCTAAAACAACGCAGTCCTACCCAATATTCCCGGTTGTTTCCAGGGAACCTAAACACTGGGTTTATTTCTCATGCCAGTACCCCGTTAATGAGTTATTTGTCTCTACCCATTCCAACCTCATCAGTAGTTCACTCTTAATTGAATTTGCACAGGAAAAACAAGAATGTTGCGAGCAGAATGTGTCACCTCCATGTAATTCTCTCAGGAGTCGCAACGATTGAGCTTTTGTGTGACAGAATGTTTTTCCCGTTTAGCCGGCCGGTGTTTGGCACAGGCTCCCATTTCATTTTCCTGTCAGACTCAATTAGGCTTCACCTGAGCTCCGAAAACCCATTAGCCGGGGAAAGAAAAACAGCCTTTTGCACAAATTCTACTTGGAAAGAGAGAATTCAGTTGATTTAAAGGGCAAATAACTCAATGCGGCAGTTTATGGAGCCAGCAAACGAGGGGACTACATATTATTTTGGGGGAAAGCAGATATGGCAGGATTCCTTTTAATGAATCTCAGTAATGTGGAACAGAAGAGAAATCGTTAATTATGGCATTATACATATATGTTATAGGAGTCTTCCAGCTAAATTATAGGAGAGCTTTGACATATACCCAGTGTTGCATTGGGGACCCCTAGGGGTTGGGTTCCACTGCCTAGTTGCTAGTCGCCCAGGGTATCTTACAATATTTCTGGACTACACTTGTGCAACACCCAGGGTGGGGCCCATGAAGACCAGCTGTCACTGGGTTCTTTCATGGTTCTGCTGGCCAAGTCTGAGCCTGAGTGTATCTAAAGCAAGTGACTAGAATCACAATTTGGCACCCCAAGTTATACTGCTTTTAGCTTTAATTCAAAATCATTTTGCATGGCTTCTAAAGGCGGCCACAGATGTAAAGATCCGTTCGTTTGGCGAGTTTTGGTAGTACAGGTCACATTAGGGCCCTGGGTGCAAGGTGCAGAACTTGGGCAGACGTGCTCCATAAATGAGCACTAAGGGTGCACTTTTACTCCATGTAAAGGAACTCTGGTGGGCACAGGCCGCATTAGGGCCCTGGGTGTAACGTGCAGAGAACCTATACAGACAAGCTCCCTATATGAGCACTAGGGGTGCACTTTTACTCCATGTAAAGGAACTCTGGGGGGCACAGGCCGCATTAGGGCCCTGGGTGTAACGTGCAGAGAACCTATACAGACAAGCTCCCTATATGAGCACTAGGGGTGTACTTTTGCGCCAAACGAGTGGATCTCTCCTAGATATGCCCACATTGAGGAGGGTGACATTGGATCATAATGCATCCGATATGGGCAGTCGGATTGCGGGACCACATGAACGCACAGACTGCGGCCGCAATCCAATGGGATTTTTTAACCTGCCCGATCGACATCAATTGGGGAAGCCCGGTGGATCTGCCTTTTATCAGCCTATGTATCGGGGCCTAAGTAATAAATGGATCCTGCAGACCTATCTGCTTCCTGGTCTAGGTCACCACTCCACACACTACGACTAATGGGCCCCTGAGACTCCACTGTGGCCCCTGGTTTGTGACAATATCAACTGTCCACTGGTCATAACAGTACAGACCCCCTACTTAATGCAAAATTAAATTTGGAATTCTTATTAAATCATTTAAACAGAGAAATAGTGCCTCACCCTGGCCAGTCTAATAAATGCATCATATACAGTAAGATTCTGCTATCAGTGAATTACAAGTGGGTCACTATTTTGGGGGGCTCTGTGCTTTTTACCTGGCGCATGTGATACACAGAGAATGGGAGATTAAAGGCAAACATGTTATTTGCAGGTTGAGCTTCTTCCCCTTTAGATAAGGGCACACAGCGCCTCTCATTGTCAGTCTCATTAGCGGCGCATCTGTCAGAGCCTCTCTTTGCATTTACCACAAAACTTCATTTCACCAACAGGATTCCGAAAAGGAATGAAAGAAGCAGCCGCGTTTGTGGTTAAGCGTCTCCCATGGCCGACATGCCGCGCTTTATTAAGGCAGTTAAAAAGTTTTCGCATTCATAATTGGTCCCAAAGAGAAAAGCAGGGTGTAAGAGATACACAAACATCAGCATCAGGTAAAGACATTGTACATGAGTTATTAACCAAACATTCTGCTCTTTATTCACCATAAGCTGCCTGGGGATTGTCTTCTGCATCCCATTACATAGAACTACTGGATGCCTGTGCTTGTACAGCAGCTCCATGGAAATCCAAACATCAGTTTACTATTCCTACACTGTCCTCATTCTCACTGTATAGCTCCACCCTTTATACTCCCAACAAGGAAGGGGTGTTTTGAGAAAAGGGGGTGCCCTTGTGCATTAAACTACACACAAAAGGGTTCAAGGCAAGGTACAAAGTGCAACCAATGGGTGCAATCTGCCCTGAGTGCTAAATGCACTCCGAAATGCAACAAAGAGACCTGCGGCTGCCCTATGAATAAATATCTGCATTATGAGGGGTGTCGGCATCCGCTACCCCCTAATTTCCTTCATTCAGATGCATATGTTAAGGCACTCTGGGGGGGCACAGGTTGCATTAGGGCACCCAGGATAGATGTGTTCCCTAAATGAGCAACATACCTCCCAACATTTTGGAAGTAAAAAGAGGGACAAATAGTTGTTTTCTTGTAGCATGGCTATTTTTTGACCACGCCCATTTTTATGACCACACCCCTAATTACCATGTTCGTTTTACAAAATTTGGCAGGTTATGTAGGTTTGAAAATATTTCTCCTTATCTAAACTGTTACGATTACTTATTTTCTTATGTCGAAATTGTAACAAAGTATCTTATTTGCACCCGTTAGCTGTTCTGGGCTCTCTGCCAAAAACCCTGATGGAGTTGGAAACTTTTCTTTTTCTGGCCGTTCAGCGCAGAGAAAAGAGGGACTTTCCGGTACAAATGAGGGACTGAGCTCTAAAAAGAGGGACTGTCCCTCTGAAAAAATGACAGTTGGGAGGTATGGAGCACTAAGGGGTGCAATTTTGCAGCATGTTAAGGAACTCTGGGGGGGGGGCACAGGTCACATTAAGGCCCTGGGTGTAACGTGCAGAGTGCAGAACCTGTGCAGAAGTGCTCCATAAATGACCACTAAGGGGTGCACTTTTACTCCATGTTAAGGAACTCTGGGGGGGTCTCAGGTCACATTAGGGCCCTGGGTGCAAGGTGCAGACCTTGGATAATGTGTTCCCTAAATGACCACTAAGGGGTGCAATATGTCTAGTCCCTTGTCAGATTTCAAAATGAAATATAAAAAAAATCTGTTTGCTCTTTTGAGAAATGGATTAACTGATGCATTTTGAAAAAATAAAAATTTTTTCCATGACAGTATCCGTTTAAGGAACTCTGGGGGGTCACATGTCGCATTATGGGCCTAGGTATAAGGTGCACCTCTTTGCACACTTGCACGTGAGTATGATGGACCTTGGCTATAGCAGAAGCTGAAAGGGACGGTATTTAGTATACATGTAGCTGCTGTACATTGTCAGTATACACCAGTTCTACACAACAGATACATCCCATAATAATCAACCTTTATCCCAGCTAGGAGAAGTCATTTGGGGCCAAATAAAAAAAGGCAATACATCCAACAAGCAGGAAACTTTTCGCTGGTCCCAAGAGCAGCAAACCAGTTGAAAAAAAGCACTGGCTCTAGTCGTTACAGAACTACAAGTCCCAGCATGCACGGCAGGAAGCTGCAATTGAAGCAACTGCTGAAATTCTTCATGTTTCTCGATCCCTGATCTAACAAATATAATATTTACAAATATACAGAAACGTCATAGGTCTCCTATTAGCAAACTAATTCCTAAGGCAGATGCCTTGAATAATATACAAAATAATACTGGCAATAATCAACCCAACTGCTGCACCCAAAGAGCCCCCATGGCAGCACCCCTTTTTAGAGCTAACAAAATGCTCTCTTTTACAATGAACTCAGTGGTTAATAAACGCTTCCTAGTCTTCGAGAATATTTATGCTGCTCCTCGATAGGCCAGATAGAAAGCCCCTCCCCCTCCGATATCATTCATAGAATGTTCTTTATTGAACATGATTGTTCTTGCAAAGGTTTCACCTAATATTCTGCCTATAAGGGATAATCAGATGGGCCCCAGGCTGGTATATTATATGATTATAATACACAAAAGCCGTAAATATCTTGTAAATTATATCCTTATAAACGGTGAGTTCTGATGTCATCAGTTATAAACGGTGAGTTCTGATGTCATCAGTTATAAACGGCGAGTTCTGATGTCATTTCTGTCACATGACTCCCTGAAACTTGTGTATTATAATAAATAAAGTACCCCCAGTTGCAAAATATGAGGCCTTCGGCCTCGTGTTTTTATATGGTCATGAAACTCCTCGTTAACTTATAATATCCTTATATTTTACAAGAGGGGGTACTTTATTCACTATATCTTTGTACACAATGAATGTGACAGCTTCAACAGGCACAAGATTGGCCACGTATTGTAGTTGGTTTGGAAACAACATGAGGTCTTCCTACAGGTATGGGATCCATTATCCAGAAGGCTATGAATTAAGAAAGGCTGTCTCCGATAGACTCCATTTTATCCAAATGTTTCAAAATATTTTCCTTTTTCTCTGTAATAATAAAACAGTAGCTTGTACTTGATCCCAACTAAGATAAAATTAATCCTTATTGGAAGCAAAACCAGCCTATTGGGTTTATTTAAAGGGCAAGGAAAGTCTAAACTAGAATAAGGGTAGAAATGGTGTATTTTGTATACTAAACATAAACATGAACTTACTGCACCACAAGCCTAATCAAACAAATGATTTATGCTTTCAAAGTTGGCCACAGGGGGCTGTCATCTTGTAACTTTGTTATACATCTTTGCAAGACTAGACTACATACACATGCTCAGTGTGATCTGGGCTTCTTAGGGATCGTCATAAATGATCAAAAAACAAAGCTGCTTGAGTTCTGCATGGCTGATAAGTAAGGCAGGGGCTCCCCCTGCTGTTCATAAGTATGATTGTTTCCCTGCCAGAAGTTAGGGATCGTCTGACAATTCCTATCCACAGCACTAAATGAAGGGAGGATTTCACTGCATACAGTCGGGTTTCTTATAAAAACGGTACACATTTTTTAATTAAAGTATATTGGAGATAGATTTCTTTTTCATTAAAGAAAGTAAAATGTCATTTTATTTCTTTGCCTTTCTTTGCCCTTTAATGTTTATATGATTTTCTAGTAGACTTAAGGTATGAAGATCCAAAATACAGAAAGATCCATATCCTGAGCATTCTGGATAACAGGTCCCATGGCTGTACACGAATCCTTAAAACAATGACAATATTTCTGATATGTTGGGTTTTGAGCACTTCCTAAAATTTCAATTAAAATAAGGAAAGGGGATCACAATAATGCAGCTGGACTACTGTACCCATCATCCTCAGCTGATGATAGAGTTATAGTTCAATAAGGCCTGCCAGTTTGCTACGCTCTTATCATTAACTTCTTGTTAATTATTTAAAATGAATTTTATGTATTTACTTAAAAAAAAAAAACATTTTCAAGGTATAAAACACTGATAAAATGTGAGTTCCTGATTAGATAAGCCTGGACGCGTTGGGGGCTCTATACAGACTTAAAACCCAGGATATAAAAGAATGATGATTGGTGCTGATTGGAAGAAGGTTTAAAATAAATAGATTAAGAAGAGAATGGGACGGCCGTGCGGTTGCTGGGTAGAAAGTGCAGGTCGCTGGGTTGACAGGAGTGGGAGAGATACATCAGAACGGCAGTCTCTCGAGTCTCTTTAATCCTCCTCAGTTACAGCCACAATCTTTTATGCCCTTCATTGGCTTCATTGGCCCTGATTAGTCAGTCTTGTCAGTGCCAGGGGCCCGGGGGCCAAGCAAAGAGTCTGTTTAAGTTCAGGCTGGGTCCAAGCTTCTGAACTGGGAACCTTGTGGCTCCGAGGAGTCCCTTCATCTCCACCGGAGAGTATTCTAATAACTGATACGTCTCTCCTCCCGGCTCACAAGTCTCCATCAACCGGCGGCTGGCACAACCTGTAGATCCTGCAAGAGCAGAAAACGTCCCACTATAAGTAACCAACATTCATTTTGACTTGTATCCTACCCACATAGCTCTGGGTTCCCTGCAGGGGCGTAACTATAGAGGAAGCAGACCCTGCGGCTGCAGGGGGGCCCAAGAGGTATAGGGGGCCCCATGATGCCCTAATTAATGAAAATTTCAACATATACTAGTACAATGGATAACCTCTGGATATGTTGGGGGCCCTAAAATTAATTTGCTGTGGGGCCCAGTAACATCTAGTTACGCCATTCCCTGAATTTTTATATTTACATATGAGAGATGTCATATCCCTGGCAACGACCCTAGTGGGTTAGTATAACGTTTATGCCTTAGATTTAGCTCTCAACTGAATGGAGAATGCATCTGCTGTGGTTATACAGTATGGAAGCTCCCAGTGACCTGCAGAAAAAGAGCTAGAAAAATGGATTTTATCTTCCCCAATTACAGTAAATACCGGTCCCAATGGCAAAGCCTCTTCTAATATAAAGAAGGTACAAGGGCAGAGACACATGTGAGGATACAGGGAGATTCCCCGGTGAATAATCGCCTCTTCTTCGGGAAACTAATCTCCCGTGGAAACCCTTTACGAGGAAACTTCGGAAAACAAAGCTCTCCGAGTGCCATCCCGCCAGCAATTTCGATAAGTCACCCGGCGACTAAATCTCCCCGAATCTTCACGTGTGTCTCTGCCCTTATAGTTCTGTATGATACACTCAACTCATAAGTCCATTGTTAAAGGGGTGGTTCACCTTCAAGTTAACTTTTAGTATATTGTAGAAGGGCCAATTCTAAGAAACTTTTCAATTGGTCTTCATTATTTATTTTTCATTGTTTTTTAATGATTTGCCATTTTCTTCTGTTTCTTTGCAGCTTTCAAATGGGGGTCACTGACACCATCTAAAAACAATTGCTCTTTAAGGCTAGAAATGTATTGTTATGGCCAATTTGTATTACTTATCATTCTATTCAGTCCCTCTCCTATGTATATTCCAGTCTCTTATTCACATCAATGCAGGGTTGCTAGGGTAGTTTGTACCCTAGAAACCAAATTGCTGATACTGCAAACTGAATAAAAAGCTAAATAACTATAAAACCACAAACAATAAAATGAAAACCAATTGCAAATTGCCTCAGAATATCACTCTCTACATTATACTAAAAGTTAACTCAAAGGTGAACAAACCCTTTAAGTGACTAGCAGAACCAATATGGTGCTTGAGCGACACCTTAGGGATATTTTGAGGTACTACACCCACCACATAAATTTCACTATTATAAAGCAATGGCTGGTCCATAAGAGACCTGACCGCAATGTCATTCTGTTTTTTTTTTATGGGACTATTTAATATTTCTGGCAATACATGCCTCTCCAGGGTAAAACTCCATTTGTCCTTTTTGTAACCTCTCTCTGAATGTCTAGTGGTTCCCTAAAATAATAAACAGTTGCGCACATAAAAACAATACATTTCTCCCAGTCCAATAATCCACAGTAGATTCTACCAAAAATACAATTAATCTGTAAAACTGCAGTTTGATTAATAAAAAAAAAAAGGCATCTGGCTATTATGGGTTAGTAGCAACAAATTGTCAGTTAATGTCCGTAATGTTCATTATATTTAATCCATGGAACCTGTAATGATGGTACTTCCATATTGTAGATTTCATCTATGGCATGTCAGGGATTAAACTGGGGGTGGAGGATAATAATAGTGTATAATGTGGCTGCTGTTATACTTACCGAGGGGCTGTCTGTGGCATTTGATCCATCACTTTTAAATTCTTTGCAGAGATTTCTACACGTGGGCCCTACACAAAAGGAATAGAGGGATAAGTGTTAGCACTTAATTTTGAATTATAGCTATAACTATGTATTATAAGGGATAATGTACCCCCTACTGTAAATGATAAGGATATTAGAAGTCACTGAGGGGTGTGACCATATAACGGCACAAGGCTGCAGGCTGAGTTATACAGGGAACTCTGAGTATCACTCATGTATTATAAGGGAAAATGTACCCCCTACTGTAAATGATAAGGATATTAGAAGTCACTGAGGGGTGTGACCATATAAAGGCACAAGGCTGCAGGCTGATTTGTCACCAGGCGACTAAACCCCCTGAATCTTCACATGTGTCTCTGCCCTACATGGCTAGTGAATGACAAACACAAATAAGAAGTTTTAGAACTAGAAACTGCAGGATGTGAACCAAATCCCCATTAAATGTTTCCCATACATTCTACCTAGACTAAAATATTTATGTCTCTTCTCTCAAAGCAATCACTCCAGTCCCCAACACGTCTCTGTACTTACTTGTTTTCTCATGATGTCTGTTGCCTGCATAATACATTTAGGGACCAGCCCATGACTTCGTGCAAGGATTGCCGCTTGCTCCAGTGAGACACTCAATGTGCTCCTGCCATGGAAAAGAATGGAATTAACTCTCCAATCTAATTTTACATAAATATAGAGTATTTATATACAGGCTGATCAATATATATTCTGTCAGACTCATCATATAATATGAGAGTATTCCCTATTATGTGCACTTATCATATATGGTCGCAGCCATAAATGGGGATCAGATCTGTGCAGCCACTGGGACAGAATGCTCTGTTATACAGATAGCT
>CM044448.1:8667059-8682072 GCA_024363595.1 Xenopus borealis
GATCTCTCTGTACAGACTATGAGCAAACTTAAGGGCTGTTCCTGCTGAATTGTGCTTAGTGCATCGGGATGCCTTTTCTGATGTAGGCAGCTTATATAAGAAAGCTAAAGTGTCCCTTTAAATACCGTCCCCTTGTTGTTTTTACTGCTCAGTACTGGACACACACACAACAAGAGCAGAGCTTTAACCCTTTGAGTGCCTTACTTGTTGATCTGTATGACGTACTGCTTCATCTCCTTCACGGCCACATCGAGCCTGTTGAAAAGCTGCAGGTAAGCGTCTTGTATCTCCGTGTCCTCTTGCTTGAGTAGGAAACTAAGGCCTCGCTCTTCGTGACTCACACCTCCATTCATATGGGGAAAGCCTCCATTGATCATCTCCAAATCCTCCGGTTTGGGACACTTCCAAGCGGGAGCTGCCATGCTAGCGATACAGTGTTGCGAATAGGACATTGGATTCAAGTTGCCGACTGAAAGACATAAAAGATACCTGGTTGTGCCTTTGGCTTTCTGAATATTTGTTGTACTTCAATTTGTCCAGTTATCGTTTACCTTGGTCTGGGTCTAAACCAAAAAACGAGTTTTTCCTCCCAAATCGGATGCTGAAAGACCTTCCCACTGACGTGGTCGTCTTGGGATAGGAGACTTCCATGAGGTTAATGTGGCAGTTGGTTGGACAGAAATCCATGCTTTGTAGTGGGTGCTGCTCCGTCTTTGCTTGCTTGAAAGAGGGGCTGACCTTCTTCTTCAGCTCTTCTGCAAACTGTGTATGGGGGTATTGATCAATCAGCGGATTGACAGATATTAGCAATTTTTACACCACTATGAAAAGGAATGTCCAACAACACTGCCTCCTGATGTTCGTGTTGGCTGACTCCACACAGTAGATTAAGTTACTGAGGAGATTAAAGTGTCACTCGATGCTGCTCAGCTCAGAAAATTAAGTTAGTGAGCACAGAAGGGTCACCAGATATCACAAGACTTTCCTTTTCTCATGACATTCATTTTCAATCAACAGTAGCTACAATTGGCTGAAATGACCAACAGGTGGCGCTTTTGTTTCAAATTAATTAACAATGTAAAACCTTAAAGGAGAAACAAAGGCTAGGAGCACTTGGGGGTGCCTAACTTTTGGCACCCCCAAGTGCTCCTAGCCTTTCCTTCTCCTTTAAAGGGATACTATCATGAGAAAAAAATTTCCCCCCAAAATGCATCAGTTAATAGTGGTGTTCCAGAAGAATTCTGCATTGAAATCCATTTCTCAAAAGAGCAAACAGATTTTTTTATATTTCATTTTGAAATCTGACATGGGGCTAGACATATTGTCAGTTTCCTAGCTGCCCCAAGTCATGTGCTCTGATAAACTTCAATCACTCTGATATCGCCCCCTCCCTCCCCCCCTCCCAGCAGCCTAACAACAGAACAATGGGAAGGTAACCAGATAACAGCTCCCTAACACAAGATAACAGCTGCTTGGTAGATAGATATAGGAACAGCCCTCAATAGTAAAACCCATGTCCCACTGCGTTCTATTCAGTTACATTGAGAAGGAAAAACAACAGCCTGCCAGAAAGCAGTTCCCTCCTAAAGTGCTGGCACAAGTCACATGACTGGGGCAGCTGGGAAATTGAAAAAATGGCTAGCCCCATATCAGATTTTAAAACTGAATATAAAAAAAATCTTTTTGCTATTTTGAGAAATGGATTTCAGTGCAGAAGTCTACTGGAGCAGCACTATTAACTGATGTGTTTTGAAAAAAAACATGTTTTCCCATGACGGTATACCTTTAAGGTTTTTATTTTGAAACAAAAGCACCACCTGTTGGTCATTTCAGCCAATTGTAGCTACTGCTGATTGAAAATTAATGTCATGAGAAAAGGAAAGTCTTGTTCCATCAGGTGACTCTTCTGTGCTCACCTTAATTTTCTGAGCTGAGCAGCATCGAGTGACTTTCATCTCCTTTAAGGAGAGAAATTATAACAATGGGAAGGGTAATAGAAGTCTTTTGTGAGGCAATGCGGGTTCCTAAATTATTCGCTAGTCTGTTCTGCAGGTGAGGGGGGTGTTTAACCCCTTCAACCTGGAGAAATATAAAAAAAAAACCAAGTCAAACAGCAATGTGATTGGTTGAAGGCCATTATTTAGATTGAGAATATCTAAATGAAGTCACCTCTTTATAGCTTGAGATCCTCTTGTTTATATTCTCCAGTTTGGTGTCGCAGATGTGCCGGAACTCGTACTGCGGCATGGTCATCACCGTCTTGCTCATGGAGATGAGCCTCATGCAGTTCTTCACAAACTGGTTGTCATCAGCAACAAAGGCTTGAAGGATCTACATGGAAACAGCAGTTCTTAGCAATCCCACCTCATAGCCCTGGGGTTCAATCCTGACCAGGACAAATTCACATGGAGTTTCCTCCCATATACAGATTCATTGGCTCCTAATAAAAGGGCCCTTACGTGTCCGTGCACATGTGAAAGCGGGTTTGACTCTACCTTCGCTGTGATGCAGAATAACCCACGAGGTTCCACGATCTTCTCTAGTATGTAGCTCTTGATGCCGGCGGTGCTGACATACTCATACACCACCCCGTGCTCCAGCTGAACGTTCTCCACCGTCAGATTAATGAGCGGAACATCCTCCATGGGCGGAGACAAAGCATTCTGGATCCCGCCTGCAACATTGAAACAATTTGTTGACTTCCAATCAAATAAGCTGGGACTGGGACTCTACATGAGAACAGGGTCAGTATATTAGGGATGTACCGAATCCAGGATTCGGTTCGGGATTTGGCCAGGATTCGGCCTTTATCAGCAGGATTCAGATTCGGCCGAATCCTTCTGCCTGGCCGAACCGAATCCGAATCCTAATTTGCATATGCAAATTAGGGCCAGGGAGCTAAATCACGTGACTTTTTGGCACAAAACAAGGAAGTAAAAAATGTTTCCCCTTCCCACCCATAATTTGCATATGCAAATTAGGGTTCGGATTCGGTTCGGTATTCGGCCAAATCTTTCGGGAAGGATTCGGGGGTTCGGCCGAATCCAAAATAGTGGATTCGTTGCATCCCTAATATTCATTATATAAGGGGGAGCTGTTCATGCATATAAGACCTTACGCATCAGCAACGGTACAAACCAATTACAATAGTCATGGTGGTTAAACCCTGATCCAAACAGTCAACAATGTTTATAGTTTATACCATTTTTTTGAGTCACCTTCACTCGCATACTTTCACCCGACCCATTGCATATTAATCTATCTGGATGCATTCTATATCCTGCCACTAGGTGGAGCCTGCAAGGAAAACTAAAAGCAGTGAAAACTCGTTGACTGATGTCCTTGGAAAATGACACTGCTGCAAAGTCTCCAGGAAAAAAAAAAGCATTATATGATACCTGGTTGGTTATCATGCGCTCCCTCACGTCGCTCAAGGGACAGGCTGGATTCAAGGCCTTCGCAGAGGCTGCCGTTCAGAGATTCATCCGACGTGGCTCTCTGAGCTCGATCCTCCTCTGCATCTTCATGTGTTCTATAGATCCACTGGAATAGGCCCTACATAAACAGCAGAAGCCAAGGTGCTCATGTTACTGATGGCTAGAAATAGTATTCTAGAGGCAAGATGGAGGCAACCTTCACAGACAGGCATCTAAAGGGCTATCATCAATAATCATAGGACCCCATACGACTAAGTTATCATTCCCCCCCCCTTTTTAGTTAACCTTGCCAACAAGTAGAATGGGGTCTTATAGACATGTATATGCCCTGGCCATGCCCCATTAAACCCTTTACCCAATTTGCCACAGGACCCTGACTATAGCACCTCCCATACCCCCAGGTTGCAGCTCTGGGCCCCCACTACAGTTGCAGCCAGCTGATTGGCTCATTGACTTACCAAGGAGTTCTGGGGGTTGTTTCTAAATGCTGTAAAGTGATCTAGAACCTCAGTGTAGCGCTCATGCATCACATTGTTCCCATTCACTTTCAAAATGCACTGTCCTGGGTGAAGACCAATGGCAGCTGCCTGGGAACCTGGAAAAAAATTAAATAAAGCTAAGAGGTGCGATAGATAGCACCTATGTTCTTCTGGTGTCCTGTTCACTGTCAGATCTTGGGTGCAAACACAGGGGAGTCAGGAACATTGTCACAACCAATCATGCACTTGTATCGTTCCACCATAATCCTATAGTACGTCCTGAGAAGTTCATACTTACAGGGGGACGGAGAATATTGGCAGAGTTCCCCTTTAATATACAAGGCAACAGACGCCACCCCGGCTTGCTTTAATGTAACACAGTTTCTTTTCCTAGCAGATGTATTAGAGCTCACTCAAATAACTGATTCCAGTTTAAACAAACTCTAACAAAATAACTGCCTTTTGCACAAATCCTGCATGTAGAGAGACATGATGTCTGGTGATTTTAATAGAGTGAGCTCTAATACATCTTCTAGGCAAAAGGAGCCCCCCTATAAGATATATTGGATGTAACAATGAATATCTGACACCCAACTGCTGCATGTAGAGAGACATGATGTCTGGTGAGTTTAATAGAGTGAGCTCTAATACATCTTCCAGCTAAAGGAGCCCCCCTATAAGATATATTGGATGTAACTGTCAATGAATATCTGACACCCAACTGCTGCATGTAGAGAGACATGATGTCTGGTGAGTTTAATAGAGTGAGCACTAATACATCTTCTAGGCAAAAGGAGCCCCCCCTATAAGATATATTGGATGTAACAATGAATATCTGACACCCAACTTCTGCATGTAGAGAGACATGATGTCTGGTGATTTTAATAGAGTGAGCTCTAATACATCTTGTAGGCCCCTATAAGATCATTTTTACCAATGGAATTGGTAATTGGAAATGCACATTCTCCTTATTTATCTATGAGGATAATATATTGGTGTTTGCAGTTTAGATTTCACAATTTTTGGAGCAACGGGAACTCACCTGGAGTGAACTTTTCACGTTACTGGAGTGCAGTTACGTTCTGCCTCATGTATAAAATACTGTACTGCCCCTAACTTCCCTCATTCTTCCCAGCTTAGCTGTTCATGTGTCTGAATTGTATGTCAGATTTCTATCTTTTACTAGCTTCCCATCAGTCCTGCTGCACAATGACTGGCTAAGGATTCTGGGAGCTGTAGTTTAGGAGGAGGCATTTAGCTCTGGATAAGGGGTCTATCTGTAATGTAAAGAATGATCTCCTTCCATCCAAGTTCTGAATCCAGCACTAAAAACCCTGCGGGGGGAAGGGACTTGCCCAAATAAATACCCCCTCCTTGTGCTTATTTCTAAGGCTCAAACCAAATATATACCTGGCTTAAAATCCACACATGACTCTATCTGAAACCCTTCAGGGACAATAAAATGGTTTCCTTACGCCAGAACACATCCTTGCGGATAAACCCGAAACAGATGTGGGAATGGCGAGCACCAACCTGCTCTACAAATGGCTGCACATCTGCAGGAGCTTTAGGAACGGCGCAACTTCATGGGAAATAAATCACCGCTCGGCCCGAGAAGTCGTTGCTGACTTTAAACTGAACGCTTGTTGGAAGTGTCCCCTATAAATCAGCGCAAGGCCAGAAAGTAACTTCAGGCGAATGCGATTCCCGAAATCTCCCAGCGCTTCCCCAGCCAAATAGCTGATCCTGTCATTCCCAATTCAGATCTATCAGGCTGCTAGCTGCCATGTGCAGGCAATTCAGACATCCGTCTGCACTGAGAAGGAGATGTAGCTGGTGAGGAATCATTGTGTCATGTTGATAAACTGAATTTAGAATTAAAGGAGAAGGAAAGGCTAAAATTAAAGGGATCCTGTCATGTTTTTTCAAAATGCATCAGTTAATAGTGCTGTTCCAGAAGAATTCTGCTTTGTAATCCATTTCTCAATAGAGCATGAAATCTGACATGGGGCTAAACATATTGTCGATTTCCCAGCTGCCCCAAGTCATGTGACTTGTGCTTTGATAAACTTCAATCACTCTTTGCTGCTGTACTGCAAGTTGGAGTGATACCACCCCCTCCCTCCCCCCCCCCCCCCCCCCCCCCCCCCAACAGCCTAACAACAGAACAATGGGAAGGTAACCAGATAACAGCTCCTAGCTGCCTGGTAGATCTAAGAACAGCACTCAATAGTTAAACCCATGTCCCACTGCATACTTTTCAGTTACATTTAGATGGAGTAATCTGTCTAAAGAAGCACCACATTTCTTTCCTTCTATTGTGTCACATGGGCTTCTGTATCAGACTTCCTGTTTTCATCTTAAACCTCCAGGGCTAGGGCTTGAGCATGCTCAGTTTGCTCCTAATCCCCTCCCTTTTCCCTCCTCCCCTCCCTGCTGTAATCTGAGGCCAGAGCTATGAGTGAGCAAGGACAGACTCCTATCCACCACAGTAGGAAGTGATGTCACACCAAGATAATATGGCAGCTGCTATCCTAAACAATCATAGTATCTAGTTTTTTCTAGAGCTGTTTACTCAGTTATGGTAAAACATTCTACAGAATAAATATAGTGCTATAGCTTGCACTATTGTGGCTAATCTATTGGCAATAAACTGCTTTGATAGCTTTCCTTCTCATTTAATCCCTTACCTTTTGGACATGACCAGGGTCCTGCTCAAAGTGTGATTCCCAAGGAATAACAGTTACATTTGCAGCAGAGTTTTAGCAAAGCACATTCAATGTTGCTGGCAGTTAAATGGGTGCTAAGGGCATATGTTTTTCCCTTTATTTGTGTTTATCAAATAATGGGCCCTGGCACAGGAGCACCTATAGGGGTACAGGGGTCCCCACTGCAGAGGTCATTTCTCAGGCTTTAAAAGGGTTGAGGCTTGTGAATTGATGGGATATGGGCTGGTCATGTGCAAGGTTGTGGCATTATGAGGAGATCAGGGACAATAACATGCAGCTTTTTAATTCTACTACTTGGTAGGGCTAAACACCATGGGATCAAATGGTGGTCCCATACTAATAAGCAGGGCCTGTGAATCCTATTACTAGCCCACTGTTCACCTCTAATTATTTGGGGTCTCTTGTGCTAACCGAGAAGTAGAACCTTTGATTACTGACTCCAGCCCTGTGTTTATCAATATAATGTATAAATGTGAGTTAGACTACTAGGGCTCTGATGCCAAACACATCTGGACAAGATTAACCAAGTGCCGTAAAATACACGTCTGGTTTTCAGCGGTTGCAAAAAAAAATATTCTGCATTCTGGAAAATGATAATAACGAACTGCACTGGCATGTTAGCACTTTGCATCTCTAATCAAATGAAATTCACCGCCTACTCCTAATTAGCCCACGTTTGGAGGGCCATTCCTCTACCATTTTAATCAGCCACGGGGATCTCTCCCAGCAGCAGTGCTGCAAATACAGCTGAAGCCTACAGACCATGGGAGATCTGGAGTCAATAGTATCCCTTTAAAGGAAAACTATACCCCGAAAATGAATTTTTGAGCAACAGATAGTTTATATCAAATTAAGTGACATATTAAAGAATCTTACCTACCTGGTATATATATTTAAGTAAATATTGTCCTTTTACATCTCTTGCCTTGAACCCCCATTTTATGATGGTCTGTGTGCTGCCTCAGAGATCACCTGACCAGAAATATTTCAACTCTAACTGTAACAGGAAGTAGTGTTGAAGCAAAAGACACACCTCTGTCTGTTAATTGGCTCGTGTGACCTAACTTTATAGTTTTTTTGGTATGTTTGTGTGCACCGTTGAATCATACGATCCCAGGAGGCCGTCCTTATTTTTTAAAATGGCTATTTTCTATTTATTATTACCCAATGGCACATGCTACTAAAAAAGTGTATTATTATGAAAATGGTTTATTTAAATGAAGCAGGGTTTTACATATGAGTTGTTTTATGCAATATCTGTTTATAGAGACCTACATTGTTCGGGGGGTATAGTTTTCCTTTAATACGATTAGGAAGCCTTACCTCTTCCGACAGCGTGGACGTAAGGGGGAGCCGCTCCTCTGATCTGGAAGCAAAGCGACTGCCGGGAATCTGGGATTTTTAGGATTCTGGATGGGAGAGAGTAAAATAAAGAGGATTCGTTACTGAGCATCCTTTGCTTTCTCTCTCTCTCTCTCTCTCGATTGGCTCATTCTGGAGAGGTTTTAATGATAGGGGTCATTACATTGTGCAAACTACCATTTTTAATTGTCACCAATCCACCATAGCACAGTCAGACCCCCATGCGCAGGTGCTTTTTGTGCCCTTTATTAGAGCTTGTATCAGGGGTTATGGACATAGAAAAATGACCCCCACCCTCGTATTATGTCGCATTGAAATACCAGTTTTTCCGTCGATCTGGAAAAGTGTCTGCAAATGATGAAAAAGCATAAAAAGACAAAATGGAATGGACCCCAAAATTATCCAGGGAACCAGTGGAATTAATAAGTAGATATAATGGGCAGTTGTTAATGGGGCCCACATAGAGGTTCTCCTGTTTTACCAATACATTATTAAAATTAATTAGGACTTCACGGGGCCCCCTATACCTCCTGTGCCCCCCTTGCAGCTGCAGGGTCTGCTTCCTCTGTAGATACGCCCCCCGATAATGGAGGAGGTTTGTATAAACAACATCCAACAGTTTAGTTCCCCTTTAAAAGACTGTTTTGATACATCCGTCACGTAGAATCCAGTAGAACAGAAACTCATTCCATCAGGCGTCGCGGCTACATTATCAATCCGCTACAGCGTCGACACGAATTAATATCTGCCATAATCACTTGCATGCAAAATTACGCGCAGACGTGTGATTAAAATCTCGTCGCCTCGGAATGACTGGTTCAATTAAAGGGACGGTTTCATCCCTTTCAGATTCTCTGCTGGACATTAAACATGGAGTATGGCTTTCGCTTCTGTTTCCTATGCGGCTCATGTTCCTGATTCGCTGCAAACATGTGCACATGGAAATGGGAAAAAGATGTCTGCCACAAACAAGCCAATATGTGTATTATTATTAATATTAATAATAATAATAACCCTTACTCTTTCTGTTTGGTGGCCACCAGGATGCGAATGGGCCTCCGTGAGCAAAACGACTGGTTTAACATGATCTCCACCTCGGAAAAGGGACGCAGGAAAACCAAGTCTTCATTGATGGAGTAGATCTTGCGTCCCACCTGCAGCCCGGCCATCTGCAAATCAGACAATACAAGACCAATAAGAGGGGTTCTACCAAGGCACCCCAGTTCTTACATAAAGTCAACCAATTTGTGTTATTATCTAAAGTACAAAGTGACAACAGAAATCGGTATGAAATCCATTTTCCAAAAGAGTAAACTGATTTTTTTAATCTTAATTTTAAAATCTTTAAAAAAAATATTAGACATATTGTCAGTTTCCCAGCTGCCCCAAGTCATGTGACTTGTGCTCTTATAAACTTCTATCACTCTTTGCTGTTGCACTGCAAGTTGAAGTGATATCCCCCTCCTTTCACCCTTCCCAGCTGCCTAACAATAGAACAACAGGAAGGTAGCTCCCTGACACGAGATAACAGCTCCTTGGTTGATATAAGAACACTCAATAGTAAAAATCCATGTCCCACTGCAACAGTTACACTGAGTAGGAGAATAGCCTGCCTGAAAGCAGTTCCATCATGAAGTTCTGGCTCTTTGTGAAAGCACACGATCAGGCAAAAAGATGGCTCCCTACAATGGTTGGGGCTAGGGATGCACCAAGTCTACTTTTTTGGATTCGGCTGAACCCCCGAATCTATTACAAAAGATTCAGCCTAATACCGAACCGAATCCGAACCCTAATTTGCATATGCAAATTAGTAAGAGGAACGGTAGAGGTTTACTTTTTTGTTTTGTAAGTCTCATGATTTTAAGGATTCGGATTTGGTTAGGCCAGACCCAAGGATTCGGCCGAATCCTGCTGAAAATGGCCAAATACTGAACCAAATCCTGGATTCAGTGCATCCCTAGTTGAGGCACAGATGCCTCTATAGGTCAAGCTGGTAAATCTGATAGGGCAAAGTTATTCGAAGAAAGCAGTGGGAGGGTGGTGAGTATGTGGGTGCATCAGGTAGGGTTCCAGGCCAAGCTGTAACACTTTTGGCACTAATACTATTACTACAGTCACTGTTGTAATACACCTAACTACAAGAAAATTAAAACATTAATTACTATGTAAAGGAAAGTTGTCTAGAATTACACACATTTAAATAGCCAGTACAGGCTGCATCTCACCTCTGCGTAGGACCCTTTCCGGACAGATTTCACAACAATCGACTTGTTTTTTTCCTCCAGGTCAAACCCATAGTCCTCTTCTTGGGGTAAAATCTGCAAAGTGAAAAGGCAGAGGGATCAGATCAGGCTCTGGGGGTACAATAAGTTCATGGCAAATGCAAGCACCAAGGGTTTAATTCTCCAACAGATTTCTCAGCCAAACAACCCACTGCAACCCATTTGTGAAGTATAAGACAGGAACAAATACCAAGGAATGGAAATCAGCACATTCGTTCTAGGGATATTTTTAACCATCGCAGGGCAAGTTGGTTGGCAGGCAGGAACATATAGACGACGGTAGGGCGGATAATGGGGGCTCTAATTGCTCTTCCAGAGCTAAATATGAGAGGTTTATTATAAATCATTTGCTGTGAATGCAGCGCGAATGTATTGTGCAGATTGTAACTGATGGGAATGGGAGCAGAGAAGGTGTTGATGCATTGCAGTGAGCTATACATTGCCAACAGTGTAATTACTTTAAGAGGGGAAAAGGTGGACTATGAAACCATAAGATCAGTATTTATACATATGGGAAGGAGGTGCCATATTGTTTCCCTTAGACAGTACAGTATGAGGGTATAGCTTATTGTGTGCCCAGAACATTCCTTCTCTGTATATTTGTATTTATAAATATGGGAAGGAGGTGCCATATTGTTTCCCTTAGACAGTACAGTATGAGAGTATAGCTTATTGTGTGCCCAGAACATTCCTTCTCTGTATATTTGTATTTATACATATGGGAAGGAGGTGCCATATTGTTTCCCTTAGACAGTACAGTATGAGGGTATAGCTTATTGTGTGCCCAGAGCATTCCTTCGCTGTATATTTGTATTTATACATATGGGAAGGAGGTGCCATGTTGTTTCCCTTAGACAGTACAGTATGAGGGTATAGCTTATTGTGTGCCCAGAACATTCCTTATCTGTATATTTGTATTTATACATATGGGAAGGAGGTGCCATGTTGTTTCCCTTAGACAATACTGTATGAGGGTATAGCTTATTGTGTGCCCAGAACATTCCTTCTCTGTATATTTGTATTTATACATATGGGAAGGAGGTGCCATGTTGTTTCCCTTAGACAATACTGTATGAGGGTATAGCTTATTATGTGCCCAGAACATTCTCTGTATATCTGTATGAGGGTATAGGTTATATGTTTATTTGACTTACTAAGAGGAATAAACTATGCCTATAACATTGGGTAACCCACAGCCTTGTAGAAACCTGATCTGTTGCTTTGCTGAAAGACTAGATGTTGCTATTTAAGCCAGTGCTAAAGGTCAAACAGTGTTACATTTAGGGAAAGGAAATAAAGAGAATCTTCCTTACCAAACTCAATAAGGCCTTTGGTAAACCATTTATGAACAAAAGGGTCTCTGGGTTACATTTGTCTCTATATGGGGCAAGTTATTCTATATAAGGCACCTCTATAGCACGGGAAACATCTGGAGCTACACAATTACTCCGGAGTTGTGAGGTTTTTTTTTTACCTAATACAACAAGTGCGCTTTACAATAAAATAAACCCTTTCTATGTTGATGAAAAAAACTTTCCTTCCTCCAGTCTAAACCCTTCCAGTTGCACCAGTGGGGCAGAATAGTGATGCATGGCAAGCGCATCTTTAATTCGGGGGAATAACTTGTCCTTTTTAATAAGAGTGCCTCTGGAGCAGACCTTAACAATCCAGGGCCTCATTTGTGGAGGAGGCTTGATTGGATTCATATCTGGAATTAAGTTGAAAGAAGGAAAAAACGGAAAAATAAAAGTCTATTTCTGGAGCGTCGGCCTCAGCCGTGTGGAATGCTTCCCCGAGCCGAACAACTGTATTTATGTCCCCGAAATGAGAGGCTATGAAATTGGTGATGTGTAAAACAGCTGTTGCCCTTATGTCTCTGCCATGTTTCCCTCTGATTCTGTGTACAAATTACAGCATTCCTCTGCTTCTCAGGACATTTGCTAAACACATATAATTCTGTCTCCCCCCCCATCTCCTCCACATGGTGAGAATTCATAACCCCCATTTGTGACTTACACTTTCCTGGACGGGGAGCTGCGGCAATGTGGCAACGAGTGGGGCCTCTCTACAGCATAAAGCCTTGCACAAGGTCCAAATGACATGCCTCTTATAGGGAAAACATATACAGATATGTGAGCTGGTAACTGGCTGGACCAGTTTGGGGCAGAGCAGGAGGAAAATATTCCATTGCGTGAAGTTGACTGATAGAAGTTGGCCTCTCAACACCAAGTCAGCAGCATATTGGTCAATCTATAATGTATATTTTATATATCTATATATATATTAGCCGATCTCCGACCTTGACATTGCTTAGTAGTGGGATCATGTTGCAGGTCTCTTCTTGTTTGGGAACCTGTTATCTATGGCAGGAAGGTTTCCCCTTCATTTATCACTTTTCCTGTAAGGAACTCAGAACTTCCTCCTTCTTTTTCCTAATCTTTCCCCCCTTTCCTAGAGAAAATAACCTCTTTCTGGTCACATAACACTGCCTTCCTTTCTGACATCTGTCATTTCACTTCTTGTGTTTAAATATGTCTGCCACAACCTACTTTCTGCCTTCCCAAATCTCCTTTCTCCCTTCCCACTTCCTTATGTACATTCTACTTTTAGCTTTTCCTGACTCACTACAATGAACCTGTCTCCATAGTCCTTAACAACCATCCACAATCGTAACAGCTTGACCTTGTGCGACTCTTGGGTGGTATCTCATATATCATCTTGGTCTATCCTGAGGATTCTGCTGCAGATATCTGAGATGACCCTTCAGAATCTACAGAAGAGGACGTGTTGACTTCCCCTTACCAAGAGGGTCTTTGCCAAGATATTTTCAATGAGCTTGAAGTCATTTCGGAGCTGTTTGTTTTTAGAGCTGATTCCTTCCATCTCCTCGTCTGCGTAAAAGCGAAAGAACTGCGACTCGTCTTTAAACTCGCTCTTCTCCAACACTGCCGAAAGGAAGATGTTGTTATTGAAAATGCTGTTGTTGGGTTTAGATGAGTCTAATATATGTTATTTTATTTACTATACATATTGAGTTAGAGCACTAGTGAGTAGTCCTGGACCAGTGCCAGTTAGAATGCTGCAACCTTAAAGGGCAAGGAAAGTCTAAACTAGAATAAGGCTAGAAATGGTGTATTTTGTATACTAAACATAAACATGAACTTACTGCACCACAAGCCTAATCAAACAAATGATTTATGCTTTCAAAGTTGGCCACAGGGGGCTGTCATCTTGTAACTTTGTTATACATCTTTGCAAGACTAGACTACATACACATGCTCAGTGTGATCTGGGCTTCTTAGGGATCGTCATAAATGATCAAAAAACAAAGCTGCTGGAGTTCTGCATGGCTGGTAAGTAAGGCAGGGGCTCCCCCTGCTGTTCATAAGTATGATTGTTTCCCTGCCAGAAGTTAGGGATCGTCTGACAATTCCTATCCACAGCACTAAATGAAGGGAGAATTTCACTGCATACAGTCAGGTTTCTTATAAAAACAGTACACATTTTTTAATTAAAGTATATTGGAGATAGATTTCTTTTTCAGTAAAGAAAGTAAAAATGGGATTTTATTTCTTTGCCTTTCCTTGCCCTTTAAACACCCACAACATGTCATTGAGTTCATGTCATGAAACCGCTTACTAGAAAGAAACAATAGTACCCATAGTGCTTGGGCTTCCCAGCTAGTACATTACAGGGCCCACTATGCTGCCTGTCTGATTTCCCAGCAATGTGCAGAGTTCTGAAACCACAGAGCAATGACAAAGTCTAAAATTAAATCCAGTAAATGCCAAACCAGCCTGCCATACCCAGAGTCAGCGGGAGAGGAGTTCATAATACAGTCTGTTGCACCCAATCAGCATTTAGCTTTATCCAATACAGGGCAATTAGTATAATGAACCCAATTATATCATAACCAAATCATAACTCGTACAACATGTGATCTTCGTTTCCCCTGTTATAGTATTTGTTCATTACCGTGATGCATGAAGCCGTTATTGCAGAGTCCAACGCCTAACGCCACCGCCTCTTCTCGGGTCTGACAGTCCCCCTGTAAGGAATAAAATAAAATGAATTTGTCTGTGTGCCAGCAACAACAATAAACAATGCTCTTGGATATTTCTGAACAACAACTTCTGATACCTGGGAGATGCAGCTGAATATAGGGGAAGTAAACCCTAAAAATGGCATATTTTACAAATTGAACTTATTGCACCAGCCTAAAGTTTCAGCTTGTCAATAGCAGCAAGGATCCAGGACTTCAAACTTGTCACAGGGGGTCACCATCTACTATTTATATTACACTATGTGTACTGTATATCGTGAGTGGGTCCCTAAGCTCAGTAAGTGACAGCAGCACAGAGCATGTGAATCAGTGAATCAGTAGAAAAGAAGATGGGGAGCTACTGGGGCATCTACTGGGGAGACACAGATCTTTACTGCTAAAGGGCTGTGGTTGCCCTACTGTCTATCTTGCTTTCAACGTGCCTTTCTATCATTATCTAACTCCAACTTGCCCTACTGTGACCACTTGTCCCTTCTTACCCTTCTCCCTTTGTCTTTCCCCCCGTCACCACCTGCCCCTAATGTCTTCCATACTCTCCCACTGTGACCACCTTTCCCTTCTGTCATTATCTTGACTTCAAACCCTACTGTCATTATCTTGTTTCCAACTTGCCCTACTGTCATTATCTTGCTTCCAACTTGCCCTACTGTCATTATCTTGC
>CM044448.1:8695997-8708959 GCA_024363595.1 Xenopus borealis
ACAGAATGGAAGGTGAGTGGTACATACAGAATGAAGAACCACAGATGGACCCTGCCCAGAGAGGTAGCAGCAGAAGGGTAAATCATAATAAGAAACCATGCCATAGACCATATTTCAGGTTCATAACCAGCAAGTCAGACCTGAAAGTCAATTCAAAATGCCTAAAACATTATATTTATCTAAAATTAAGAAAATTGTGTTTATGAAACTGTAAATCAAATTGTTATTACTGATCATATTTTTATACAATTCCCTACCACTCAAGGACATTGGGATAAACACAATGTAATTCTGGTGCATCAAGCCTACCATGGTGGATGATCCCATTCTCCAGCAGAGCTTGGCCCAGATTGACCCCTTCTTCTGCTTTGCTGATCTCTCCGTTCTCCATCAGCCAGGATACGAGCTCGCTGCAACAGACAAGCAGGCGACACAATGCATTAATAAACACCTTCCTACAAACTCATTAGAGGAACTATTCCCTGTCAAGTATCTAATCATTTCCAATACGGCAATGCTCCTCAGGAAGTCATAAACATGATCAGCAGTACTTGAAAGCAGCCATAGATCCTTGCTTCGGTTTCTCATGTGTATATGACCAATAGAGAGACAGAGGTCAAAGAAAATGCCTCATTTTCATCCTTAAAATTTTTGGCCCAGCTGCCCTTTTGCTCAAGGTCCATAACCTTTGTTCCAAAATTCCAACTGTCATCTGCTGTCCCTCAAACTGCTCATGAGCAACACAGTGGACCTCATTTATAAACACAGGGCAAATTTGCCCATGGGCTTTTTAAAGTCAGCTGCAAGTAGAACGATGAATGCAACAATTTAATTGGTTGCCATGGGTTACTGCCAAATTTGCCCATTGTTGATAAATGACCCCCAGTATCTGGTACTTGTACATTATGTTGGTCAGGTCCCCCACTCACTTACTTCAAGGCACACCATTTCAAAATAATGCGCAACTATGATTTTATATAAATTAATACAGATATGGGGCCTGTTATTGAGAGTGCTTGGGACCTGGGGTTTTCCCAGATAAGGAGCCTTTCCATAATTTGGATCTCCGTATATTGCCTGCCAAAAACAAAAAAAGCATTAAATATTGAATGAACTCAATGGGATATAGTTTTGACTCCAATAAAGATTAATTCTATCTTAGTTAGGATCAAATAAAAGGTACTGTTTTATTAAACATGCATGGGATCTGTTATCTGGAAACCCATTATCCAGAAGCTCAGAATTAGGGCAAGCCCATCTCCCATAGATTGAATTTTAATCAAATAATCCAAACCATAACTTTTTATCTGTTAGAATAAAACAGTGCCTTGTATTAATCCAAACTAAGATATAGTGAATCCTTATTGGAGGCAAAACAATCCTATTGGGTTAATTAATGTTTTTAAGCAGACTTAAGGTATGGGGATCCAAATTAGAGAAAGACCCTTATCTGGAAAACTTCACATCCACAGCATTTTGGCAAATATGTCCCATACCTGTAATAGAATAAAATACATCATTTTTAAAAACCTGAATTATTTTGCTTAAAATGGGAGGGTCCTTCCCATAATTATTTCTAAATGACAGCTTTCTAGTCCCAGCAATAATAAATGCCCCTGTGTATAGCCTTATAAATTCAGATGAATAGTTTTCATTAGAGAAAGTATGGGATCTGTTATACGGAAACCCGTTATCCAGAATGCTCTGAATCAAGCCATAAATAACCCAGATTTTTAAAAATAATTAGCCTTTTAGCTGTAGTTATAAAACTTGTATTTGATCCCAACTAAGATATAATGAATCCTTATTGGAGGCAGAACCAGCCTATCGGGTTTATTTCATGTTTATATGATTTTCAAGTATATGTAAGGTATGAAGATCCAAATTACGGAAATATGTTATCCGGAAGACCCCAGGTCCCAAGCATTCTGGATAACAGGTACTTGTATAAATATATGGGGATATTTTTAGCATTTAAAAAGCAGATATAAATATATAAATAAGGTTGCTATTGGAAACACGTAGGATTGAGTTATTATTCCCCCCGCAACAAAAGAAGGGAATTCAATTATCTACACAAGCACAACAAAATATAAACCAGCTGCAATCTCTTTCCCTACCGTGCAATTAGCGACTGGTATGATTATCATTACTTAATTACTGCACGCCTCCAAGCTGAAGAGCCCTATAAATAAGAGGCCTTTTAGGAGCGTGTATCCAGGGTAACCCATTGAGTTTAATATAAGGATGTTGCCTGGGACATTGCTATAAAGCGGTTTATGATTGGCTGGAACATGCCTTGTGATGTAATTCATCCATTCCTTTTATATTCAGCACTGGGGACAGTGAAGTGTGATTACGGCAGTGTTTATGGGTCATTTCATACAGGGATCAAAGCACAGGTAATGGCACTGCCTGTCTGTTTTTAAGAATAACACACAAACCATTCTTTGGTTGCTAAAAGTAGGATTATTATACCATAGAATTTAGCTTCCTGTGCAGAAGAAAAATAGGTACGGTCCTTATCTAATTCACTATTATTGCTTTACAGCCTGGGTGGGGGGTGTAAAAATGATAAAGGAACACTGAAACCACACAACAGTATAACTTGTTTAAATTAATTATTAGGTGGTTGTGATTCGAGAAAAGAAAGAAGAAAAGAATTGGAGACTACAGACTCCTTTTAATGGAGAACTAAACCACCCTATATGAAAATCCCCTACCTATTACCCTAGGTAGTGCCAACTCCCTGCTTCCCTCCCCCCAAGCACGGTTTGTTACCCCTGAAGGTGCCCCTTAGAGTTTGCTCATGAATAGGTGCAGAGTAAGCACAGCAGAGCTCATTGTCTACACCTATGAAATTCTTCTGTAAGTGAGCGTCGTATTGGCACCGTCTAGGGTTCGTAGCAACTGTGCATGTGCCAAAAGTGCCAGAAATTGAAGAATGGAAGGAAGAGGACCCGAAGAAGACCGGAGACCCGGAAGATGGAGCCCACGAGCTCTGCTGGGGCAAATCTGCACCGATACAAAAGCAAATTCTTAGGGGCACTTTAAAGAACAAGTAAACTTTTTTTTTTCTAAGGGGCTGGGCTTCACTCTGCACCAGGAAGAAGGGAAAGAAGCTGCTGATAACACAGAAACCAGAGCAGACTTGCAGCAGGGACTAAGGTACATTAATCTGGGGGGCTGTTTAGAGCAAATTTACAGAAAGAAAAAGAAAAACATTTACTTTTCCTTTAAGGCATGACAAACTATGGGGGGGGTAGGGAGTGGGGAGTACCTAGGGTAGTAGGTAGGGGCTTTTCTTTTTGGGAGGGTTTATTTCTCCTTTAAGTTGTCCGTACATGCACCGATATTATTATACGATATTCACTCAGTATATGGAGGTCGAGGCAAAAAATGTAGTTATCAGTTGTCTCCTCCCTCGGCCAAGACAGAAAATTTGGACCAGCCCCAATAAGGACCAGAGTTTACTGCTGAATCGTCAGATTGAGGAAGAATTATGTTGTTTTTATCTGTATATCTGACGATTCAGCTCTTAAAGTTTGTAATGAAAACGAATCTTTCCTGCGACCAACGGTGGAAGAGAATTATACTCCCATGATGGGAAGAGATGTGCCAGGAAATATGCAAGCATCACAAGCTGAAAGTGGATTATTTTCCCCCCTAAACCATGATCACTGTTTAGTTGGATTATATTATATTGTCAAAGACAGAACCAGGCCCTAGTTCTACCTACGCCGTACACATGCATTAAGACACTTTTGCTCCTTACTATGTCCGTATGCGCCTTGCAGATTCTGAGGGGATTGTTCAGCCCTAATCATGTGGTTTATGGCAAAGAGATGTTTCTACTGGTAGTTGATTTTGTAGACCATTGAGTATAATGAGCAGTAGCTTGCAGGTATCCCAGGCATTGGTCACTCATTGTCCCCAAACTTCCAAGGATGAGTGGAAAAGTAAGAGCTGGGACAGGGGAAGAGCCCACTTATGGCAACACTATTGACATTCCAGGCACACAAACTGAAACACATGGAGCCACTAATATGTCATCTGTATCTTCTCAAACCAGTGAATGTACCAGAAATGCTCTCAAGCAAGACTTGAATGAAGACTAATCAAATATTTAAGTAAACCCATACACAGGTATATTTCATACAGTATGAGACCAGCTGTCCAATGGTCCAAACGGATGAACATTTTTATTGTTCTTCAGTTTTGGCCAAACAACCAGCTGCAGTCAGCACTAGGCCGGTCGCTGTTCCCTATAGGTGTGCGCCATAAAAGACCTGTGTGCATTGAATGCAAAACATGTTGGCTTGTGTTGGAAAGGAAGCCTGCTCGTCAGAAAGGACACCGGCACACATTGGAAAGAGCAGCGACAGTAGATCGGACTAGGGGTATGAGGCAGAGAAGGTACGTGCCTGGCGCCCCCCAAGCTTTGCACCCTAATCTCTGGCCCTGGCTGTAGCTCCTCTTCCCTTCCTCATCCATCAAACCATTATGCACCAACCAACATGATGCATGAGCAGATGAAACTCTCCAACTTCCCTGATCAATGAACCAACCTACACCCATTGTACATATACAGGTATTGGACCTGTTATCCAAAATGCTTGGGACCTGGGGTGTTCCAGATAATGGGTATTTCTGTAAATTGTCTCTTTATACCTCAAGTCTACTAGAAGATCATGTAAACATCCAATAAACCCAATAGGCTGGTTTTGCTTCCAGTAAGGTTTAATTACAGTATATCTTAGTTGGGATCAAGTACGAGGTACTGGTTTATTATTACACAGAAAAAGGAAATCATTTTAAAGAAATTGGATTGTTTGTATAAAATGGAGTCTATGGGAAACAGCCTGTTATTCAGAGCTGTCTGGATAATGGGTTTCCGGATAACGGATCCCATACCTGTATATGTGGGTTGGCATCACTGGGCCACCGTAAATGTACCAGATAAAAAAGCCTGCTGATCCTTCATCCCGCAAGGAAGATCAATCTAAAACCAATGGTCACAGGAAAGATCATAATTGTAACGTCTGGCCACTTTTACGCAATAACTTACCCAAACATTTACAACTATCGCTTCCCAGTGCTTCTTTTATCATTTAACAAGGCATAAACAGCGCCTTTATTTTGAGGAGACTGTTCCTTTGATGCCAAATCCAAACCCGATCAAGGAGCAGCTGATCATTTTCTTTACACATACTCAGCACAATAGATCAAAAGAGAATTAATTCATAATTGGCTAGGGTCGAACATCTGATTTTTTTTTTGTTTCTCACTCCCCTCTGTGAAGATTGAAAATAAATACAAGCCAGTAAAAGCCACTTCCTCTAGCGTTCACTTGAACCTATTAATATGATGTCCCTCTTACCACAAACATACTTTATTCTGAGCAGCATCCAGAGCACGGGGACAGAAAGGCTAATGAAAAATGTTATTTTTTAAAATTGCTGGCTGAGCTTTCCACCACATATGACTTTGGTGGAGAGGGAAACTGGGGTAACTGGTGTTGTCGGGAGGTTGACGCCAAGTTATGAAGCAGTTGTTTAAGTGTCTGGCCCAGTAGCTATTGATTCACTCCTTCTTTGATTGCTCAGTATAAATATTTATAATAGTATAAATCTGCTGCCTCAACCTATTATGGGTTTCCCATGTATAATCAACTTACTACAAAGCTGGTTATGTGAAGTATTGAGTTCTGCTCATAATCATTCATACAGTGTTATAAGGTGATAAGGTACCAGGGTACCCCCCCCCCACACACAAAAATAACCAAGTTAGGAGTCTCCCTCCATATCATGTTTCCCTCACAGCCATGGGGTCTGCTCTAATATAATGATGCAACTGGACTTAATACGTGTTACAATAATGATCTTTGCTGTGAACATAGGTTTGTTTTCGCTACTAACATTTTAAGAGCTGAACTGTCAGATATACAATTAGAAACAAAATAATTCTGCCTGTATCTAATGATTCAGCATTAACATGTGTGCCCAATACAAAACGTCTACGATGGCCAATCGACTAGACTAGGCCGGTGGCTGGGCCTCTACCATTGAGCACCAGGCAACACTACAGTATCTTCTGAAACAGGGTGTGTGAGAGCCAATTTTCTAGACAACCAATATCCAAATCTTTTGCCAATATCGGTTCTCATCTCCCACCATACATGCACCAAATCTGTATGTGTATGGTAATCTTTAGTCCCTCAATCAAACCATTTCCCTTGCTATTAGCAAAACTGTGATATGAGTCAATATAAAAATATTGGAGTAACAAGTTTCATGGGTCAATATTAGTGCCCCCAAGCTTGAGTCTTATGCAGGTCCATTTTTGACCCATATCCGCAACCTGCAATCGCCAACCCAGACCCGCAACCAGCATTCTTACCCACTTGAACCCGCTACCCGACCCAACCCGCAAGTACCTTATCCAAAACCCAATCCGCGACTTTCTGACCATCAAGAATCAGGAAAGGCTGTTGTCGGCCTGAAACGTTGCTGTATTTCTGTCCAACAAAAGCTAATTTTGGAATAAAGGCTTTTTAAGAAAAATATCCTTTTGTGTGGTGCTGTCTACCTACTATAATAGTGCTGTCTTGGTAAACCGGAAGTGACATCATCGGAAGTAGGCATGATAACAAAATAGGAGTAAAAATCTCTATTGAGAAGAACTGAGGCCTGACCCGCAAACCGCAGAACCACGTCTATACCTGCACCCAGAACTTCTACCCGTACCACAGGTTTTTGCGGGTAACCCACAAGTACTTGACCCACTGCAGGACTCTACCTCGAGCTGGCTTAACACAATTTATGTTATATCACCAAATGTCCCTACAATCTAGAATCCTCTAGCTGTGGTTTTCCATTACAAACCTGGATACGGGTATAAACAAGAAGTTTCCTGGGAGAATATTAGCACTCCCAAGCTGTCAACATACGTCCCTACAATCTAGAATCCTCTAGCCATGGTTTTCCATTAGCCTGGATATGAGTATAAGCGAGTTTCCTGGGTCAATACTAACGTCCCCAAGATGGCTTAACACAATTTATGCTATGTGACTAAATGTCCCTACAACCCAGAATGCTCTAGCTGTGGTGTTCCATGCTAAGCCTAGATAGGAGTATAACCAAGAAGTTTCCTGAGTCAATATTAGCACCCGAAAGCTATCTTAACACAATTTATACTATGTCACCTAAAGTCTCTACAATCTACAATCCTCTAGTCTAGATTTCCATGATGGGTCAGAATATGAGGATTTGATCATGACATGTATGGATTCTAAAGTCTGAGGACGCATGCTTACAAGCATAATGCCATGATCATATGGATTTTTACTGAAAAGTAAACACACACTCAACCAAACCCTAGTGGTGGAATTCCTGATCTAATGTTTATTTTGGATACAACGGTCTTTCCCACTGGTTACAAGGCACGGTGCTGGGGAATTAGTTTCTAAAAATGTCCAATAACTTTATAAATATATATTTATATGTCTTTTGTATTAAGGTGCATGATATGTAAGAGGGCCAAAATTGATTTCTATTTCAGAAGAACGTCTAAAAAAGTAAGATTTTGTCTATTTTAGAGCCTTTCCTATTTTAGAGCGTTTCCTTGGATATTTTAGAGCCTTTTCTTCCTCTATAATGACAGCAATGAATGGGTTTCCCTGTCAACACAAGCCTCATTACCAATGCTGACCGTGATCTTCCACAAACCCTGCAGAGACTTTCAGGTCATGGGTATGAATGGTTCTATTCAGTCCCTAGCAGGACTTACTTGCCATGAAAGCATTTGGGGATGGTGGTGAACTTTCTCCTCCGGTCTCTGATAAGGCTGGATCTCTTGCTCACCATGTGATAGAGTTTTTCTCCTTTCTCTGCGATCATCACATAGGCGTCTCTCTCCATCCCGAGCTTCAGACCTGAAGAGGAACAGATGCACTCCATTACATTAACGTGTGGAGATGACATTGGGTGACTGAAGTTTTTCTTACAAGGTTCTGCGAGTCAGGAACCAGCAGACTGTCTATTGCTAAAAACACATCCAACATAGTCTGAAAAGTGTTTTTTAACTTCCTTGTTTTGTGATGAAAAGTCACATGATTTTAAGGATTTGATTCAGCCGAATCCTAATCCTGTTGAATATGGATTCGGTGCATCCCTACTCATACGACTATATTAGGCCAGGGCATAACAAAGAGACTTATCATGAAGCCTATGGATTGCATGCGGTGACTTTGCCTCTAAAAAGTTGAAAAGGGAATACATTTCCTTTATTGCTTTGGAATATAAAGAAGCAGCATGTACATTAGAGTCACTTTTTTAAAGAACACGTGAAGATATTGAAAATTTAATATGCCAGCTGGTCCCCTCTGTTTTTCAAACGACCTTCAGAATCAATTAAAGCTACAGTAGACATTCTGTGTTGTTCCTGATCCTAAGGGATCTCTGTTTAGAGCAGAATCATTTTACTTGTTTGCAGACACAAGAAGGCTGGCAACTCCAACCTGATTATATAGGTTACAAAAAAGGCTGGAGTCTCACAAGCAAATGCTGATAAACAGATCTTTCAGCTGGATACAACATCATTCATCGTACCATACTGTAAGACTCACCCCTTTCTCTTTTGTAAATCAGTAATTACTTACAGAAGGTTCATCAGTTATTTTCCCATCTGCTTTGCCAAAAAAAGCCAAGCCTTGAGACATGGAGCCCATTGGCAAGACCAATAGAATAAGATCTGCTCATCTGGCTACAATCCCAAATTGGGCAGACTGGATTGTTGCAGACCTGTTGAGAGATGACTGCATTAACAGCCCAATATAGTCCTCTCCCAATGTTATTTCCAAGAAATATGAGGATGATCTCAGGTTCAAAGCAATTGGACATGTCATCATTTCAACAGGTCAATAAGTTGATGACTTGGCCTTGAGTGACCTACGTTGTACCAAAGATAGGTCACCTTAAGGACTACCTTGTAATAGACAGTTCTTTGCCATTTGACTCCATTAAACAATTATGAATGGATAAAAGGGGTCGATATACATTATCCATAAGGTCTTACACCTGGGACTTACACCTTTTTTAAGCTACTAGCACATTTTTGAAACATATTTTCACTTAACTCAGTCTGTCCTTCCCTAGGGGAGGAACCTGTGATCAACTGACAAGTTCCATCTTCCCCTTGAATGTAATAGTGAAAATAATTGAAGAGACACATCAATAGGTAATAAACCACTTAACGCTGTTGTTTATGTATCTCTAGGTTATGTCGGATTGTGTGCCCAGAACATTTCTTCTCTGCATATTTGTATTTATACATAGGGGAAGGAGGTGCCATATTGTTCCCCTTAGACAGTACAGTATGAGGGTATAACTTATTGTGTGCCCAGAACATTCCTTCTCTGTATATTTGTATTTATACATATGGGACAGAGATGCCATATTGTTTCCCTTAGACAGTACAGTGTGAGGGTATAGCTTATTGTGTGCCCAGAGCATTCCTTCTCTGTATATTTGTATTTATACATAGGGGAAGGAGGTGACATATTGTTTCCTTTAGACAATACAGTATGAGGGTATAGCTTATTGTGTGCCCAGAACATTCCTTCTCTGCATATTTGTATTTATACATAGGGGAAGGAGGTGCCATATTGTTCCCCTTAGACAGTACAGTATGAGGGTATAACTTATTGTGTGCCCAGAAAATTCCTTCTCTGTATATTTGTATTTATACATAAGGGAAGGAGGTGCCATATTGTTCCCCTTAGACAGTACAGTATGAGGGTATAGCTTATCGTGTGCCCAGAACATTCCTTCTCTGTATATTTGCATTTATACACATGGGAAGGAGGTGCCATATTGTTTCCCTTAAGACAGTACAGTATGAAGGTATAGCTTATTATGTGCCCAGAACATTCCTTCTCTGTATTTATACATATGGGAAGGAGGTGCCATATTGTTCCCCTTAAACAGTACAGTATGAAGGTATAGCTTATTGTGTGCCCAGAACATTCCTTCTCTGTATATTTATATTTATACATAGGGGAAGGAGGTGCCATATTGTTTCCCTTAAGAGAGTACAGTATGAGGGTATAGCTTATTGTGTGCCCAGAGCATTCCTTCTGTGTATATTTGTATTTATACATATGGGAAGGAGGTGCCATATTGTTTCCCTTAGACAGTACAGTATGAGGGTATAGCTTATTGTGTGCCCAGAGCATTCCTTCTCTGTATATTTGTATTTATACATATGGGAAGGAGGTGCCATATTGATTCCCTTAGACAGTACAGTATGAGGGTATAGCTTATTGTGTGCCCAGAACATTCCTTCTATGTGTATTTATACATCTGGGAGGAGGTGATATTATTTATTAGACAATAAAGTACATGTCTCTGTGTCACCACTCCATTAGATCATTGGTTATCTCACTCTGATAGGAGACTCATTCCATTGTGTCATCTCCAGTGATATCAGACAGTTTCCTTATGGATTGCAAGCCTCATGCAGTCTGAGGTTTTTCCTTCCTTTCCTCTCCAAGAAAGATGACAGCCTGTGATCACTATGTATGTCAGCCGCAAGGGCTTTATAGAAGATCAGATGCATCAAGAATTTAAGGAATCCGAATAAATCTCTGAGCGACAGAAATAGAGCTGGATGCCTCCCGGCTGTCTGTAATCACACGTTCTGTGCTGTTTAAAGAGACTCAGCTGGAATAACAAGCCGCCGTGTCTTTAAAAACATTTATATTTTTTAAGTATACATACTAGGCTTACAGGTCACACAGCGGAAGCCAAAAGCCTTGTAACTCGCAGAATAAACTGTATCCCAGTTACATTTCAATTACCACTGGCACTGGATCCTGGCAAGTCACACATCTGGCTACTTGCCCCCATCTATTCATCTAGGCTCTGTTAGAAATAATTAGTTGCACTAATACAGCCAAGCCCATTGTATAATATAGGTTGTTAAAGAGGAAACAGTTGCAGCCTTACGGTTTCGTACGAAATTCCTGTCACTCTATAAATATACATAGAAAAGAATGGCTTTCAGAAGGGGAAACATTTTCAAATTGTAGATTTTAATTTGGAAAACATCATAAAGCAAAACATTCTCTACTACCAGCCATAAAGCAGAACAGGATCTGTGCAGCCACCGGGACAGAATGCTCTGTTATACAGATAGCTAGAATCTCAGCTGCCATAAAGCAGGGCAGGACTGCTGCTTCCTATAATGGGGATCAGATCTGTGCAGCCACTGGGACAGAATGCTCTGTTATACAGATAGCTAGAATCTCAGCTGCCATAAAGCAGGGCAGGACTGCTGCTTCCTATAATGGGGGATCAGATCTGTGCAGCCACTGGGACAGAATGCTCTGTTATACAGATAGCTAGAATCTCAGCTGCCATAAAGCAGGACAGGACTGCTGCTTCCTATAATGACAGATAGTGTTTTGCCTTTTAGGAAAAGGAACACATTCAGAGAAACACATTTACTTTGCTTAATAGACTTTCCATAATATAATGTAAAGGGACAAAAATATCTGCTGTTGAGCACAAATGTTATTTCCATAGACATAATTGTAAACCAGTGTCGGCGCCACTAAAAGGCTGCTATTGCATTCAGCGTCGGCTACTTGAACCATAATCACGAATCAGACGCCGTTTCTCGCCCAGCCCCCCCCCCTCTCGCCATGGTAACGTGGCGGCATGCAGAATCAAACAGTAAATTTTCAGTAACCAGTCCTAAACCCTCAACAATGAGATTTAATTAGAACAGCTTTGCTGATATACAAATATACTGAGCCTAGAATGTACTGTGAGATCCCATTTGGGTAACACAGATAGATAACCTGTGTATACAGCATTATCTTTGTGGGAATCCACCGGGGCCCTTTCAGGTGCAGATGTTCTTTAAAGGGCAAGGAAAGGCAAAGAAATAAAATCTATCTCCAAAATACTTTAATTAAAAAATGTGTACCGTTTTTATAAGAAACCCGACTGTATGCAGTGAAATTCTCCCTTCATTTAGTGCTGTGGATAGGAATTGTCAGACGGTCCCTAACTTCTGGCAGGGAAACAATCATACTTATGAACAGCAGGGGGAGCCCCTGCATTACATAACTGCCATGCAGAACTCAAGCAGCTTTGTTTTTTGATAATTTATGACGATCCCTAAGAAGCCGAGACCACACTGAGCATGTGTATGTAGTCTAGTCTTGCAAAGATGTATAACAAAGTTACAAGATGACAGCCCCCTGTGGCCAACTTTGAAAGCATAAATCATTTGTTTGATTAGGCTTGTGGTGCAGTAAGTTCATGTTTATGTTTAGTATACAAAATACACCATTTCTACCCTTATTCTATTTTACACTTTCCTTGCCCTTTAAGGAGAAAGTGTGGAGAATAAACAAATGATAGGGAACTGTTGACTCCTCTGCAGAACATTGTACAAAGTAGATGAAAATAAATGGTACAATCCAAAGGTCATTTATAAAATAAAGTGATATCTAGAGGCCTACATTATGGGTATCCCTGCAGTAAGCTACGAAAGTGCGAATAATGAATATTATCCCTTTAATTGTCTGTTATATAATCACACATACAGAGTGTCTTACTGAGCTTGCAGTTTCAGCTTTGCCTACACTGCCATTGTGACTGCCTTCCTTTTCTCCTCACTTAGCCCTCCTATTGTATTATAACCTTGTATAAGAACCACATGGGGGAATGGAAATTGCCTTTATTTATTTATAGCCTTTATAGCCCTGTTTTACAAACTCCCTTCATTCTTTAACCTCTGATGCTGTACTCCAACATCATCCCAAAGTTAAACAAGAGAACCATAAAGACGGATAACATAAAACTATATGCAGAAACAGCCCCCTAAACTCACTCATAGTCTGTACAGAGAGATCCCATAAAACTATGTCACATAGATATCCCCTGTACTAA
>CM044448.1:8715033-8733739 GCA_024363595.1 Xenopus borealis
TTTGCTTGAATGGCTGCCCCCATGGCTACACAGCAGCTTGTTTATATAAACTATAGAAGTGCACAGAATGCACAGCAGATAACAGATAAGCTCTGCAGTATATAGTGGGATGCTTTAGAATTTATCGCTTATCTACTGTATATCCTGTGTTTGATTGGCTGCCCCATTGCTACACAGCAGCTTGTTTATATAAACTATAGTAGTACTTATCTGTTATCTACTATGTATCCTGTGCTTGAATGGATTTTATGGCTGTCCCCATGGCTACACTGCAGCTTGTTTATATAAACTATAGTAGTATTATTAGTATTTATCTGTTATCTACTGTGTATCCTGTGCTTGTACCCCCCATGGCTACACAGCAGCTTGTTTATATAAACTATAGTAGTACTTATCTGTTATCTACTGTGTATCCTGTGCTTGAATGGCTGTCCCCATGGCTACACAGCATCTTGTTTATATAAACTATAGTAGTACTTATCTGTTATCTACTGTGTATCCTGTGCTGGGTGTTAATGTTCCTTTAACTGGTTTTCAGGTCTGTCGGTCTCCTACAAACACACCACAAAAATACTAGATCGCCGTTTCTTTAATTACTCAAATGAATCAGGAAATCAGTTTTGCGACCAAAAGACTTGGCTTGATGCAATGACGCAACTCTTCTTGATTGGCATTTTCTCGGAAGATGTTTAATTGCATTAACAGAGATCACGCAGGTGCGCCGTAATCAGCATATGGACAAGCATTGGGGGGAGGGGCCTATAGGTTCTGAATTTCTGGATATATTTAAACAGAACAATCTTGAAGCAAAACGCGTCATTATTTCAAGGAGGGGGTTTCTACTCACTCTCTCTCTGCTCTCTCTCTTTCAGAACCGCATCCATCCACTTCTGCTTCTCGTCGGCTGTTTTGGCCATGCAGACGAACCACTTGTTCTTCGCTGTGTTGTGGATTTTCCATCCGTTGGTGACGGTGTAGCCGTTACTGTGATAGTCCGCTGAAAGGAGACGGGGGGGGGGGAAACATCAGCTTGGGTGCCACAAGGGGGGGTTTTGTCTACCAATTCCCTCTGAAAGATATTCCCTGTGTCACCTTTCTTATGGGAAGATTTAAAAAGGTTCGAATGGTAAATTTAAAAAAAAAAAATAAATGTTTTTGGCCAAAATTCGAATTTTAAATCCCCAACTCAATTTCAATTTGAGATTTAGCACACCTGGAAATGGTTCTAATTCAAATATCCGCCACCTAAAACCTGCCGAGTTCATGTTCATGTCAATGTCCTTTGAACCATTTGAAGATCCTGATATTCGATTCGAACTTTCGATCGAATATTAGACATTTTTTCTTAAATAACCTCCCATTCGAGTTGTGAGTACATTCGAATTCATTATAGTTAAAAAAAAAAAAATTCACATAACCTTTGACACACACGCCCCTAATGTTAGATCCGTTATCTGGAAACCCGTTATCCAGAAAGCTCCGAGTTACGGAAAGACCATCTCCCATAGACTCACTTGTAATCAAGTAACTACATTTTTAAAAATGATTTCCATTTTCTGTGTAATAATAAAACAGTAGCTTGTACTTGATCCCAACTAAGATATAATTAATCCTTATTGGACGCAAAACCAGCCTATTGGGTTTATTGAATGATTACATTATTCTTTAGTAGACTTAGGACATGAAGATCCAAATTATGGAAAGACCCCTTGTCTGGAAAGCCCCAGGTCCCGAGCATTCTGGATAACAGATTATACTGAATCATCCTTAAGTGAGTCCTACCCGAAGGCATGGGCTCTGTTGCTCAAGTGCTCCCAAAGGAACAGCATGAGCAGGTGGGTCCACCTTCTCCAAAGCTAGGTGAGCCCCCCACCCCCCCAAGGGGGTTTGGGGTTGTTTGGACTCCCCCTTCACCAAGGGGGAGTCCCGTCTATCCTGCGTTCGCCAAAACTTCCCCCAGGGTGTAAGTCTTGGCCTAGAGTCAAGCCCAAAGGACTATGACACCCATCCAGTGGTGCATACATTAAATTCAAAAAAGTTGCTGAAGTGTACGGGTGCAGTGCTATTGATTGCCTTGGTAAGGGTCCAGCTGGTTGCTGGATAAAGAAAAAACATGCCCGCCTATTGGTTAGAGCAGGGATCCCCAACCTTTTCAACCAGTGAGCAACACTCAGAAGTAAAAGGAGTTGGGGAGCAACACAAGCATAAAAATGTTCTTGGGGTGCCAAATAAGTGCTGTGAATGGCCATTTGGTAGCCCCTATGTAGACTGGCAACCTACATTGAGGCTGTGTTTGGCAGTGCACCTGGTTTTGTATACAATCAAATTTGCCTCCAAGCCTAGAATCGAAAAAGTAAGCACCTGCTTTGAGGCCACTGGGAGCAACATCCAAGGGATTGGGGAGCAACATGCTGCTCACGAGCTACTGGTTGGGGATCACTGGGCTAGGGTATAGGAAGTGAAGCATAATTAGGCAAAAGGTGCATGTGCATAGTGCAAGAACCAAAAATGAATCAGGCACAGGGCCGGAACTAGGGGTAGGCAGAAGAGGCGCCTGACTAGGGCGCAACCAAAGGGGGGTGCTGGGTAGGTACCTGTCTTCTAACTACCCCATGTTTACTGCTCTACCATCCCAGCGCTCTGTCCTCCCGCCGGAGCTCTTTCCCCTAAGTCAGTCACTTACCCTCCCTCTGGTGAACTGCGCATGCTCGTGCTCACCGCTCCGGAGACATTCGCACGGAGCACGCACACAACATGCACAGCACACGGGGGGGAAAGCGGTGGTACCTGGGGTCCATTTGGCCCAGCACTGATCAGGCACCTACTCATAGGAGCACAGCAACCCCGCTTTCATCAAACTTCCGCTTGCCATCCTACTGGCCAGAGGTCCAAGTGTGTCCTATACTTGTATAATGATAAGTGCCTTGGTGTTTGAGAGCTTTGTTGTGAAGGTTCCTCCATCGTCCATGTGGGTCAAGCAGGAACCACTTAGGGAGATTTGGCTGAAAAAGCCTCTCGCTGCTGCTATGGCAGCTATAAAATTGAATAAAAACTGGCACCAACCCATTGCCAAACCAGTTCAGTTTGATCAAAATCACAATTTGCTCCTACAGTGCCAAGGTTACAAAACAATGTTCTAGTCCAATCACCAACAACAGTAGATAGACTTCATTGGTCAGTTGCAGAATACTAAGAAGCAACCATGTGATTAATAGGGGTTAACAGACCACGGCAAGATTTGCCCCCTGCATTGGTATTTTCCTTGGCTTTGTTAAACTCCAATGAGCAGAATACCAAGGCCCAGCTCAAGTCAAAATAATATATACACAGTAAGCCCTGACTGAGATTGTAGACTCCCCAGGCATTAATATTACAGGCAGAACTAGAAAAAAAAGAAGCATTTAAGCACACACACATGTATTATACATAAACACCAACATATGGTCCTTCGGCAAACTAATGCCACGTGATGATGTGCGCTGAATGGGTAACGTATGGCCGTGACTTTCCTTGTCATCAGAGCGATCCCTGCTCACATACACAATAATGGCACCGGGCCAGATACCTTATTTATTGCCTTAATAGGCCTGTTTAATAGCCAACACAAAGCTGAACTCTTCTACCAGGAGATTTAAAGCACCCCCCCCCCCCAACTGCTCATTTGTGTATATAATATACGAGTATATTCTTATTATTATGATACTTATGAGTGGGGGCTGCCATGCTGTTTAACTGCAACCAAGTATATTCTACAACACTCTTAACAAGTGCAAGAAAAGTATGGCACACAAAGCAAGAAACAGAAAGGCTGTAACATTATATAACTCCACCGAAGGCCTATGTTCTGTATCTAGCCTGGATCATTTCTCAAGCCCAGTAGCATCTCATACAGAAAGAGAAGGAAAATATGGGGAAAAGCTAATGCTACAGGTTTGCTGGTTATTAAATTCTGATGCTAATTGCACTGGTTTCTTATTATCTGTATTAATGACTAATCAGCCTTAGGGTCCTAAGGGCCCTTACACACGGGCGTTTTTACCTGCGCTCCCCTGCGTTGCGTTTTGCTGCGTTCAGCCGCAGGGGAGCGCAGGTATAGACGTACTTAATTATTTTCAACGGGTCTGTACTCACACGAACGCATGTAGGCGCCGAATGCAGGAAAAATGTAGCATGTTGCGTCTGAACCTGCGTTCTGCGCTTACACGCGTCTCGTGGGTACAACCTCATTAGTTTCAATGGTGTTGTACCCACGAGACTGAATGCATCCCCTGTGGCTGAACGCAGCCAAACGCGTCCACGAGTCTCGTGGGTACAACCTCCTTGAAAAGAATGAGGTGCGTCTAGACCTGCGCTCCCCTGCAGGCGAACGCAGCCAAATGCAACGCAGGGGAGCGCAGGTCAAAAATGAGGGGCCTTATAGTGTGACTATATTTCTATTATTATTATTTCTATATTAAAAAAAACCCTTGAATTCGACCATGGGAATTTTTTGGGAATAAAAATCCTTTGAATTCAAATATCAAATTGAAAGGATTTTACCGTTATTCGATTGGTCGAACGATCAAATAGGAAATATTCGATCGAACAATTCGAACAATTTTAACCATTCAATTTAAAATAATGAAAACCAATCCGGTAAGTCGAAACTGGCGAACTAGGCAGTCGAATAAAAATTTGAAGAAGTTATTCGACTGCCGAATAATCGTATAGATTTCTATCCGAATCATTCGAATCGATCTTTCAAAATGCAATGGTTGAAGTGGTCTTCTAAAACATTTCAAAAATTCAAATCTTTTTGAACATTCGAACGAATTCCGAATCGTTCATGTGAATTTGATAAGTTGGCCCCTATGTGTCCTGTATATTGTGGGTCCCTAAGCTCAGTAAGTGACAGCAGCACAGAGCATGTGAATCAGTGAATCAGTAGAAAAGAAGATGGGGAGCTACTGGGGCATCTACTGGGGAGACACAGATCTTTACTGCTAAAGGGCTGTGGTTGCTGCGGGCTGGTACACAAGCACAAAACATCATGTACAACATTTCTACCTATTTCTTTAGTTAGGCTTTAGTTCTCCTTTAACCACATGCGTTAGTAGCAGGTACTTCTAACAATGGAGCACTCTTGCTTTATGCAAGGATAGCAATAGAGCATTGCTGTATGATAGGGTAGTAATTAGGGATGCACCGAATCCACTATTTTGGATTCGGCCGAACCCCTGAATCTTTCCCGAAAGATTCGGCTGAACCGAACCCAATCTTAATTTGCATATGCAAATTATGTTTGGGAAAACATTTTTTACTTCCTTCTTTTGTGCCAAAAAGTTTCCTTCCCTGGTCCTAATTTGCATATGCAAATTAGGATTTGGATTCGGTTTCACCAGGCAGAAGGATTCGGCCTGAAAAAACATTTTTTACTTCCTTCTTTTGTGCCAAAAAGTCAAGTGATTTCCCTCCCTGGCCCTAATTTGCATATGCAAATTTGCATTTGGATTTGGTTTAGGTTTCGCCAGGCAGAAGGATTTGGCCAAATCCTGCAGAAAAAGTCTGAATCCTGGCCGAATCCTGAACCGAATCCTGGATTCAGTGCATCCCTAGTAGTAATGCGGTACTGCTGTATGCAAGGTTAGCAATGCAAATGCATGTAACTGAGCACTGTTTTTTTTTGCAAGAATAGCCTTCAATTATCAGCACTCGCTAAAGTCTCAGAGCATTAAACGTTCAGATTTGGTTTGGCTGAACACAAAGTATTTAGTTGCATTAAGTGATGTTCCCCTAATGGGGGGCAGGCCCGGACTGGCAATCTGTGGGTTAGGGCAAATGCCAGATGGGCTGCTATAAGTTGCTATAGAAAGTCAGTATTTAGTGGGCTGGTGGGGACTGTTTGGGCCTCTATGTGGGCTGATTGGGTCTCTGTGTACCTGAAATGCCAGGGCCTATTTTGATTTTCAGTCCAGCACTAATGGGGGGGAAATCCTTCTAACTGGTTAATGCTCTTAACAGTAAATGTCTTTACATTCTGGGATGCTGGAGCTAAAAGCGATGATAAATATTGCAACCTGACGCACTGGAAAAAATCAATGTTAATGTTTCTGGGCACCAGTTAGTCAGTCTAGCTAAACTACCACTGAAATACAACCCTTCCTCGCATGGAAAATCTTTCTGCTAAAAAGGTAGCGACTATGGGAAAGTTCCTTTTTGACGTTACCCGTTCCGTCCTCCACGTTCTCAACTTCCATAACTTCAGTATTGATCCTGCCACGGAATATGTACAGGGATCCATTGAACGACTTGGTCCTCTTCGTTGACTTCTTGCCAGCGACTCTGAAAGAGTTAAGAAAGGGTTTAAATATTTATAAAATATATATATATAGAGAGAGACAGAGTCCTCAATGCAACACAAGGACTCAAAGCACCTCCGTGAATCATACCAGTAACACAATAGAGCACAGATAAATTTGTTATGGGATCAATTATCTTGTATCAGCAGCACTATGTGTAAATGCCATTAAAGGGGTGGTTCACCTTTAAGGTAATTTTTATTATGTTATACAACGGCCAGTTCTAAGCAACTTTTCAATTGGTTTTCATAATTTATTATTTACAGTTTTATAGTTATTTGTCTTTTTCTTCTGGTTCTTTGAAGCTTTCAAATGGGCGTCGCCGTCCCCTTCTAAAAAAACAAATGCTCTGTAAGGCTACAAATGTATTGTTATTGCTGATCCTTCTATTCAGACCCTCTCCTATTCATATTCCAGTCTCTTATTCAAATCAGTGCATGGTTGCTAGGGTAATTTGGGCCCTAGTTACCACACTGCTTGAAATTCAGATTGAAGAGCTGCTGAATAAAAAGCTAAATATGTCAAAAACCACAAATAATAAAAAATGAAAACCAATTGCAAATTGTCTCAGAATATCACTCTCTACATTATACTAAAAGTTATCTCAAAGGTGAACAACCCCTTTAAATACCCAATAGGATTGTTTTGCCACCAATATGGATTTACACAACTTATTAGTTTCCATAAAGTAAAAGGTCAGTCAAAAATTCAGCATTGCATGTTTCAAAAAGAAAACTACATTCTCGTGTTTCAGAGATTTCCAAAAAAAAAAGGGGGTTTGGGATAATACTTATACAGGTACAGGATCCATTATCTGGGAACCTGCTATCAAGAAAGATCTGAATTACGGAAAGGCCGTTTCCCATAGACTTCATTTTGTCTAAATAATCAAGATTCTTAAAACCGGTTTCTCTTTAATAATAAAACATGATCCCAACTTAGATATAATGAATCCTTATTGGAAGCAAAACCAGCCTATTGGCTTTATTTATTTTTCTAGTAAGGTATGAAGATCCATTATCTGGAAACTCTCAGATCCCGAGCGTCCCACATACCAGGTCCTATACCTGTACATACAAAATGATAAAACGGGTTTCAAAAAAGGAGTCGGAGAGCTCTGCTTCACCTCGATTTTCTCTTGCAGTAGACAAGGAGATTGTCAAACAGAAAAAACATCCTTTCTTGGATATTCCCAGCGGATATTTTTAACAGGGTGCCCTGAAGAAGGAGCTGCGTGCAAATGTCTGTCAGATTGGACCCCTGCAACAAGAACAAAGGGAGATATAAATCCTCCTGGAAGTTTGTTGGCACTTGAGATTCTAGGCAATGGCATTTCTGGAAGGTGAAGAATTTTAGGAATGTTTAGTAAACAGCTGGATGAAATGTGTCCTAAACACTCACACCGCTGCGTTGCATCACTAATCGTTCTTTTACAGATGTTTATAATGAAGAAATACTGATTCTACTCCAGGACACTCAACATTGAATAATAAAGAGTTGGATGTTTTACATGCTTTGCATTCTCCTCCTTTATGAATTGCATTGGATCAGACGGGTTTATAGTTTTCTGCAAAAAGCAAAGACCAGCCACAGCTGGGGACAATATGGAGCACTTAAAAGCGGATGAAAGAGTGGGTGTCCATCCGGGTACTCCCCAGAGCATCTAATTGCGTCTTTTTGTAGCTACACTCCAATTTGACTCTACACGAGGGATCCCTGGGTGATGGTGTGGCACTGGCTAGAACCATGCTGCTTCTTCTTTCAGCGAGGAGGGTGCCCAAAGTTAAGCAAATCACTGGAAGGAACCTAACAAATTAGAAACTCCAACTGATTAATGGGTGGTTCACCTTCAAGTTAACTTTTAGTATATTGTAGAAGGGCCAATTCTAAGAAACTTTTCAATTGGTCTTCATTATTTATTTTTCATAGTTTTTTAATGATTTGCAATTTTCTTCTGTTTCTTTGCAGCTTTCAAATGGGGGTCACTGACACCATCTAAAAACAAATGCTCTGTAAGGCTACACATGTATTGTTATTGCTACTTTTTATTACTTATCATTCTATTCAGTCCCTCTCCTATTCATATTCCAGTCTCTTATTCAAATCAATGCAGAGTTGCTAGGGTAATTTGTACCCTAGCAACCAGATTGCTGACACTGCAAACTAGAGAGCTGCTGAATAAAAAGCTATAAAAATAACTATAAAACCACAAATATAAAAAATCAAAACCAATTGCAATTTGTCTCAGAATATCACTCTCTACATTATACTAAAAGTTAACTCAAAGGTGAACAACCCCTTTAACCTTCTTGTTTTCTTTTAATAGGACAGGTACAATCTTTTGGAAAAAAGAAGATTCTTAAAACACACCTCATCAAAACCACTTTGTATTACTACAGTTTATTGGGAAATGTAACATGTTTTACATTTATTTCCTTGACCTTTAACTGTTCAGTTCAATAATTAAGCCTCATATCATCCATCGTTTTTAAAATGAAGACTCAGCACATTCCTTCCCTCCACTAAACCCATTCTTACATTGGGGTGATTTATATATATATATATATATATATATATATATATATATTTATGTATTTTTCTATCATGTTATAATTTATATTGACATCTTATAGCTTTATAATACACAAAAGCCATGAATAACCTGGAAATTATATAGTGAATAAAGTACCCCCTCTTGTAAAATATAAGGATATTATAAGTTACCGAGGAGTTTCATGTCCATATAAAAACACAAGGCGAAGGCCTTGTGGTCACGGATATAGGTCACGGAACTCCGAGGTAACTTATAATATCCTTATATTTTACTTTATTTATTATAATACACAAGTTTCAGTGAGTCATGTGACAGAAATGACATCAGAACTCACCGTTTATAACTGATGACATCAGAACTCACCGTTTATAAGGATATCATTTTCAAGATATTAACAGCTTTTGTGTATTATATCCTTATAACACACAACAGCCGTGACTATCTTGTAAATTATATCCGTATAAACGTTCTGATGTCATCAGTTATAAACGGTGAGTTCTGATGTCATTTCGGTCACATGGCTCACTGAAAATTACAATAAAGTACCCCCAGTTGCAGAATATGAGAATATTAGAAGGTACTTCGGAGTTCCATGACCTGTATAAAAACATATATGTATTATATGGACATGAAACTCCTCGGTAACTTATAATATCCTAATAATTTACAAGAGGGGGTACTTTATTCACTATATAAATGCCCCTTAGTGATGTCATCAGCTTAGTGATAACCTTTTTTTGTCACGACTTGCTAAAACTTGTATATTATAATAAATAAAGTACCCATTGCTGGAATATGTGAGGATATTAGAAGTTGCCTCGGACTTTCATGACCATGGAACTGGCCTTTGGCCTCGTGCTTTTGTATGGTCATGGAACTCCTCGGTAATTTAAAATATACTTATATTTTACAACAGGGTGTACTTTATTTCACATTCCTCAGGAAATTCCACCCGATTCTGATTTGTCTGGGACACACTGCTAATTATATCAAAATGTTTATTGCTTTTTTATGAGTTGTAAACAAAAAAATCCGGAAAGGTTAATCTTTGTAGCCATGGGCTTATCCAACCCAAACGACTATTCTTGGTCTATAAAGTCATTGGGTAAATGAGGTGATGTTTTGAGAGAATTATTTACATGATCCTGGTTTTTGCCGTAGGGATTTAAAGATCAACAAAGGATAAGGCTAATAATGATGAACATGATATATATATATATATATATATATATATATATATATATATTACTGCTGTATCAGACTTAAGAAACTAAAACTCTCTGACAGTGAAGATTCAGGACTCCATCGTTACCCAATGAAAGCTCACGGCATGGAATCTTTATACGATAAGTACCAAGCACACCAAATTTGCAACTGAGTATTTAATGAGCATGTGCAGTGCCACTGACACCAGAGAGAGGGCAGGCCAAGAACAGAAATACTGTATATATATATATATATATATATATATATATATATAGCTACTGTGAACAGACAGAGAAGCATGATTATAATTGCAGATGACATTGAAAAGGGTAGATATTAGCATAATGGGCAGTTTCAGGTCAACATGTGACAAGGATAGGGAACATGAGGAGGCATTATAGATTTTTCCATTATTTCTAAGCTTTCCTTTCAAGGGCTTTAAAATCTATACTCTGATATTCCTTTTGTTGTTTCCTTACCCTCGACACTGAAGGCATTAATGGCTGTAAAGTTTTAGCTGTAGTGATTCATTAATGGTAAGATGTCAATGGAAGAAACACAATTATCAGAACAATTTAGGTGGGGGGGGGGGCTCTAAGGCAAAGTAAAAAATAACCAGACAAATTGCAACTAAGATAAGTCTTGTGTATGCCACCTACTAATGAGAGAAATAACCATTTATCCTTTAGAAGGTGAGGTCACGAGTAGTACTTCAACAAGAGATGGGGGCTTAGGTAACCAACACCTTAAATATATGATAAACTGAGCCCCATGGTAGAGTCAGCGAAGAACTGCATGACTAATTGACATTGTGGATTCACAAAAAGATGTAGTTAAGACATTACTAAGCAGAGGGTTTTGACTTAAAGGGATTAAACTGTAGTTTGCATGAATTTGTATGAGAAAACCCTACTGCAATGGAAAAAAAACATCAAGTGTCTGCTCTCTACTCCTGCTAGTGTTGTGTATTGCAGTGCAGTAGTAACTTTTGACTAAGACAAGATGGGGCCTTTTAATATCAGTGTAAATAATGGAACACAAAGTCTGCAAAAGCTTGGTGATTTTTCTGGATGGAGAGAACTATTGCAGTAAAAAAAAACTGAGCCACTAGAAGCCTCAAAATCTTATCTACGTATGGATTTAGACAATCTTGGACTTCACGCAGCAAAAAAAAAAAAAAAAAAAAAAAAAAAAAAAAAAAAAAAAGCTCCAAACCTCCCATCCTTCTATGTGAGACTGTAAGTGTTCCAGGGCCTCGAGCTTCTCCATCTGCCTCTTGGTTTCATTGATGTTGGTACAGACAGTCTTCATAGCTTGCAATGCACTGTGTACTGCCTGGTGATCTGGGTGCTTTGCTGGAGTTCTCTTTGCCAGCTCCTGAGATTGGGAACAAATTAGGAGATGAGTTCAAAATCCAGAGGCCGACCACAAAGAAATGAAAATGTGGGTAAGTCCTATTAATGATACAATATATTGCAGCATAGGTCAAAAGACAAGACTTTATAGGCCACACACATTTTGAGTAATAGAATATCAAATGCATTAACTCACTCCTTACTTAAAGGTGATGTAAAGATGCTAATGCTTTTTCCAAAAAGTTGAATCTAAGTAGTTGTCAAATTCTTTTTTTTTTTTTAATTTAATACCCCCTTTGGAGGTGCAACCAGTGGCGTAACTACCAGGGGTGCAGAGGGTGCAATTGCACCAGGGCCCCCCCCCCTTGGGGCCCATCAGATAATGGTTATGGCAGGCGGTTATCTAGGAGGACATTTTACAGCACACATGCCATCAACACTCCAGCATGGGATTTATAGAGGTAAGGGCCCGACAGGGGGGCCTAGGTGCCCATCCTGCACCAGGGCCCACCAGGGAGTAGTTACGCCACTGGGTGCAACAAGACATACTTTCCCTTCAAGAAAAATAAAGCTGATCAAGAAAGTTTGCCTGAAGCTACATTTGAAGGTCCAGTGTGTCTTCCAAAACAATGGATTCAAATCTCACTCCTGTATTTCTACTCCTGTGCGTATTTTTTAAACTGCTTTAGTACGGCGGTGCTGATAGGTACCATACAATGGCCATAGCTTTAAAAGCCCAGTGGAATTTATTAATCATGGAGGGCAAGAACAAAAGTCAGGGGATACATCTTGTGTAACGCACCTGTTGCTGTTTGGCAGAAATCGCAACACTACGTTCACAAATTCAGCCCACAGTAAAACTGCTATGTCTGCTTCTATTTCCAACAAAGCGCTATGTCTTAATGGTGACTCACACAGCCCTACAATAAGCCTGTGTCATCACTGACTCGTGGACTGACCACAGCCCAATGCTGACTGGCATTTACTCCGCTACTGCTAAAATACAAGGCAAATGTCACAAAATAAACTTTTTCTGTGAGCTGATAAAATCACCACAGAAGACCACAAAAAAAAATCTGATGAATGGTGGGTTTGAAAAAGAGGCATGAATGGAGAGTAAACCACAATACTTGCTATTATACGCCCTCCCAGCTGGCATAGTCCCTAACTCTAGAGCAGGCTCAACATGGCAGCTAAGACAGACGAGTGACTGCACATTAGAGTCCTGCGCGGGTCCATTTTTTGGGACCCGTACCCGCAACCCTCAATCCGCAACCCGGACCCGCGACCCGCATTCTTACCCGCTTGGACCCGCGACCCGACCCATACCGCAACCCTCAATCCGCAACCCGGACCCGCTGACCATCAAGAATCAGGAAGTGCTGTCATTGTAAACCGGAAGTGACATCATCGGAAGTAGCCATGGTCAGAAAAAAAGGAGTAAAACAGGAAGTGTTGTCAATGTAAACCGGATGTAGAAATGCTGAGAAAAAGGAATAAAAATATAGCGAGGATCCGCGACCCGACCCTCAACCCGCCAACCTGCAGAACCACTGGCCCGCTTCTATACCCGCACCCAGAAATTCTACGAGCAACCCGCAGGGTACCGCGGGATTTTGCGGGTAACCCGCGGGTACCCGACCCGATGCAGGACTCTATTGCACATAACAGACGGATAGTGTAGGACTCAGGGTACAAAGAGGGGCCTTGACGTGGCATGTGAGCATATTTTGCCCAAAGTGATACTAACACCTCACTCTTGATTTTTGTGTACAAATATTGGCTTTTTAGCTTTTATACAACTGGTCAACTATAGATTGTGGGTTAGACCGACTGCTGGCACAAGGATGCTTCTAGCAGCTGGCCAAGGCCCCAGCATGGGTTGGATTTTCTGTGTTTCATGCAATTGTAGCCAAATATTGTCTACAGCTGCTGTTCAGCCTTTAAAGTCTAACTAAAGAAGGAGCTAATAATATTGTACATGATGTTTTGTGTACCAGCCCGCAGCAACCACAGCCCTTTAGCAGTAAAGATCTGTGTCTCCCCAGTAGATGCCCCAGTAGCTCCCCATCTTCTTTTCTACTGATTCACTGATTCACATGCTCTGTGCTGCTGTCACTTACTGAGCTTAGGGACCCACTCACAATATACACCTGATAGTGTCATAGAAATATAGTCACAATATAAGGCTGATTAGTCATTAATACACATCATTAGAAACATCACAATTTAATCATCAGCAAACCTGTAGCATCAGCTTATATTACAGCCAGGGAAGCTCATTTTCTGCTGCTGCTGGATAATTAGTGACGACCCCTAAGCTTAGCTTCTCAACAGCTGCTCAGAGCCCACTGAGCATGTGAGTGTCACAGACACTTTCCAAGATGGTGACCTCCTGTGATGTTGCTTTCGATAACAATTGTTTTTACAAATAACTTTAAAAGCACTGACATTTTTAATACATGTATATTGGAAAGTTGTTCAGAATTGTGTTTTCTTTAAATAAACCCGAATACTTCCAATAAGGATTCATTATATCTTAGTTTGAATGAAAGTGTAATATAAGTTACAATTACACCGGGGGTCAACAACCTTTTTTGGTCCGGGGCCCAGGGTTCGGACTGGGCCGGTGGGCCCCGTGGTTCTAGTGGGCCCCGCCAGCCCAGATCCGCAACCTGTTTTTTTCCCTTCCGTCACAGCAGGAAGCAGTGCACACATGCTAGGCTGGGGGGGTGTAGGTTGCCGAACAAAAGGCATTGAGGATGCAGCCACCAGGGTCTAGTGATGGGCGAATTTATTCACCTAGGTCGAATTCGCGGCGAATTCCCGCGATTCGTCTGCTGGCGAATAAATTCGCGAATCGCCAGCGAAATTTCGCTGAAAAACGAGTCGCGCGCCAGTCGCGCCGAAAACGACGCGACGCGACAAAGTTGACGCGCAACAAAATCGTCCTGCAACTCGTTTCGCGAATTTTTCGCCGATTCGCGAATTTCTCTAGAAATTCGCGAATCTCTAGGCGAAGCGAATCGCGGGAGATTCGCCCATCACTACCACAGTCCAGACGGGGGCCCTGAGGTAGAAGCCCCGGTGGGCCCCAGGCCCCCCCCAGTCCGACCCTGCGGGGACCGGTCTAGCAGCAAACTTTTTGCAATGACCGGGGGCATCGGGAGGGTGATCGGAGTCCATATCTGGTCGCCGGTGTCCAATACGTGAGCGTCATCAATTTCATCGGCCCAGTTCAGGACTGTCCACAACCCGCTTCTGGGCGTTTGGGGACCCCTGTGTTACACAACATTCCTCCTGCCTCTGAGATGCTAAGGAACCCATTAGATGCTTTCTCTGCATTCAGCATTTTCATTCCAACCCAAACGTGTGTTTGATGGAAAGCAGGTTTTGCTGTGTGTGCGCCTAACACCACCAAATGTGAGATCTGCAGCCGTCTGTCTGTGTCACACACCCTGCATTAATCACCTCCACACCTTCCTAAACTCAGGCCTTCCTATGGGGGATTGCACACATTGTACAGGGGAAGACTAAGCAGGAACCTACTAATAAAGTAATGTAGCCATGGCTATAAATTAATATCCCATTGACTCTCTCGGTGTTGCAAATCTTTGGGGGTTTTGGCAAACGTGGCGAAGGACTAGAAGCTCCATTGGCAAGTCATCAAGGCTACATCTCAGATGCTCAGTGTCGACATGAATCATAATGATGACAATATCGACAAACCTCGATTTTAAGTACCCTGATTTTAAGTTTTCCTGCATTTCACCTTTTTGTATTAGTGAACCCACCAATTTATAATGCATTTCATTCCATGTGTGTGTATTTCCCTGATTTTAAGTAATGTTTCCCAGATTTTGCATAAAAATGTTGTCCCGATGTTCCCAAAAAATGCTGTGAAATAAAGAAGTTTAACGTACTTAAAGGGCAAGGAAAGTCTAAACTAGAATAAGACTAGAAATGGTGTATTTTGTATACTAAACATAAACATGAACTTACTGCACCACAAGCCTAATCAAACAAATGATTTATGCTTTCAAAGTTGGCCACAGGGGGCTGTCATCTTGTAACTTTGTTATACATCTTTGCAAGACTAGACTACATACACATGCTCAGTGTGGTCTGGGCTTCTTAGGGATCGTAATAAATGATCAAAAAGCAAAGCTGCTGGAGTTCTGCATGGCTGGTAAGTAAGGCAGGGGCTCCCCCTGCTGTTCATAAGTATGATTGTTTCCCTGCCAGAAGTTAGGGATCGTCTGACAATTCCTATCCACAGCACTAAATGAAGGAAGAATTTCACTGAATACAGTCGGGTTTCTTATAAAAAAGGTACACATTTTTTAATTAAAGTATATTGGAGATAGATTTCTTTTTCATTAAAGAAAGTAAAAATGGGATTTTATTTCTTTGCCTTTCCTTTCCCTTTAACAGATCTATAGTTTGCCATGTTTCTGCCTGTAAATCGTCAATTCCAACGAGCCTGCCCCTCATATAGTCCTGTACCAATAACTTATTGGTTTAGGCATTCAAACTTTCATAACCTGCCAAATTATGCAAAATGAACATGGTAATTAGGGGGTGTGGCCACAGAAATGGACGTGGTCAACTCGTGTCCCTCTTTTACATAATTTTTTTCCTGGACCCCTGAAAAACTGTATCTTATACCAACATGCACTTTACTATGTGGGTTTACTTGCATATCAGTAGGAATTAGGAATCATTAGTACAAGAGTATAATATAATGTATATAACTTAACTATAACAAAACCCAGTCATGTCTCTAAATCTGACTTCTCTGGCTCTCTTTATCCATCCCAGACATGATTTCTACCAGACTGATCAGGGAATCCCTTGCCTATTAATAACAGGACACCATTGAGGTCCGTCTGGGATGTTTCTGAAACTCTGCCAACTGCGTTGTCTTCACTGGGTTCAGGAAAGAGATTTACAAAGTGTGGATTGAACGTTTGAGAAAGGCAGTTGGGAGTACAAATCAGAATCCCTCTTTGATCCTTCTCCGCATACAGTAGGATTATAAACTCAATGGCAAAGTATTGTTCACATCACACTGATGAAACAGTGCCCCTAGTGGCCAGATTAGAAACTGGAAACAAGGCTTTCTTTGCTGTTGGAGAGTTAAGGGGACAGTGGCGGAGCAACCTTAAAGGACAAGGAAAGTCTATAATAGAATAAGGCTAGAAATTGTGTATTGTGTATACTAAACATAAACATGAACTTACTGCACCACAAGCCTAATCAAACAAATGATTTATGCTTTCAAAGTTGGCCACAGGGGGCTGTCATCTTGTAACTTTGTTATACATCTTTGCAAGACTAGACTACATACACATGCTCAGTGTGGTCTGGGCTTCTTAGGGATCGTCATAAATGATAAAAAAACAAAGCTGATTGAGTTCTGCATGGCTGGTAAGTAAGGCAGGGGCTCCCCCTGCTGTTCATACGTATGATTGTTTCCCTCCAGAAGTTAGGGACCATCTGACAATTCCTATCCACAGCACTAAATGAAGGGAGAATTTCACTGCATACAGTCAGGTTTCTTATAAAAACGGTACACATTTTTAAATTAAAGTATATTGGAGATAGATTTATTTTTCATTAAAGAAAGTAAAAATGGGATTTTATTTATTTGCCTTTCCTTGCCCTTTAATTAGGAGAGTTTGACTAGCCATGACTATAACGATAAATAAATATATATGCGATTAAACGTCTAGTTGCCCTTTTAAAGAGAACATATGATCAATATGAGTGCCACCGGGCAGGGCCGTATTCCAAGGAACTCAAATCTCTTCAAGGCAGAAAACAGAAGCTGTGTCTTGCTTTATTTCCATGGATTTTGGATCAGTGTTTCAAGAACAGCCTGTATGTGGTGCCTCTCACTCTCAGAGAAGTACAAAATGAATGTAAATTAGAAATATTCCCATTATATCCGATATTATGGTATCCCTGATTGAAATGATCTGGAATCAAATCTACAGGTTTGCGTGGTTGGGACATTTTAATAACGAAATCCCCACAGGGAGCATTTGAAAAAAGAATATGAATAATGATGCAACTGCTGCAACTTGTTATTATATCAAAACGCCATTCATCAAACACAGTCCAATAATACAGAGCAATAATACAGTCCAATAATACAGAGCAATCAGAACCGTTTAACCCTTTGCACACAAGGCTTGCCAGGCATATATCACAGTGAAAGAACAGAAATGTAGATTAAATTGCCAAAGGCAGCCTTTGAGTACAGGGTTCTCCTATGACCCTTGGCACTCCTTTGCATGTACATCTAAATCACACAGAAAGTAGGAAGCCAAGGGCCATCATGCACCCCCTAAGAATGCAGCAAGTGTAGCACAATTTTTAAAGGACAAGGAAAGTGTAAAATAGAATAAGGCTAGAAATGCTGTATTTTGTATACTAAACATAAACATGAACTTACTGCACCACAAGCCTAATCAAACAAATGATTTATGCTTTCAAAGTTGGCCACAGGGGGCTGTCATCTTGTAACTTTGTTATACAACTTTGCAAGACCAAGACTGTGCACATGCTCAGTGTGATCTGGGCTAAGCTTAGGGATCGTCATAAATTATCAAACAGCACAAGTCAAATAATATCTGCCAGAAGCCGATACAGCAAGACTGATTAATAATCAGAATATACAGACTGCACTGGGTCCTGTGTTGTCATGTAATCTAATGTGGATTTTATAGTTTTTCTATTGTTTAATACAAACTTTCTCCAACTCTGCAGAACCAGTGGCTGCAGCAAAATAATCCTCCAAATAGAATCCCAGTTTATCTGTTTAAATCTGGCTCCTGCAGCTGGAGTTGGAAACAGTAAAGGGTATATAAAGGCAAAAATAAAATCCAATACAAATCTCTACAGCAGACGCCGACTGCTCCACAGGGAAACAAACGATATTCCCGAAGGATTTGGGGGTCCGGTCGAATCCAAAATAGTGGATTAGTTGCATCCCTAACTAATTTATATAGAATTTCAATAAATATTGGTAAAACAGGTCAACCCCTAGGGGCCTAAAAAAATCATTTTTAAACATTTAGATTATTTGATAATAATGGAGTCTATGGGAGAGGACTCTTCCGTAATTCGGAACTTTCTGGATAACGGGTTTCCGGATCACGAATCCCACACCTGTACACAGCTGCGAGTCCATCAACCCCCCCCCCAGGCTTTAAAATAAAACAGGAATTAAAAAGGGGAAATTGTTA
>CM044448.1:8741029-8757050 GCA_024363595.1 Xenopus borealis
GGGGGGGGGGGGGGGGGATGGCAGGGTGTCTCAGTAACATCCTATACAGAAGGAATATGGAGGACAATGGTGGGCCACAGGTCAGCTTCCCACAATATGGACCTCTTGGGACTCAGAGAAGTTTCCCCCCTCACCTGGTAGCTGTGCCACTGAATCTGTGCCCCACCATTCTGCTTTACTTTTCCTCTACTCTCTTCTACATTAACACAACAATGACCTGTCCTGAGCCCCCCCCCCCTTTAAAATGGGTTCTTCATCATTTAATGTGTTAGTATCCTTATTAAATGTACCAGAATTTTCCCTGCCAAACACATTGATTCTGTCAAGTTATTTCTGAAATCCCAGAAGAGCCGGCAGAGCAGCAGACGAGGGCACATCCATACTTGAACGGTGCCCATTCTCCCTACAGGCTGAGCCAAAGAACTCAACACCTTATTCCCCTGACTACTTAAAAGACGTCAGCGAGGAAACGTGGCATCGGTACCAGATGATAATGGGCCGAGCTGTGAGAAAAAGGAAAGATGCTATCAGGGTAATTGAGACAGACACAGCTTTTGATTTGCCCTGATAGAATTGTCATGGCTTCCTTATGAGGATCGTCATGGAATATATCCTCACTGGCAGGCAGCCACAGCCAAAGCACAGGCTTAACCTTTTCAGGATGTTTAGTATCAAGCTTTGTGATATGCAGCGGAAGAATGTGCATCTCCATTCCACTGGAGTAGGAATCAGCAGGGGCCACACTTTAGGGGAACTGAGCCAGGGCAGCAAACTCAGTTAATACTGAATAAACTGGGCCATCTACTCTAGATCAGTGATTTTCAACCTTTTGCCTCCAGCTGTTAAGGAACTACAACTCCCACAATGCAATGAAGGAGTCTGACAGCCACAGTCAGGCAAATGCATTGTGGGACTTGTAGTTCCTTAACAGCTGGAGGCAAAAGGTTGAAAATCACTGCTCTAGATCAAGCAACTGGCAGCTAGCTTCTGATGGTCTAGCGCCATTAAATTAAAGAATCACAGCTGACTGAAAGGGGTCTCTATGTATTCAATTTGTAAATATGTAAATACAAGCTCATGTTGGAGGATACACACCCGCAGTGGGTTTTTATAGCACTAGTTGCACTAGTTCAGCCGGTCAGGGAAAAGGGCAATTCTGCATTTAAACTTCCTCTACAGAAAAAGCCATAATCAGCTATAACGGAACACAAGAGGAAGCAGTAAGGGCTTATTGCAGGGATTACCAACCTTTTGAACCCATGAGCAAAGTAAAAGGAGTTGGGGAGCAACACTAGCAGGAAAAATGTTCTTGGGGTGCAAATAAGTGCTGTGATTGCCCATTTGGTAGCCCCTATGTGGATTGTCAGCCTACATTGAGGCTCTGTTTGGCAGTACACCTGGTTTTTATACAACCAAAACTTGCCTCCAAGCCTGGAATTCAAAAATAAGCCCATGCTTTGAGGTCGCAACATCCAAGAGGTTGGAGAGCAACACGTTGCTCATGAGCTACTAGTTGGGGATCACTGGCTTACTGAATTTCCTTCGCCAGAGAAACATGGAGGGAACAGTAGATATCCTTGCTGCCATCACCAAAACCAACATTAATTTCATAGAATCACATCCTGAAAAATAACGGCTTGTCATTTCTAATTTCTTATAGGTTATCATATGAACAGATGCACAACTCCTCATATTTTTATGCAGGAGCTGCCATGCTGCTTTTGTTTTAGAAATAAAACGTAGATCCCCTATTGATATTTTCCAAGGCCAGACTTTATCACTATTGTGCCCCTAGAATGTCTCCAATTTCAAACAGAATTGGTCCCCTACACACAGAAATACAGAGCTATTGGGGAGAATTAAAACAAAGTGGTCCCTGTTTGTTTCCCCACCCATTTTTGGCAGATAGCGGACGCAAGGATTGGAATGTGCTGCCAGTGCGAATGCCATCAAACGGGACGTCCATGAAAGCTCATTCTGTTGTACAAAGATTAGGGCCAACGTGAGGACAAATATTTCCAGGGCTCGGAGCTGATATCATAGATATTTTGAATGGCTGTATCCAAGGCCAGAGCCACACTGTTTATCCATAATGAATGAGAGGGGCAGTCTGATAGCTCAGCTGATGTCCACTGCTTTAGGTCACTTTTTCCAAAGGAAGTAAAAAAACAAAAAAAAAAAAAAACAATAGCTATTGAAATGTTAGCGCAGAGGAAATGACCATGATCTTGCATGAGTTAAACCACATTATTACACCACCGTCGATTCCTGACGCCACCTGGACGGGATTAGCGCCATGGCACATTTAGCAGAAGGAGATGTCACGCCTTATAGACTTTGTGGAATGACAGAGATATGAGAATGCATGTGATAGAGAAGCTGCTCCCCTAAGCAAGTCTGCACTTTTTAATGAACAATGCTTGAGAAAACGACTTTAAAGCCCCTCCTTCATCAAGCAATGTTGCAAGGATGAAGGTTAATTGGTTCATTTCATTTGAAGCCTCCTGAGTAGGGTGCCACTCCTCCCGCTCTATTTTGAAGCCTCCTGCATAGGATGCCATCAACTCTCCAATTAGAAGACTCCTGCATAGGATGCCACGCCTCCAATTAGAAGCCTCCTGAGCAGGATGCCACACAACCAATTAGAAGCATCCTGCATAGCCCATAACCGCTCTATTTTGAAGCCTCCTGCATAGGATGCCATCAACTCTCCAATTAGAAGGCTCCTGCATAGGATGCCACGCCTCCAATTAGAAGCCTCCTGAGCAGGGTGCCACACATCCAATTAGAAACATCCTGCATAGCCCCTACCCACTCTATTGAGAAGACTCCTGCACAGGATGTCACCCCTCCAATTAGAAGCCTCCTGAGTAGGTTGCCACTCCCTCTCTAATTAGAAGCCTCATGCATTGGGTGCCACCACCTCTCCAATTAGAAGGATCCTACATATGGTACCACCACCACTGCAGTTAGAAGTCTCCTGAGTAGAGTAGCACCTCTCCAGTTAGAAAAACCCTACAGAGGACACCACTCCCTCTCCAATTAGAAGCCTCCTGCATTGGGTGCCCCCACCTCTCCAATTAGAAGGATCCTACATATGGTACCACCACCACTGCAATTAGAAGCCTCCTGTCCTGAGTAGAGTAGCACCTCTCCAGTTAGAAAAACCCTACAGAGGACACCACCCCCTCTCTAATTAGAAGCCTCCTGCATTGGGTGCCACCACCTCTCCAATTAGAAAGCACCTGCATGAGAGCCACTCCTCCAATTAGAAGCCTCCTGTGCTAATTTAATACCTGTTCTTTGTAAATGAAATTAATCAGTAGAATCAACTCTGGCACAAACTGAAAACAATTTGGTATCCTTCAACCCATACATTTGAATACAAGTATACAGAGAGGGAATGTTATAGGCTGTAAAATATACCCTTATCTCCTGCAATCTATTTGTCAGGATAAAACAATTTACAAGAGCAATATTCATTATTATTACCCAATGCACAGTAAGAGCAAATAAAGAAGCTACAGAGGAGCATCCAAAACCTACTTTTAAACACCCATCCCCACTTCCCACAAGCCTCCCTCCTTCACCAGGCACACGTCATTCATAACTTTTAATTAGATGTCAGTATTATGACAGGAAGGTTCACACTTCAGCAACCGAAAGACCCGGCAATGAAATTTACAATGTGCCTGTATCTAAAATTGGTCACATCTCAATCCGAAGTCGCATCTTCAGGCACCAAAACAGAGAGCGATGCTGCCTAGACTTCATATATTTTATTTTTGCACCTATGATTGCAGCTAACAGTGTCTGACTTGCAGAGAGACAGTATTTCATTTTTAAAATAGACCTCAAAAAGCAAGGAAACGGAGGTAATGGGGTAGTCTATGTTTAACGGTATACTAACGTCCTAAAGGATATCGAATATGGGAACATTCAGATAGCATTGAGCTATGCAGAAAATCCCATTGTTCATCAGTCTCTGGGCAGTGGCTCGACCCAGGCTCTTCAGCCCTAGGGCCAAACGATCAGGTTCTTTAAAGACGACCCAGACTGATTTGGACAATACACAGATAGCCAAATTAAGCATAATCCACTCACTTGTGCCTCTGGCTAAACGAGGGGATCTTTCCATGCATGGCCAACTCGGTTGTATTGCTATCAGGCCCGGACTGGCAATCTGTGGGTTAGGGCAAATGCCAGAGGGGCTGCTATAAGGTCCCATAGAAAGTCAGTATATAGTGGGCTGGTGGGGACTGTTTGGGCCTCTATGTGGGCTGATTGGGCCTCTGTGTACTTGAAATGCCAGGGCCTATTTTGATTCTCAGTCCAGTCCTGATTGCTATGATAATATATATATAATAATAGATACAATTCAATAGAGATTTTCATAGAAAGTGGTCTATTTCTAAACCAGCAGTTGGAGCATATCTGATGTCCACCAATCTATGATGCAACTACACCAAACTGAAATCTAAACTACCCCATGACTAGGTTTGGTATGATGAGGCCAGAAGGTGCACGGCCCCATTCTTCCAGGTGGGACAATCCATGAGACCAATGCAACATGGCTACAGGGTCGGACTGTGCCGGTGGGACATCAAGAAAAAGCCAAGTGGGTTCCCATGTGCCTGACCTGCCTGGTGATCACTCCCCGACCCATAGAAGAAAATCGAAGTTACAGGATAGTCGGGCAGGTTGCAGGCAGCTGACGAAGGTGGGGCCCCTGAATTAGGTGGGGGGGGGGGTAGGGGATAGGGAGTGTGTGAGTCCCCTGATGTGGCTGCCCCGGTGGGCCTAAACCCTCCCAGTCTGACACTGCTTGGGCATCAATGTCTCTGAAAGACTAGTTGGGCATTCTTAGGTTGGACCATCTGTGATCAGAGATAGATTTTAAATCAAGACACTATTAAGTTCCACTGTATCTATTAGAGCTTTGCACAACACATGAGACAGAAAATGCACACAAAGCCTTAAAGGGCAAGGAAAGTGTAAAATAGAATAAGGGTAGAAATGGTGTATTTTGTATACTAAACATAAACATGAACTTACTGCACCACAAGCCTAATCAAACAAATGATTTATGCTTTCAAAGTTGGCCACAGGGGGCTGTCATCTTGTAACTTTGTTATACATCCTTGCAAGACTAGACTACATACACATGCTCAGTGTGGTCTGGGCTTCTTAGGGATCATCATAAATGATCAAAAAATAAAGCTGCTTGAGTTCTGCATGGCTGGTAAGTAAGGCATGGGCTGTTCATAAGTATGATTGTTTCCCTGCCAGAAGTTAGGGATCGTCTGACAATTCCTATCCACAACACTAAATGAAGGGAGAAATTCAATGCATACAGTCGGGTTTCTTATAAAAACGGTACATATTTTTTAATTAAAGTATATTGGAGATAGATTTCTTTTTCATTAAAGAAAGTAAAAATGGGATTTTATTTCTTTGCCTTTCCTTGCCCTTTAAGCACAATAATGCTAGGAACTCTGTCTATCCTTCATTAGAAACATGTACACTCCTTCAAACCAATCCCTTCCTGATGACAGATCTCACTGAAGCTACAATGTTCACGGAAATCAAAAGACTGAAATTCTACGGAACAAAAGTTGGAGCGAGTTTTGGCAGGAGAACCAACAAATCGTTGTTTACAATTCGTCATCCCATTAATGGGTTAGAATCTTGGGGATAAGGTTGACTTTGAAGTCACTTGGAATATCTACAGGATTGTTAACTGGGTCAACAAGTTTGTGCCAAAGATTTGCAATTTCGCTAGCTTGGATTGTCACCATGGTCCATGGCCCTTTAAAGCCAGACATATATTAAAGGAGTGAGTTGGGAACATTAAAGGGTATATTATTGCTTTTCAGATCAGTTAATTTGGCTAGTGATGTGTTTTTCGGGAGCAACGAAAAGGAAAATCTGGCCTTGACCGAGACAAGTCACCTGATATTAATAATTAATAATCCCTGCATTGGGAGGAAACATGAAAACATCTGGTAGGAACAGATACACCACCAATAGGACAATGCATTTAGAGCAAAGTTTGCACAGGTGACAAGGGCCAATACATATGCCGAATTTACTGCTGATCTTGCCTTATGTTGGTGAGGTCACTGAGAGAGCAGCTGTATGTCCTTCAACACAGGAATAACTAACATTTCCTCTTAAAGGTGGAAATCTTCCAGCAGAACCTCAACTTCAAGCTTCAATGGAACCTTAATTTATGTTCTATAAGGATGTGTTTAGGGGGTCAAACCAGCAGGCATCATAGTGCTAGCTAGTTCAGTTTGCTTTGCTTTTCCAACATGTTTCACTTGCATGATTTTACAAACCAAAATAGCTGATCACATGTATATGACAATCATATAGCCTTCTGGGGCACAGCTTGCCCCCAATGCCAAAATTACTTAGCGTTCCATAGATTATCAGCTATATCCTTGCCATGTTGTGCCACTTGCCTGAGCCATATTTTCAGGCTCCTCAACCACAGCAGTGATCCCCAACCAGTAGCTTGTGAGAAACATGTTGCTCACCAAACCTTTGGATGTTGCTCCCAGTAGCCTCAAAGCAGGTGGTTATTTTTGAATTCTTGGCTTGGAGGCAAGCTTTGGTTGCATAAAAACTAGATTATTGGCAGACAGAGCCTCTTTGAGAATGCCAGTCCACATAGGCACTGCCAAATAGCCAATCACTGTGCTTATTCGCCACCCCAAGAACATTTTTCATGCTTGTGTTGCTCCCCAACTGTTTTTACAATTGAATGTGGCTCACATGCTAAAAAGGTTGGGGTCCCCTGACTTACAGAATCAGGGTCGCTCAACTTAAGGAAATACAGAGATATGAGCCTTAGAACTATGTTGTCTGTCCAAGAATAACAAATTCAAAGGGAGGAAACACAGAAAAGAAATTCCGTGGCACCAGGAAACAGTCAGGAGCCTGGCATTTCGCCATCTTTCTCTCCTCCAAATCTATGAAGTGTGCAAGAGATTTCAATGAGATAGGTTCATCCTGGCATCACATAGAGGCACGTTTCACACATTGCAGTTCCTACTTGAGTTGCCAATTAGTTTTTTCAACCCTTGACCGATGAAACGATTAAAGCTGACCATGCATGGTAAGGGCTGGCAATTGCTGATGGACCTATAGAGACCTGTTGGGATAGGAATTAATTAAATAGTGATTTTCATCTAGAAATTGATCAGACAGGACCTCCTGGCAGCCCCAGAAATATTCCAGATTAGCTGCTGAGACTGGAGGGGCTGAGCAACTATCCAGATGTGTACGGCCAACCTAATTCTCAGACTGGGTACAAAATACACTTTGAGATGACAAACTTGCTTTGCCTGGACATTCCAGAGTTGGCTACACAAGGACAAAAAAGTGATCTAAGATAGGGGGTCAACATCGGGCTGCTAGGGCTCCAAAAAATTACAACACCTTCAAGCACTTCTTAAAGGGCAAGGAAAGGCAAAGAAATAAAATGACATTTTTACTTTCTTTAATGAAAAAGAAATCTATCTCGAATATACTTTAATTAAAAAATGTGTACAGTTTTTATAAGAAACCCGACTGTATGTAGTGAAATTCTCCCTTCATTTAGTGCTGTGGATAGGCATTTTCAGACGATCCCTAACTTCTTGCAGGGAAACAATTATACTTATGAACAGCAGGGGGAGCCTGTGCCTTACTTACCAGCCATGCAGAAGCTTTGTTTTTTGATAATTTATGACGATCCCTAAGAAGCCCAGATCACACTGAGCATGTGTATGTAGTCTAGTCTTGCAAAGATGTATAACAAAGTTACAAGATGACAGCCCCCTGTGGCCAACTTTGAAAGCATAAATCATTTGTTTGATTAGGCTTGTGGTGCAGTAAGTTCATGTTTATGTTTAGTATACAAAATACACCATTTCTACCCTTATTCTAGTTTAGACTTTCCTTGCCCTTTAAGAGTGCGCAATGACAATTCGCAAAGACGATTCGCAATGCAATAACCGCAATATTTCATTGGGAGATGTGGATTTTTAATCTTATTGGACCGCAATGTTTTGCTCTTTGCAACTTTAATTCCATTCCCCCCTTTGTCTTCAGAGTTCGCCCTAGGTAACAGTACTAACCCCAGACTAATTAATGAGACCTGTCTCATAATAGGATAATTCCCTAGTCCGCTCTACCCTTAAATCAGTTCCTTCTAGTTGAAGAAACTCTCTATCCCCTAGAACTAATCCCTTAGTACCTAGAGGTAACCACTCATCCCCCTTTAGAAAGAATAACGCCATAGCCCCCAAAGCAGCCTTATAAATCAACCTCTTTGTATATTTAGGGGATAATACAGCAACATACTGATCCCATACATTGCCTGGTAAGCCTAATATTTTCACTCAAGCAAAATACTAGTGTTGTATTGAGGTCATACACTTGTTGGTCATCTACAAGAGTTTGGTCTTCACTTTGTGGTTTGTGAATTAAATTTTGTATAGCAGCTGGTATTTATATCAAGTCAGCTGATAGGGTTTCATCTCACCTAGCAACTAGACAGAAGTACAAGGGGCCTATATTAAGCTACCCATACCCATATATTAAGCTACTTTTGGGGGCAGATTTACTATTGGTCGAATTTAGAATGCCAAAAAAATTTTTAATTCGACCAGGGAATAGTGGAGAATTAAAAAAATTCGAATTCCAATTTTTTTTAGCGCAATTCGATCGATCGAATGATCAAATAGGGAAATAGGATCGAATTCGATTCGATTTTTGAACGATCGATCAAATTTTTCTAATTTGATTTTAGGGAATGATCCCCATTTCGGTAGGTTTAATCTGGCGAAGTAGGTGATCGAATTTAAACGGGAAGCATTCGACCATCGAATTTTCGAACAAAATGAAATTCGAATATTCAAATTAGAATATTCGATGGTCGAATTTGCCTAATTTGCATATTAGAAATTCGAATTCGAATCTTTTCGAAAATTCGATCGAATATTCGAATCCTTCATGTGAATCCATGTGAATTTAGTAAATCTGCCCCTTGGTGTCTAAAAATAATGTGCCTTTGCTGATTTTATGAGGAGCTGTATGGGATTATCAGAGATGCTGATTTCATTGTGTCTGGAAGTTTCCCACCAGCCATGGTTCCTCCATGTGCTTGGACCCTCCTGCACCCCAGATAAGCAACACAATTAGGGGAGGCTCTGGCTGGAAAATAAGCGGAGAGAAAGTTGCTTTTTTTTTTTTTCAGATAACAGAAGGAAAATATTTGCACTCACAAATTTCAAGAAAACATGTCCAAGTTTGTGTTGCGTTTGAGGTTCTGGCTGAAGACTGCTCTCCAGGGCTTCTAAGAATTCCTTGTGGACCTCCAGGATGTCTTCAATATTGGAGAAGAGAATCTAAATAAAAAGGAGATGATAGAAGTTTCAACTGAAGATGCACATAGTGATATATTAACAGGCTTAATATACCCTTATTAATTAAACATAGATCATTCTGCAACAACTGGGGTGGGGGGGGGTGGGGCTAGAGAACCAAGAGCCAAGTGGAAACCTGGATAATAATGCTGTAAAATAGCTTAATTTCCTAAAGTAATTTTAGGGGTAATTTGGAAACTTTTAGTTACGCTTCTGGAAAGGAACTGGGAATAATGAAGTAGTACATTTTAAATTTCCGTGAAATACAACTCCCAGGATCCCTTGGCAGCCAAAGGCTTTTTAACCACTTGTGTGCCCAAGAGATCTGCTACGTGTGCACTGGAAGCCTGGGGACAATGGGATTAAAGTTAAACTCGAAAGTTTCAGCTTTGAGCCAGTGTGTGCATCTGCTAAAAAGATTCACGTGATCACAAAATATTTTATTTTTAGTGTATTTCATTCACACAGGCTTGAGCCACCATAATGCGCTGTCCATGGTCTGTTCCCTTTTAGTGGCTTTGCTCTGGAGTAAGATATAATTGCATTTAGCTGGCTACACTGTAATTTAGCATTAAAGGAACACCAGGCTGCCCCCATGGCTACACAGCACTTTTATAGAAACTATAGTAGTAATTATCTATCTACTGTGTATCCTGTGCATTTTCAGCTTTGAATGTCTGCCCCCATGGCTACACAGCAGCTTGTTTATATAAACTATAGTAGTACTTATCTGTTATCTACTGTGTATCCTGTGCTTGAATGGCTGCCCCCATGGCTACACAGCAGCTTGTTTATATAAACTATAGTAGTACTTATCTGTTATCTACTGTGTATCCTGTGCTTGAATGTCTGTCTCCATGGCTACACAGCAGCTTGTTTATATAAACTATAGTAGTACTTATCTCTTATCTACTGTGTATCCTGTGCTTGAACGGCTACCCCCATGGCAAATTTTTTGCCGTTTCGCAAATTTCGTGGGAAATTCGAGAATTTTTTTGGCGTAGCGAAATGGGACAAATTCGCCCATCACTATTTCTGAAGTAAATATACCAGTTTTACTAGTGCAAGGCAACAGTACATTATATTTTAATTACTTTAAAACACTTTCTGTTATGAACGCTATTACTGTTCCTTTAAAGAATGGGGGGGTGGGTTAATTTCCTAGTCTCAAACTCAAACATAGAAATAAATGGAAAATTATACGTGAGCTGAAAATTGCCATTTTGGACACGGAATAATTACAAAAGTAACAGAACATTCTCTGTGATGTCATAAAAGTAATGGCGTTTGCGTAGCCCATAGGAAACCATTGGCAGGTTAACTGGTTCCCTATAAACTGCCCGTAGTGCGACAAAGACTTTAGATTGTAAGCTCCACGGGGCAGGGATTTATAGGAAATACACAAAATAGATTGAAGATACAATGCAGGATTGCAGGACATTCTCTCAACACAAAGTGCTCTCAAAAAGCAGAGGGGATTGGCTGAGGAGCTGTTAAATCCATTTAGCAATCACTAGTACAATAGTACAGTGTAATGTAATAAGTCACAAAGCAGGTCTAGTAACCAATAGCAACCCTCATTTGCTGTCAAACAAGCCACTAGTAAAGTACTTGTAAGGCTAAGGCCAGACGGGGAGATTCGGGGGAAATTTGTCGCCCCCGAACCTCCCCGAATAGCCAGGCACCCACGCGCACCGGCATAGCTTGAAAACGCCGGCGCATGTTCACACGGAGCGGCGCGATTTTTGAAATCGCTCCAAATTGCCTCGCCAGGCTATTCGGGGAGGTTCGGGGGCGAGAAGTCGCGGCGAGAAGTCGCAAGGCGACAAATTTCCCCCGAATCTCCCCGTCTGGCCTAGCCCTAAAGGTGCCTTTACTCTCCTGCTGAAAACAAACTGGTGTTTTGGGCCATTTTAGGCATGAGTTGCCAGAATCAGGCTGAGATGGGTGAGCTAGCCAAACATATTCCCCTTAAATAAAAACATACAGCACAGAATCCAGCTCCTATTCCTTCTGCACCAGCAATATGATCTGTCACTTATACACAGTAAACAACACATTTTTAAAAATATGAAGGCGTAAACATTAGAAATCGGGGGTGAGAAACTCACAGTTTATTAGGTGAGAAAGTCTAGCACATACAGTATAACTCTAGCACATACGGTAGGGCTTTTCAGATGTCCATATGCACTCATAAAAATTAGGGATACACCAAATCCACTATTTGGGATTCGGTCGAATCCTTGGTGAAAGATTCAGCCAAATGCCAAACCAAATCCTAATCTGCATAATCGAATTAGGGGCAGGAAAGGAAGAAGTGAAAAAAAAATTCTTCTTTTGATTTCCCCACCAGCCCCTAATTTACATATTCAAATTAGGATTCGGTTCTGCCAGGCACAAGGAAAAAGGCCAAATCCTGACCGAATCCCGTATTTGGTGCATCCCTAATAAAAACAGCTGACCAATCTAGAACAAGGCATCAAAATGAGCAGCACAACCTTCTGTAAGTCTGTTGCTGTTCAAATGTGATCGTTCATTTGTAACAGGGGAATGTTTATCTTACAGAACAAATCTGTTACATAGAATAACAAGGAAGCGATGAAGAATGTGTTGGCTGCAAACTCCGGCACATTTCTGACCTACATTTCCTGATATTAACTGGATTATTAAAGGGATCCTGTCATGGGAAAACTTTTTTTTTTTTTTTAAATGCATCAGTTAATGGTGCTGTTCCAGAAGAATTCTGCATTGAAATCCATTTCTCAAAAGAGCAAACAGATTTTTTTTATATTTCATTTAGAAATCTGACATGGGGCTAGACATTTTGTCAATTTCCCAGCTGCCCCAAGTCATGTGACTTGTGCTCTGATAAACTTCAATCACTCTTTACTGCTGTACTGCAAGTTGGAGTGATATCACCCCCTCCCTTCCCCCCACCCAGCAGCCTAACAACAGAACAATGGGAAGGTAACCGGATAGCAGCTCCCTAACACAAGATAACAGCTGCCTGGTAGATCTAAGAACAACACGCAATAGTAAAATACAGGTCCCACTGAGACACATTCAGTTACATTGAGTAGGAGAAACAACAGCCTGCCAGAAAGCAGTTCCCTCCTAAAGTGCTGGCACAAGTCACATGACCGGGGCAGCTGGGAAATTGACAAAATGGCTAGCCCCATGTCAGATTTCAAAACTGAATATATAAAAATCTGTTTGCTCTTTTGAGAAATGGATTTCAATGCAGAAGTCTACTGGAGCAGCACTATTAACTGATGCATTAAAAAAAAAAAAAAAAAAAACATGTTTTCCCATGACAGTTTCCCTTTAAGGATATTTGCACTGTTTTACTATGATCCATCTGCGGGTAACGACTGGAACGTTCAGAGAAATCAAAGGAAACGTGAAAATGATTTCCATCTGTGGCCGATCAGCAGCGGCAAGTGTAGCAACTGGGAGAGATCCCCATAATTCAGGATGGGGAGAAGAGGTCTGGAAATGCCCCCCAACTGCTCCAGGATTCCGTTTGGAGTTCAGCAGTCAGTTATTACAGTGCACTGTGTATTATGTTTCAGCTGCGTGCATTATTATACGCACGGAATTCCTTCTTGCCTACATCCATGTTTTTCTAATATTATTATTTTATATATATATAAAAAGGACGCTCTTATGCCAGATGTGGCCCACCAAGAGTGACGGAATACAGCCCACCCAACAGCATTACTGAATCAGGCACCGGTGTGAATTATAATAGGCAATAGCTCAGGGTTAGTGAATTTAGTCGTAACTCTCAGGGCATACCTCCCAACTGTCTTGTTTTTCAAGGGACAGTCCCAATTTTGACAGCTCAACCCGCAGTCCTGGATTGTTACTGAAACTTTGATCTCCTGCACTGAACAGCCAGAAAAAAAGATACAAAGTTTCTTAAACTTGATCAGCTTTTGGCAGATAGCCCAGAATGGCAGGTGCACTGGGATACTTTTGTAACATTTTAATATAAGCAAAGAAACAACTGTAACTATTTAAGATATGCAGGTCTCTTGGGGAAACTGTGACTTGCAGCTCAAAGGGCAACTCACTTTCATTAGTAAACCTGAACCCTAAAACCCCCAGAAATATGTTCAGACCTTCCATAACCTGCCAAACTTTGTATTTAGGGAGTGTGCCCATCATATGGGCGTGGTCCAAAAATTTTTGGAAATTGTTTTGGTCTCTCATTCTGTTTTCCAAATGTTGGAAGGTATGCTCATGGCAATAACTCAAATCCTACCATTAAAGGCCAGATATTACACGTAGTGGTAGATTGGACTCTTTTTAACAACAGTGTTATAATGATTTATTAACCTTCCTATTCTGCCCCTTTCTGGCCTATTGGATTTGCAATGTGGTTGTTGGGGGTCACTGACCCTAGCAACAAAAAACAAAATTTCACTAGGTTGTCAACTTTTTGAAATAAATGTACCAGTCAAGGAGTGTTGGATGGTTCGACCAATTATACCAGAAAGTGGGTCAGTTACACAGGGGATGGGGCTATAAGATAAAATGGGTGGGTCAAAGGCACAATTGGGAGGATTGTAAAAGGCCCAGGAACTTGTCGCTCATTATGGACTATCCAGTAGGGATGCACTTTTTTGGATTCGGCCGAACACCCAAATCCTTTGCAAAAGATTCGGCCATATACGGAACCGAATCCGAACCCTAATTTGCATATGTAAATTAAGGGTGGGAAGGGTAAAACATTTTTTACTTCCTTGTTTTGGGACAAAAAGTCACGTGATTTCCCTCCCCGCCCCTAATTTGCATATGCAAATTAGGGTTCGGATTCAGTTCGGCTGGGCAGAAGGATTCGGCCGAATCCGAATCCTGCTTAAAAAGGCCAAATCCCGAACTGAATCCTGGATTCGGTGCATCCCTACTATCCAGGCAAAGAAAATATAAGGGCTTAAAGGGCAAGGAAAGTCTAAACTAGAATAAGGGTAGAAATGGTGTATTTTGTATACTAAACATAAACATGAACTTACTGCACCACAAGCCTAATCAAACAAATGATTTATGCTTTCAAAGTTGGCCACAGGGGGCTGTCATCTTGTAACTTTGTTATACATCTTTGCAAGACTAGACTACATACACATGCTCAGTGTGGTCTGGGCTTCTTAGGGATCGTCATAAATGATCAAAAAACAAAGCTGCTGGAGTTCTGCATGGCTCTGCTGTTCATAAGTATGATTGTTTCCCTGCCAGAAGTTAGGGATCGTCTGACAATTCCTATCCACAGCACTAAATGAAGAATTTCACTGCATACAGTCGGGTTTCTTATAAAAACGGTAAACATTCTTTAATTAAAGTATATTGGAGATAGATTTCTTTTTCATTAAAGAAAGTAAAAATGGGATTTTATTTCTTTGCCTTTCCTTGCCCTTTAAGCTGATAAATCTGCAATAGTGGCCATGGCCTTGGCTAGTGTTTTAACAGCCAGTGAAATGCCTCCTGGCTGGCAACTCAAATACTTTATTTTTGATAATCCTTCCATTCAGTCCACCTCCTGTTATTCTTCCATTCCAATTTTCAGCTGATGCCTAGTTTCTAAGGCAAGCAAACCCTGGCAACCATATAGCCAAAATCTAGGCAAGCAGGACTCGGCAACCATCTAACTGTTAAAATCCCATGCCAAAATCTAAATCATTCACATCTGAACAAATACTAAAAAAAAAAACCAATTAAGACCAGCTCTAAATTGTTTTAGAATACCACTGCTATGCCAACATGTAGATGAACTACCCCTTGGTATATGAAAGATATACTCCGAAGCTGCTGGCTTGCTCTGGGAAGGGCTTCAGCTTTATAAAGTCTCTATATAAAGTTCTATTATGTAGCCGCCACTTGAAATTTAGCAAATGTTGCCAAATGAAGACCCAGAGGTTACGAAGGCAAAGGCCAAGGCATTCCAAAGATACAGTCTGACCACACACATACTGTACACCAAGTGCTCTTGTTAAAGGGATAGGAGGGGCTGCGAGTTATACAAGGAGCTTTGATGCCTTGTGGAACTGCAGCCCTTGATCTACAAATAAAAGCATTTGCACAGTAAGGAGACAGCTGATGGGGTTAATATTCTGGCACTTGCAGAAAACGGGGTCCATGCTAGGCTTTGCCCAATGCAACTCTGATCTCAGCTGTTTGCACAAAGGCTTCCCTAGCCATTTCAGCATTCCCTGCTCTCCCCATACAGAGTCCACAGCCAAAGACTGGGGCCGTTTGTCAGAAATTAATTCAACAAGCAGGTGCTTTTTTTCTGCCACTTTAGGAGACAGAGGCGAGCACTATCCCGAGCTGTCAGTAGGGCAGGAAAGATTATAATGCCAATTCTGAAACGCAAATTCTTCCTCCATCAAGTGAGCTCTTGCTTCCACTGATCTTTCTATGCTGAAAATTGCTCATGATGCCTATTAGCAGGCTGCGCAAAGAGATAATAACTGCCGCATTCCTGATGTGCCTGTTTATATGCACATTGAGAGTCGCAGGAAGTGAGAAATGCAAAAAAGTTATCGCAGGAAGTGAGATATGCAAAAAAGTAATTGCAGGGAATGAAATATGCAAAAATTTTATTT
>CM044448.1:8761854-8772999 GCA_024363595.1 Xenopus borealis
CGGTTTACAATGACAGCACTTCCTGATACTTGATGGTCAGCGGGTCGCGGGTCCGGGTTGTGGGTCCAAGCGGGTAAGAATGCGGGTCACGGGTCCAGGTTGCGGAATGCAGGTTGCAGGTACGGGTCGGGTACGGGTCCCAAAAAATGGACTCTAATTTAGACCAATTTGACAGTTTATCTGCCCGTGTATGGGGGCTCCGACGGGTCATCGTAATCCGATCCTTTGACCATACTTCAATGGGCGTGCGGTAAATTGTCGCCCATCACTACTTACAATCAGTGTCAGGGGTTCTCCTATGTTCTATAACAGTAGCAACCAGGTCTTTGTCATATGCTCAGGTAAAATACAAAATAAATGGGTGCAGACGTAAAAAGATAAGCAATTAAAAAAATGCAAATATGACTGGAAACTTGCTGACATTCCTTTAAACTTTAATCTCCCTTTAAACAGGTATGGCATCCGTTATCCAGAAACCCGTTGTCCAGAAAGCTCCGAATTATGGAAAGGCTGTCTCCCACAGACTCCATTATAATCAAACAATCCAGATTTGAAAAATGTATTTATTTTTCCTTTGTAATAATAAAACAGTAGCTCTTACTTCCCAACTATAATTAATCCTTACTGGAAGCAAAACCAGCCTATTGGGTTTATTTAATGATTTTCTAGTAGACTGAAGGTATGAAGATCCAAATAACAGAATGATTTGTTATCTGGAAAATCCTAGGTCCCAAATATTCTGGATAACATATAAGCTCTGCTGAGAAGATGGTTTTCTAAACTACTCCGAGCCTTAAAGTTGTGGCTAATGAGAATGATTTTCTAGAAGTCTTAAGGTGGGAAGATCCAAATTACGCAATGATCTGTTATCTGGATAAACCCCAGATCTCAAGCATTATGCATAATGCCGCCCCCCCCATACTCACCTTAACATTTTCCTCTGAGATACAATTCTCAGCCTTATCAATGGCATTCTGACGAATTCTGTGCAAGAAAGCCTAAAAGAGAGATAGAAGATGATTATTAGGGAGCCACAAGCAGAGACACCAACATAATTGTACAATAAATTGTTTACCCCCATCTATATCTGTTCCGCCCATAGATATGCCCCTGCTTCCCCGACCCCCCTGTTTTTGGGCTGCTGTAGTGGGTTATTAGGGGAGGCAAATCAGAATGGTTCCTGAAACATTTGGTTGTATTGATATGCTGCACAAGCTATCCTAAATTTTAGGCATTTAGACAGCGGCTCTTTCCTATATGAGCAAAGAAGAGGACAAACTCAAAACACAGACCTTATAGAAATAAATAAAAGGGAGGGATAGATAAAAAAGGTTAGCTGAAGCAGAGTGAGACAGACCACAGTGTAATCACATAATTGGATTATAAATGGATGTCTCGGTTTAGGAAAGAGCATAGTACAATATAATGTCTGTGGGGAAACAATAGATGTTCATTTAAAGAGGAAAGGAATGTACTTACAGCATTCCTTCTTTTTCAATTGGAAATAAAGTACTATGGATTACTCTTGAAAGACTAAAGTACATAAAGCTGAATGAGTGACAGTATATTTGCTGGGCCCCCTTAGATCAAAAAATTACAGATATACTGTAACATTGGGGTAAAAGTCACCCCTACTATAGTTCCAGGGGTACCCAGGGTACAAATAAGCACTCACCCCAAATCTCCCCCTAACAAACCTTCAGACTGGGCCCCCTTAGCTCATAACAAGGTTACAGATATATAGAAACATTGGGGTGTCACTATAGTTCCAGGGGTACCCAGGGTACAAATAAACACTCACCCCAAATCTCCCCCTAACTGACCTTCAGACTGAGCCGCTACCTCCGGGAACTGCTCCAGGGTTCACAGGAGGAAGGGGCAGTAGCTCAGTTTGGGAACAATGATCCATAGGGAGGAAGCAATACAATTCTTAATCCTTAAATGAGAATTCATTTTTCTTTTCTCCTGCCTGGGTTTTTTGGGTGACAGAGAGAACTTTATCTTGAACCCATGTTTAAATTGAATGGACAAATGAAAGTGGTTTATGCTCAGTTATTCCTGAACAGCTTAACTTTTTTGCAATTTTCGCCCCTGGTTCTCCCAGGGTTCCAAGTTATTAATATATCAAATAAAGGGAAGCGTCGTCATGAAAAATTAATGAGTGTGAGAAAAGCGATAAGAAAAGAATGCCAGGATTTTAACACACGGGGATATATTTATCGTTGTTGAAATACTTTGCCCGCCATGTTTTTATTCAGCCAAACAAGACCACCTGAAATGTGCTTTATTAGGTTATTCAGCAGCTCTCCAGTTTGCAAGATCTGGTTGCTAGGGTCCAAAGTAACTTAGCAACCATGCATTCATTTGAATAAGAGATTGGCATATGAACAGGAGAGGGCAAGATAAGCAATAAAAAGCAGCAGCCTTACAGAGCATTTGTTTTTAGGTGGGGTCAGTGACCCCCCCTCACCATTTAAAAGCTGGAAACAGCTACTGTTGTACAATACAATCTGTCTCTGAGAAGATCTGGCACAATGAACACTGGACATCATTAACTATAATCTCAACGATACTAAATGCTCTTCCCAGTGCTTGAATGAGGGAATATTTCCTCCTGGGGAACAGGTAGTCTAAGATTAACCAGATTTTGGTAAATTAATTCAAGATCCCAATGAAAAAGAAGCTACAAAGGCCTCTCCAGTGAACCATGTCAAGGTTCAAGATCATAAAAAAAAAAGCATTGCCCAAAAGAAATACGCCATAGTTACAATGTAAGCAACAGTCCTGCCCTGCTTTTTGGCTGAGATTCTAGCTATCTGTATAACAGAGCATTCTGTCCCAGTGGCTGCACAGATCCTTTCTGATCCCCATTGTAAGCAGCAGTCCTGATCTGCTTTATGGCAGCTGAGATTCTAGCTATCTGTATAACAGAGCATTCTGTCCCAGCGGCTGCAATGATCCTATCTGATCCCCAATGGAAACAGCAGTTACGGCCTGCTTTATGGCTGAAATTCTAGCTTATAAACTGTATAACAGAACATTCTGTCCCAGTGGCACAGATGTCATTTCACAGAGTTTCGACATAGCACTTGACCCAGTTGAGGCAGGCAAAAAGGGAAATGTTTCATTTGAAAGTAAATGCAAGTATGTGTAAAGTAAGAAAAGTCTACTTATTTTATCATTAATATTATTATATATACTAAGATATAAAGGTAGAAGATGCTGCTTACTCAACCATAGCATATAAATTTTAATGCTATGAACTCATTTTCTCTACACGTATATAAACTTAATCCTCGAGCCAAAAGGAAAAGATATGAAGTGAAAAGAGATCATAACTGTATAGGCTTTATATTTCATCTATTAATGCAAACCTGCTTCCTATAATGAAAGGTGCTTCCAGTAACTCCGCCCCCCAACCCATATTCTTAATATAATCCTTTTTACAACCGTTCTAGCAGAAATCAAACGTTTTGCTTCACCGAAAAATTTGCGAATTTCCAGCGAAAATTGTTGCCATATTGTTTCCCTTAGACAGTACAGTATGAGGGTATAGCTTATTGTGTGCCCAGAACATTCCGTCTCTGTATATTTGTATTTATACATATGGGAAGGAGGTGACATATTGTTTTCCATAGACAGTACAGTATTAGCTTATTGTGTGCCCAGAGCATTCCTTCTCTGTATATTTGTATTTATACACATGGGAAGGAGGTGCCATATTGTTTTCCATAGACAGTACAGTATCAGGGTTTAGCTTATTGTGTGCCCAGAGCATTCCTTCTCTGTATATTTGTATTTATACATATGGGAAGGAGGTGCCATATTGTTTCCCTTAGAAAGTACAGTATGAGGGTATAGCTTATTGTGTGCCCTAAGACAGACCAGAATGAGGGCAAGGATAGTGGCAGGACAGCACAATCTCTTTTCGAATCCTCGTGCTGTTCTCAGTTCCTTATTGTTCTTCTGTGTTACACGGCAAGAAATCAAAGAGTATGAGAAGTCTTCTTCCCCCTCCTCCTAGTGTTACCCAAGTAAGAGGAATACAGAACATGACGTGCACCTTTCAGGACAGAGACCTGTAATTTATTATTAATTCATAACGACACCCGATGCCTCTCGAGGGACCAAACGCGAGAAGGTTCTAGATATTTCCTATTGCGCAGCACAACTAAAACAAAAATCTCATCAGTCCACGGAAAGTTGAAAGCCAAGAACGAAGAACAAAGAAACCCGGACAAAAGTCTTCCCTTTCCCAGGACTGTTGAATGTGACAATATAAAAATTAACTGAATTTGAGAAACCATCTGTATAAATGCCACTGCCATGCTGATGTGCGAGCAAATTACAGGGCTTAAAAGGTTTTGCCATTTTCCTATAAATTGCATGCCTCCCACCTTCAGAAGTAATCTGTACAGAACATTCTCTGGCATTTTACTGAGCGAACAGCGACCCAATTGAAACAGAGAAACTAGCCCACACACTCACCAAAGTAGCGTGCCTGCTGCCTTTTTGTGATTAGTCGGAGAGCACCGATTTAGGCTTAGTCCAGACGGGGAGATTCGGGGGCGATCCGTCGCCTGGCGACTTCTCGCCGCGACGGATCGACCCCGAATAGCTAGGCACCGCTGCGCACCAGCATAGCTTAAAAACGCCAGCGCGTGTTCACACGGAGCGGCGCGATTTTTAAAATCGCTCCAAATTGCCTGCCGATTTGGAGCGATTTTAAAAATCGCACCGCTCCGTGTGAACAGGTGCCGGCGTTTTTAAGCCTCGCCGGTGCGCTGGGGTGTCAAGCTATTTGGGGAGATTCAGGGGAGATCCGTCGCGGTGAGAAGTCGCCAGGCGATGGATCGCCCCCGAATCTCCCCGTCTGGACTAAGCCTTAGGGTCTCTGCACAGAGAATCAATTTAGCCCTGGCTCATGGAAGGGGTAGTGGGGGGTTCAGCCATATTCTACTGAAAGGAACACAATCATTGTGCACCCTTTGTTGTGCTCCTATTCGGAGGATATTCATTCCCATACAGTCATGTGATCTAAAGTAAAGTAAAATAAAGCTGCCGATATCAGTCGTTTAGACCAATTTGACAGCTTATCTGCCCGTTTATGGGGCTTCCGAGGGGTCCTCCTGACCGATATCTGGACACGATATCGGGAAGGTTGGATTTTCTTCCGACCAACCCGTCAGAAGTCCATTGCGCTCATCGATATAGCCCTGTCAGTTAGTGGCATGTCAGCGAAAGATCCGCTAGTTTAGCGATATCGCCGAACAAGCGGATCTTTGCATCTATGGCCAGCTTTAGGTTCGGGAAAATAAATCAATATACAAAAAGCAGTATAGCAATGAAGGAAGTCGAAAAGAGCAAAACTACACTTCCACAGACTTTGCTTAACCCCTTAAAGGGGAAGTAACCTTTGAAGTTAAAGTAACAGTAACACCAAAAAATATGAAAGTGCTTTAACATTGTGTGCTAATCAGCCAAGCTATACGAATCTGCCCTGCTGCACAACCGTAACTGATCTTGGAAACTGTCCTTCCTAAATGCATATATTCTAATGTAAGTAAAGGGAATGATTGGCTTTCATGCAAAAGGTTAAAGCCCCCTGATCCAAATCTTGTCACTTGTTTTTAAGCTGACCTCCATGGCCTATGTTCTGTATATATTTATGGCGAAATCGAGCAGCATGGCAGCTTTCAGACAGTAAAAGTATGTACAGTAATTTAGAATCCGATTTCTTGGCAGATTCTTTTATGCAAATCCCATCTGATAAACCGAATATATTTTAAGTCACATAGTGTGTTTCTTCCCCCCTCCCGGACAGTAGCAGTGTGGGGATTTTACTAATGACTTTTGTTTCCTAGTTAATTAGTTCTGCTTTCTTCCCTGCATTGTCTCCCCTTCTGTGGAATGTAGGGCCTTTGCCAAGTTCTTTTTTGCTCTGTCCCATTTTCAGAGACGCCCCATTTGAATGTATCCCAGGCCCCCAAGCGCATATCATTTCCCTGCCGTTGAATGGAGCTCCATGCAGAACAGCCCTCTCTTTTCCATCATTTAGGAATTCTGAAACCAGGCAGGACCACCCAGGGCCTCATATATCACAGCTTTAATCACAGAGAGTGGAATTACAATAGACTGGGGAATAGGTACATTTATCAGCCAAGCCATGAATGCATCGGGAGAATAATGGGGCGGACAGACTACAAAATACAGCGGTACCTATTGAGGTAATCAAAGGAAAGTAGCTTTTATACACTCAGTGGCACAAAGGAAAAATAACCTTTTATTCTATGTTTGTGGCTTTGTGCTTGTAGTACAAAGGGACAGGTTTAATTTCCTTATTTGTGATTTAAAGGAACAAATATAACATCACTAATATAGTTTTTTTTTATAAACTTTTATTTCTCCTTAGACAACAAAACAAATTAAAAAGTTAATTCTATGGGGCTTTTTTTTTATAATTAATATCTGAACAAACTGTGTGATCACCGGCCTGTGAGCATCTTCCCAAAAAGATCCACTTCACAATCAGCCTCTTGAGTGATCACCCAACTGGAAAGATGTGTCCCATTAATCCAGTATTGTACTAATGGCAGCCAAGTTTAAAGGGCAAGGAAAGGCAAAGAAATAAAATCCCATTTTTACTTTCTTTAATGAAAAAGAAATATATCTCCAATATACTTTAATTAAAAAATGTGTACTGTTTTTATAAGAAACCCGACTGTATGCAGTGAAATTCTCCCTTTCCACATTTAGTGCTGTGGATAGGAATTGTCAGACGATCCCTAACTTCTGGCAGGGAAACAATCATACTTATGAACAGCAGGGGGAGCCCCTGCCTTCCTTACCAGCCATGCAGAACTCAAGCAGCTTTGTTTTTTGATCATTTATGACAATCCCTAAGAAGCCCAGATCACACTGAGCATGTGTATGTAGTCTAGTCTTGCAAAGATGTATAACAAATAAATCATTTGTTTGATTAGGCTTGTGGTGCAGTAAGTTCAAGTTTATGTTTAGTATATAAAATACAGCATTTCTAGCCTTATTCTAGTTTAGACTTTCCTTGCCCTTTAATATCTAGTTACTTGGACTGCGTGTAAAGCAAAAATGAAGGCCAATTGAAAAGTTTCTTAGAATTAGTTATACCATACTAAAAGTTAAAAAGGTGAACTGCGCCCACTTAAGCACAAGTGCAGTCACTGCATTTTTTTACGTGTTGAACGCAGTTGCGTCCTGTGCAACTTCCCTTGTCGACCCAGGGGGTTTCTGGGGAAAAATTCTGCATTCAGAAGGGCATGTTGCCCTCTGGTAGGCAAATATGTATGCCTTTTTAAAGCAGAGGTCATTGAGTGTCCTAAAGTGGTGCTCAATATCTAGTTACTCAGACTACATGTGACCAGCGTAGAGTAGGGGTCATGGTGTAGAAGAAAATTGGAAACCAGATGGAGGTCAGAATCTGCCATGACCAGCATAAAAGTGGAAGGTCATTTTGTAGTTACTTAGGCTATGAGTGTCCAGCATGAAGTGGAGCTCAGTATCTGGTTACCCAGACTAGCAGTGACTAGTATAAAGCGAAGCTCATTTCTGCTTATCCAGACTACATGTACATCATAGAGCATAAGTTCTGTATCCGTGAACTCATTATTCCAGAACAGATTACTGGGGCTTCGCTGGTTTTTGTTCAGCATGTGTATAAAGTTAGTAGGATTGTGAAAAACACAATGAACCGTTTTCTTTCTGGCCTGCCGTGTGTTGGAGTACATGTGTGTCCTTACTGCACACCATACATCAACCCACATGTGCATTTTTTGCAGTATTGATTTTTATTGCACCATTAAAAAGAGCCATAAACCATTACATGCACGAGAAAGAGGCAATAGAAAAACAGTCATAGAGGAATGTTTGCATACTCCGAAATCTATAAAATTCCAATAAAAATTCAGGAACAAATAGAACCTTTAATTATAAATGAGTGTTCTATTCCCTGAATACACAAACGGTGGGTGAATGGCGTAAGGAATGCAAGAGAGTGGAATTTCATATCAAATAAACTCGAGGGCTATTAAGAGTACCAGGTGCTGCTATGCTATTGTCAGCAAACACAGGGTGCTGAATTCTAGCTGCTGCGCTCAGTAGGCCAGTGCTAGGTGGGATTTTCCAGGGAAGTAAGAATAATAGGGCAGGTAATTACTGTAAGGCAGGAGATATATATAGAAGATACCAAGCCTGCTAATGTAACATCAGGCCTGTGCTGAGACAACTACTGGTTGCTATGGGTTACTAGATATTTTCATTTTATTTGGGGGAGTTACCTGTGTGTGGTTTTCTGGTGTTTGCGTGGGTTTTGCTATGCTGGTACCCGGTACACTGATCAGCAGGGAGGAGGAAGGAAGTAGAACACAAACTGCTAACAGAATGGCCTTCCTCGCCTCACACCCTCGATGCCATCACATGTTTTCATCTGCCGAAACGAAACTGTTGTACAAGTGAGAGGCATTATTCACATTACTGGCCACGTCATTCTCTGTGCTTCCAGCAATTCTGAAAATCTTGTACTTCTAAGTGCTGCGTTACACCCCCTTAATGCAGCCATTGTTCGGCGGCAGAGCGACCCCTCCAGCTGTTCCCTTCAGCTTGTAAATTAATCATTTCTCTCTCAAACTCTAGGCCTAGGGCTCCATAGACTTTCTGATATGGTATTTTCTTAGCTCCACTTGACTGATTGCCACAAGGTAGACTAGATATGGTTGCCATCTAATATATGTCTTTCTGGAGACTTTTGTATTGTTTGACAGTTTATTAAATAAAGATTTCATTTTCTCAATTAAGCTGATATAGTTGTGTTGCTACTTGACTACTCGCAGGTTCTGCTTTTGCATTCTCTTTGCACCCCCATGACCATCTAATGGAACCTTTTCCTTTTATTGATTCCCCCCAGCTCAAGTTTTGATTGCTCTCATTATTGATGGGTGAACTTTGTGTGGGTGTCTCTCTATCAATTCCAACTTCACTGAACTTCTGCTTCTGTTTTAAGTGGGGTTTCCTAATGCCCTGGCCCTTCCTAGTGCCCCTTCCAATGACTGGGTTATAGGTAACCAATTTGGCTTTGCTGGTTTCTCTGGTTTCTTATCTTGTGCTTGGCCTCCATTTCTATTCCCTTGCTGACCCTCCATTTGTTCACAAGTGAAGGGGAATGAGTTGAAGACCAAACAAGAACATCTTCCATTGCTTTCCCCACTTCTTGTTTGGTCTTGTGCTCAACTCATTCCCCCTCACTGAGGAGCATCCAGTTATTACTAACCAGGTTCTTCCATGTTCCCCTTCCCAGTATTACATTTCACTACTCTGAATATAGTAATGGGCATTATTATCAAAAATGCTGATTCTTTTTCTTCTGCAAAATACTTAGTGCCATAATAGTACAAAAAAAATATCCTGTTGACCATGAACAACTGTTGGATTAGGTCCTTGCTTGCTTGCAGGGGTCTCTATATCACCCTCCCTCTCCTGGACATTGAATTATGATGTCTGTTTGAATTTGCAGGTCACATACTGCTGGTCTCCCAACTTCAGCCCTAGATTCTGTAAGATTCTTCTGCATAGTGGAAGGATATTTTAGGCTAAGAGCAGAGTTTTGCTGAACTATGTCAGCTCTATAGTAATCAACAAACGTGTGATTTGGCAGCTTTTAAAATAGACGTGTTACTACTATGTGTCGTGAACTGCTTTAATCTACTTTCCACACCACTATTAACCCTTAGTAACAATATATTCCTTGTAAATGATAAGGATATTAGAATTTACAGAGGGGTTCTGTGACCATATAACGATACAAGACTGCAGGTTGAGTTATACAGGGAACTCTGAGTATCACTCATATATTATAAGGGATAAGTTACCCCTACTGTAAATGATAAGGATATTAGAAGTCACCGAGGGGTGTGACCATATAAAGATACAAGACTGCAGGTTGAGTTATACAGGGAACTCTGAGTGATAAGTTACCCCCTACTGTAAATGATAAGGATATTAGAAGTCACTGAGGGGTGTGACCATATAAAGGCACAAGGCTGCAGGCTAAGTTATACAGGGAACTCTGAGTATCACTCGTGTATTATAAGGGATAATGTACCCCCTACTGTAAAGGATAAGGATATTAGAAGTCACTATGGGGTCTGTGACCATATAAAGGCACACGGCTGCAGCCTGAGTTATACAGGGAACTTAGTATCACTCATGTATTATAGGGGATAATGTACCCCCTACTGTAAATGATAAGTATATTAGAAGTCACTGAGGGGTTTTGTGACCATATAAAGGCACAAGGCTGCAGGCTGAGTTATACAGGGAACTCTGAGTATGACTCATGTTTTATAAGGGATAATGTACCCCCTACTGTAAATAAGGATATTAGAAGCCACTGAGGGGTTGTTCTGTGACCATATAAAGGCACAGGGCTGCAGGCCGAGTTATACAGGGAACTCTGAGTATCACTCATGTATTATAAGGGATAATGTACCCCCTACTGTAAATAATAAGGATATTAGAAGTCACTGAGGGGTGTGACCATATAAAGGTACAAGGCTGCAGGCTGAGTTATACAGGGAACTCTGAGTATCACTCATGTATTATAAGGGATAATGTACCCCCTACTGTAAATGATACGGATATTAGAAGTCACTGAAGATTTATTTGAGGATATGTTGCTGTTAAAATTATCTGGATATTGTTTGTCTAAAACTACATCTTGAAAACATTAGAACTGCATGGCCAGTGACAGCAGAGCGAACTGAAAACATATAATTGGCCTGTCTAATGCAGCATTTGCAGGTTGCAGATAAACTGGCTTTCTGATTGGGATAAGATAGTAGCACATATAGGTTTGCCACCTAAAATTGATGCTTAGTGATATTGATATTAATAGATAAAATTATAGGAAGGCTGGTATTGTTTTCAGTTTTCAACATGTGCCAACCCAAAACGCCTGGATTTGTCCCACATTTCCTTGTCAACAGAACATGTTCTTTAATTAAAAAGGTACAAATCTGTCATCTGACTTCAGAATTCAGATGCATCAGATTTCAGGTGTTGTGATCCCCACGCCTGAGCTATTTAAGGTGGAATGCCCCAACCCCCCCCCCCCCC
>CM044448.1:8773030-8802065 GCA_024363595.1 Xenopus borealis
CCCCCCCCCCCCCCCCCCCCAATGCTTAGCAGCACTGGGGTCCTAGGTTCAGTTCTAGCCTGGGCATTGACTGCGATAAGTTTGATTGTTCTCTTCATGTCTGCATGGGCCTCCTCCCACACTCACAACACATACAGGCAGGTTAATGGGCTCCCAATTAAACTTTTCCTAGTGTGTGTAATTGCGATAGGGACCTTAGATTGTAAGCTTCCCTGTGACAGGTATCTGAAGGCTGTATAAGCTGTTAAGCATGCAGGCAAAATATAAAAAAAAACAATAATAAATGAAGGAAGTACATTTCTTATGTCATTCAGTGCAACATGGCCCCGACGTGAGCATTAAACAGGTTAGTGACTGTCGCCAGGCAACAAGACCCACACTCCCAACTTGACTTTCACTGTTTAAAAGGCTTGACTTTCACTGTTTAAAAGGGACATTTTTGGATGTTCTTTATCTGTAATTGTAAACCAACCCAAAGTACACAGGCTGTAGATTTGCACACAAAAACCACAATTATTTCTGTGCTCCTGGGTTTAAAATAACATTGTGGTTGATACATCCCGATTCAAGGTTTGTAAGCAGCATTCCAGCAACCTTATCCCTACGTGCAGCACATTAATAACTAATGTTACTTTGCCTTTAAAATAGTCTGCTCAATTAAAAAAAAACATTTTTTATTTTGCCTTCATGTTCCAGGTACCCGACCCTCCGAACTCTAAGACATAATCTCCCCGAATCTCCCTGTCTGCACCAGCCCTAAACAAGACTGCTGAATTTGCCTGTCTATTAGCAGACTGCCTTTATAATAAATGGCCCCCGGCCAGTTTTGGAAGGAAGCGTTTGATTTAGTTATCAGGGCTGATTCACCAGGGTGCTCATCCAATCGATTGCCTTGCATTACACAAGCAAGCCCTACAGCTTTTAGTCAATTCCCCATACGGGACACGTTGGACAAATGCAGGCATTCCCGATATAGACTACCTTCAAGACCATGTTATGGAGGCGGCTCTGTACTTTTAAGTCTCAGTCATCTATATGGTCAGTTCGCTGAAGATAAAGTGCATTTGTTGTTATTATCCTCCATTAATATAGCCCCAACATATTCCCTTTATAGAGATTATACATCAAATACTCTATGGGCAATAAAAGTTGCAATGTTCACACCAGGTTTAATAACGTAAAGCAGGACTTCCACTGAAATGACTGTATCCATCAAATGCTCTGTGAGCCATTAGCCCAATACAAATTTGATTCTAGTATCACCACCTTAGGCTAGGGACAGACATAGCAGGTCAAGAATCTGCTGCTCCTCCGCTGTTCCATGTCCCTGCACGTAGATTAGTTTCATAAGCCTCCACTCAGCTGCAAGCAGACATGGCAGATTTTGTCACGGACTCTGAAGCATTTTTTGCAGGCAATGTATCTGGGTACAGGCACATGAAGCAGCGGAGGTGCAGCAGTGGAGTAGAGAAAAACAGGCAGAGATTAACAACATCTGTCCCTAGTTTTACGGGTGCCACATGGGCACAATTTGAGTCCTTTAGACCAATTCAACAATCTGCCCGTGTATGGGGTGTTTCGATGGGCCTTCCCGACTGATATCTGGCACAAAAAATAGAGCAGGTTTGATTTTCCACATGCCTTTGTCCCTAGCGTTACGGGTGCCACACGGGCACAATTTGAGTCCTTTGGACCAATTCAGCTGCTTATCTGCACATGTATGGGGCGTTTCGACAGGCCTTCCTGACCAATATCTGGCAAAAAAAATAGAGCAGGTTTGACTTTCCACATGCCACTGTCCCTAGCATTACAAGGGCCACACGGGCACAGTTTGAGTCCTTTAGACCAATTCAGAAGCTTATCTGCCCATGCATGAGGCGTTTTGATGGGCCTTCCCGAATCCTGACTGATATCTGGAAAAAAAATAGACCAGGTTTGACTTTTCATATGCCACTGTCCCTAGCATTATGGGGGGGCCACACAGGCACAGTTTGAGTCTTTTAGACCAATTCAGAGGCTTATCTGCCTGTGTATGGGGTGTTTCGATGGGCCTTCCCGACCGATATCTGGCAAAAAACAGAGCAGGTTTGATTTTCCTCATAATCAAGGGCCACATTGCCGAGTTGTCCCAGCCCTTGTCCTGTCGGTGCCCCATTCCCATCATTGTAATCGGATTGTTTTGCCCTAGGACCGAATGATTGGATTTGCCTGATATTGCCCTGTCTTTGGTGGGTTTATAGTGTATGGCCACCTTTAAGGAATATAACTTAACCATAATGAGTCCCGTGCAAGTGTAGGGGAGCTCTGTGTACATTTCTCTCCTTTGTGTTGTTCTGTGCAATGAGGGGGAGGAGTCTCTATCCCTGTGAGCTGACAGGAAGTGCTGCACAGGAAGTGCTGTAGTGAGGGAGAAGCAGCAGAGGAAAAGCAAGGTGCTGCAAGCTCCCACATATTACTGTGTGTGAATAGTCAGTGGGGAACCCCAATGGCAGAAAATCTCACTCTATTTAGGGTGTGGAAGGAAAGGGGGTCCTTGTCAGGGCTCTGAAGATCAAAGCGTGCTCTTCTCAGGGCACGGAAAGCCAAAGAGAGTTCTTCTCAGGGCTCTGAAGAAACTGCCACATAAGTGGGGATTCCTCTCAGCAGCTCAGAGATAAAATCATCTGAAATAATATGTAAAGTTGCTCCTGGCTGTCAGGCCGGAAGTATCACGACTATTTAAAGGCACAGTGTCCTGGAAATAAACCCAGAGTGAATATAGTCCCAGATATTACTGTGTGTGAAAAGTCAGTAGTGAACCCCAGTGGCAGACAAGCTCACTCTATTTAGGGTGTGGAAGGAAAGGGGGTCCTTATCAGGGCTCTGAAGAACAAAGAGTGCTCTTCTCAGGGCATGGAAAGCCAAAGGGAGTTTTTCTCAGGGCTCTGAAGAAACTGCCACATAAGTGGGGATTCCTCTCAGCAGCTCAGAGATAAAACCATCTGAAATATTATGTAAAGTTGCTCCTGGCTGCCAGGCTGCATGTATCTCACTATTTAAAGGCACAGTGTCCTGTAAATAAGCCCATCAACCTCTCCAGTGTGTGTGGGATCGAGGATCAGGGAAGTTCCCAGGGAGGGGTAGAGTCTATCTACCCTGGGTGTTGGCCAAATCATAGTATACCTGCTCCCCTGTAGCGGAGACACAGGACTCCAGTAGCACCACAAGGAAGAAAATCAGACCTAGATTTAGAATAGGGCTACACAAGTACCAAAATAGGGATGCGTTGGGCTGTTGGCACTTGGAAGGGTACTCACAGCTGCAAGTTATGATGCCTACTCTCATACTAGCATTATTGCTCCTATGCGGTTCCCACTTTCATAGGCACTTTGCTTATGACTAAATGCAGGTTGGCCCAGAGCTGTCAGCAACCTGCAAACTGGAAAGAAGGGTGGGAGCTAAGTTGCTTTGAGGTTTTATCCCCTGTAAAGCTCTATGTGCTGCTAATTTTATCACTGAACATAAAGTCCCGGTAAAGCCGCATGGGGATTGGATAGGCTGGGAGGGAATTTCAAACATCACGCTCTAGACCAGTCTCTGAACCACCAGCCCCTGAATGTTCTGGTAGTACTAGAAGCTATGCTCTCACAGAGACGCCTTTATGCTACAACCAGGTTATCCTTCCCCTTTAAAGCTGTGTAGAGTCTGTGCGCAGTAGAGTTGGGGCTCAGTAACACCCAGGAGACACAAACATCCAGACCTCTCACATTATTCAGTCCTATTAATACGGTTTCAGTTCCACAAAGAAGCCGAGCTCCCTTGAAACCTCGCTTACTGTAAATTTGTAAAATCTGGCGAGCTCACGCGGACACCATTAAATCGGCATATAAAATGAGCCAATTCGCCACGGATCCTAAACATCTCCCTGACGCAGAGGCTCATTGCCAGATGGTTACGTGTTTATATGACAGTTACCAGGCCATTTGAATGTTTAAAAAGAATTTTGGCACTGGAACATGGAACAGTTCATTCGCTTTTAATATTTAAAAGGTTTTTTCTTTCCTCCCGTGAAAGGGAAAACAGATCCGCTCAAGGGTCTCAACGTGGCAAGGAGGGCTGCCAGGTGCCGTTTACAGCAGCTTAATGCATCTCTTTAAAGGGATAATGGCATGATTTTCTCGGTGTTGTTTTATTTTCTAAATTGCATTGTTTACACCGAAAATAATTCACTCTACCATATAAGATGTTATTCCTGAAACAAGTATATTTTTTCTTACTTTTAATATTGGTGTGTAAGCGGCCATTTCAGGTCATTTTGCCTGATCCTGTGCTTTTAAAAAGGAAGATGGAACTGCTTTCAGAAAGCCATTGTTCCTCCTTTTCAATGTAACTGGAGGAGTCACAGAGGGACTTGGATTTTTACTGTTCAGTGCCATTCTCATATGTACAGAGGACCTGTTATCTTGTGTCAATGAGTTATTTGCTTACCTTCTTCTTGTTGTTAGGCTGCTGGGGGAAAGTGAGGGGGTGATATCACTCCAACTTGCAGTGCAGCAGTGAAGAATGGCTGAAGCTTATCAGAGCACACGACTAGGGGCTCCTGGGAAACTGACAATATGTCTAGCCCCATGTCAGATTTCAAGATATAATATTAAAAAAATCAGTTTGCTCTTTTGAAAAACTGATTTCCGTGCAGAATTATGCTGGAGAAGCACTATTAACTAATGCACTTTGAAAAAAAAAAAAACATTTTTTTCCATCAAGTTTGTTTTCCCAAACATGTTTTCCCTTTCAAGATTTCAGGATCAAGATCCTTTCCTTCCAAGATGTGAGATCCTTTCATTTACCCAAGCCTTCTTCAATTCAGTTGCACCATGTGACACAAACAGAATAAAGGTTAAGGGTCACTGACCCCATCTAAAAATAAATTCTCTGTAAGCTACAAACGTACTGTTATTGTTTCTTTTTATTACTCATGCCTTTACTCAGACCCTCTCCTTTTCTTATTCCAGTCTCTTATTCAGATTAATGCATGGTTGCTAGGGTAATTTAAAATGAAAACCAATTGCAAACTGTCTCAGAATATCTTTCTACATCATGCTAAAAGTTTAAAGGTGAACAACCCCTTTAGGGTAAGGACACACTAGGCGATTCGGGGAGATTGAGTCGCCTGGCGACTAATCGCCTCGACTTTGTGGCAACCAATCTCCCCGAATGCCTTCCCTCACTCTGCACCTGGCTAAAATTAAAAATCGACGGCGCTAATCACAGGCGGAGATTAGTTGCCGAGGCAACTTCGTCTAGTGTGTCCTTTCCCTTAAGGGTAGGGACAGACAGGGAGATTCGGGGAGATTCTGTCGCCTGGCGTTTTTAGCAGGCGACAATCTCCCCGAATTTCCTTCTCCCTGTCTGCCTTTAGTATAAGTGACAAAGCGCCAGCGCCTGTGCACACGCTGCGCGGCGATTTCCGGAATCGCCCGAAGATACCTCGTGAGGAAACTTCGGGAGATTCCGGGAATCGCCGTGCAGCGTGTGCACAGGCGCTGGCGCTTTGTCCCTTTTACTAGCGGCAGACAGGGAGAAGGAAATTCGGGGAGATTGTCGCCTGCTATTAAACGCCAGGCGACAGAATCTCCCCGAATCTCCCTGTCTGTCCCCAGCCTTAAGCAAAGCAGCACAGCATGATTGTTGGCCACAGGAAAACAATGTTTTGTTTCCACTACAAACAGCAAAACCACATGCAGCCGAAACAAATTGCGTCCGTGCAGTGACAGCGATGATGCGGAAGCGTAAAACTATAAATGATGGAGCGGATGCACTGATGATCTGTTTAGGCACTAAAGCCCACTAATCTCCACTACATATCCCCACTGTTTACATGGTGGGATATTTCCTGGAAAAAGCTGGAAAAAAGGTTACTCCAGGGCCGGAGCCTTGAGGTTTGAGAAAATAAATCGCCTCCAAAGAGACTTGTGATGACACGCGACACGTGATTTCCGGAATCGCCCGAAGTTATTTCGTGAGGAAACTTTGGGCGATTCTGGAAATCGCCGCGCCGCGTGTGCACAGCACTGGCGCTTTGTCATTTAAACTAGCGACGGACAGGGAGAAGGAAGTTCGGGGAGATTGTCGCCTGCTATTAAACGCCAGGCGACAGAATCTCCCCGAATCTCCCTGTCTGTCCTCAGCCTAATACAAAATAACAGCTGCCTGGTAGATAGAGATAAAAACAACACTCAATAGTAAAAATCCAGCTCCCATTGCAACTCCTTCAGTTACACTAAGTAGGATAAACAACCGCCTGCCAGAAAGCAGTTCCATAGTGCAGCACTGGCTCTTTCTAAAATCCCATAACCAGGCAAAATGACCTGAGATGCACCTATACACCATTGTTACAACTAAAAAATACACTTATTAGTCCAAGAAAATTTTAATCATTTGCAGTGTAAACAGGGTAATTTAGAAATAAAAACTACATCATAAAAATCATGACAGAATCTTGAGCTTCAGAGAAACAATAAGACACTTTTCCACCACGCTGCCCACCCCTTGAGACCCTCGAGACCCTCAGACTGCTGACAGTACTGGAATCTTGGACTTGCGTTACATGATGTATCATTACATAAATGTAACGATAAACATTGCTTAGGCTGTAGCCACACAGCAGTACTAAAATAAAATTATAGTGTAAGAAATAGCAATGGGGTACTTGAATTATGCATGAGTCTCTCACACTCCTGGTGTCACGATGTAGTAGTACTACTATTCTTTGTTTTCCCTATCTCTGCTGCGGGGATTGCATGCTGAATGGATGCCAGAACAGCTTTCCTCCCAAGTGACAGAGATTTAGCGCAGAGCTGGTATAAAATACATTTTGATCTCAAACGTCCCGCCGTCCAGCTGCTGTACAACGACACCTGCCAGCAGCATGTGGTTGTGCCTTATTCTGCCCCCCCTTATAATATTTGTGTTTAATAAAAGGGAAACCAAAGTATAATGAATTCACTACCAGAGAGAAATATACTTATTATTTGTAGTTCAATATTGCCCATCAGCGCTAGGGTGCTAGGTTCAATTCCAGACAGGGCACTAACGGCAAGGAGTGCGTTATGTTCTCTCTACGTCCACATGGGATTCATAGAGATACTCCGGGTTTCCTCCCACACTCCAAAAACTAACAGACAGGTTAATTAATAAAACCGCCACGGACCTTATATTGTAAGCTCCACTGAGGCAGGAAGAATGTATGATCTTTGTGAAGTGATGTGGATACATACAAATAGAATACTACACTGAACATTTCCATAGAAAATATATTCACTCCCTTGTCCCCTGCGGAGCTTTCATCCAGATCTCATTAACCTTTGATCCTGAGACTGATCCGATTGCAGTTTTGGAGTTAGGAAGGACATTTTCCTATCTTATACAACTACAGCGGCACTTATTCTTCTGGATCAGATAGACGTTTGGTAGGAGCGATTGCAGCAGAAGCATATACATAAGCATATAACCTACCCCTTATGGCAGAACTACATGGCAGACTTACCTGTGTTTACATTGGATCTGACGATGGACGACAAAACACCCACATAAAGTCGGATCCGACAGGAACAGGGTAAGTAATAGGAAGTCGGATGGTGTCGCAACGGTGATCCAACGCAACGGTGATCGGATGCAGACGCAACTTCCAGTGTTTACATTCGACAGTCGTGTCGCGTTAGATCACCATTGTGACACCATCCGACTTTTTATCACTTACCTTGCTCCTGCCGGATCCGACTTGACGTGGGCATTTTGTTGCCCAGTGTCAGATCCGACTGTAAATCTGCCATGAAGTTCTGCCCTTAGAGTCCATGTACAGAGCACTTTCATCCAGTGTTAGTTATATTAAAGTAAACCATGCATTTTGTATCAATCCTGAACTCCATTCATACTATGCCGAGTCAAGACAGGGGATTAATGAATTAGTACCGCTCATCATAACAATACACTGGCCTCTCTGCTGTCTGATTTATACTTGAGAGCGCAGGCAGCACAGAGAAAGTTTAAAATGCATTATATAGGAAGCTATTTCAGCTTAAGACCACTTATTTGACTCATGTTGAAAATAAGAGACATATGGACTTGGCTGCTTTACAGATGTTCCACGGACATAAGCTGCAAACCCTTCTAATGGAGTAAAACCAATGGAAAGGGAAAGCACAGAAACATTATAGTGATCAACCATGTACATTGCATTTCTATATCCTATGTAAGCTGTTTATCTGTATCTGGGTAGGGTTAACTACTACGGGGAAGGATGAAGGCTGGGATATTAGACAACAGAAAGTACCTGTGTTCCCACCAAGCAAAACAAAAGGCAAAAGATAAAAAAAGGAAATACGGACTGACTTATTGACACAGTAAACAGCACATGGGTGGGGTCTTCCTTTCATCCTAGCTTGAATATAGTAGCTATAAATCCTGTTAAAGGGGAACTAATTCTATAGAGAGTCAAGTAGGCTATTATAAAACTCAATTTATTCTAGGTGAATTTGAAGATCACTGAATTAACAAATAAATAGACACCATGAAAGCCGTCTAGCCCAGCCCACTGTTTGAGTCACAGACTTCCTGCCCTTCTCTTTTTAAAGCTCCCAACAAGGTTTTTATTATCCTACTTACTGCTTGAGTCTCTGTTCCCCTGTAATCTGTGTATTCTAGTCCCAACCACTGTATATAATCATGGCTGTTAGGGCAGAATAACCCACCAGGGCTGTCAAGGGCCAAAAAATAATGATTTCCAACAAATGTATGGGTCTCCAGTTGTAGGATAAAATACCAAATATTTCCCTTTAATAAATGGCCTTGTTATGAGTTGTACAAAGCTGGCATTACTAACCCTTTAAATGCAGTTGGAACATTTGTCCTGGAGCCAGTACCCATAACTCTGTGCTGGACCCGCTTTTTACAATAAATGGTTATTAATAGTCTCTTTGAGCATAAAAAGGGTTCATCAAATAAAATGGAACCAATTGGAACCATTTAGGCAGAGGATCAAAAACAATCCAGCTCCCAAACAACGGCCCTCCAAGCAAAACAATTGGTGCTCAGAGGAACCTTCTCCTAAAGAGCTTATTATGTTGTGACTTGGAAAGGCCAAGGGAGAAACAAGGAAACCCTCTATGGGGCTCCTGCAGAACAGAAAACTCCTTTTGTTGGCCAGTCTAGCAGAGAGGGACAAAAGCCTTTCCGCATAATGAAAGACAGAGACCTACAGGCTATCAACCCCCCCCCCCCCCCCCCCCCCCCCCCCCCCCCCACCCAACCATCATCCCCGAAAAATCGAAGGCTTGGCCAGAAGCAAGTCCCCAGGAAGCCAAATGCTTATTTATGACTTCTCCTTAGATTCCAGCAGTGAATGGACCCTGACAATATCTCCTTTCTCCTCTCTGCAGAAGGGACACTTCCACTCTTAATTAGAAATCTAATGATATAAACTGCCTGGGCTAAGTGAGACCCAACTATGCCCAATTTAAAGGAAATTATTAACTGGTCTGGAAACAAAGTTGTTTAGAGCAGCTTTATGCATTTAAATATACAACAGCCCTATGAATTCCATAAACGTAATATTAACTAAAGTAATGACATCATAAAAGGGATCTAGCCCATGTGGCTTTAGTTTAGGGGATCCATAAGGTACAGGTATGGAATCCGTCGTGCGGAAACCCATTATCCAAAAAGCTCAGAATTACGGAAAGGTCGTCACCCATAGACTCCATTATATCCAAATATTCCCTATTTTAAAATATGATTTCCTTTTTCTCTGTAATAATGAAACAGTAGCTTGTACTGGATCCCAACTAAAATATTCAGTAGAATCCCCATTTTACATTTTTCAGGGGGCCAGAAAAAAAATTATGTAAAATACAGGAAAATGTAAAATCAGGGAAATATATTATATATAATATATAAGTGGGATCATAAGACAATAATGTAAAATGAGGGAAAACTTAAAATTAAGGGGTGTACTGTAATTAATTCGTATTAGCCTATTGGGTTTATTTCATGTTTATATGATTTTATAATAGACTTACGGTAAGATCCCTTATCTGGAAAACCTCAGGCCCCAAGCATTCTGGATAACAGGTCCCCTACCTGTACTTGACCCCTTGATCATAGTGCTATAGAGTCATTTATTTTGCATTTTAACCCCTGATTTAGAGGGACACAGTTTCAGAACCCCCAAGTCAAGCTCAAGCACATGCTGGTACTTACATTTGGTTGTCAACGTGACCACCTGAAAATAAGCAGATCATTGGCCATAACCAGTGTCTCCCCAATCAGTATCTAGTTAGGAAATGTCCAAAATGAAATTGAAAACAAAAACCATTCTGGATACATATGAACGGCGTCTCAAGGGCATATACACCAGTGAACACAAAGCTCCCACAAATGTCCCTGGAGACCAGAGAACTACTCCAAGTGCCATTTGTGATTAATCACTTGTCAAACTGGTTAACACCTTCTTCCACCCACACCTCATTAATCTGATCGCCGATATTCACCTTTCACTATGCACTTCACTGGTTTCCATCTTGGACCATCTCCGTTAAATAACCCAGACTATGTAATCTTGACCCATCTCCCACGTTAACCTGACCCACCATCCTTCTATAAACCTCTATGGCACACAACAGGTTTGAATGACCACGATCCTCCTCTCAGGGAGAATTAAGACTGTAAAACTTTCACTTGCAACAGGAAAAAGCCTACCTAATATCAGAGAGGGTTCACTTGGAATAGTAGGGCTTTAAACAATCTCTCCTGGCAGTGCAAATTTTGTATTTCAGATTTTTTTCAATCATTAATGGGTTACCATACCCTAAAATGTTCCAGCAGATGTACAGTGTCATACACATGCTAACACGCATGTATGTTACCACCAGGTCCGAACTGGGATTCACAATAGGCCCTGGCATTCCAAGTTCAAAGAGGCCCAAACAGCCCCCCACCAGCCCAATAAATGGTGACGGTCTATGGAAACTTACAGCAGCCCCTCTGGCATTTGCCAGAACCCACAGATTGCCAGTCGGGGCCTGGTTACAACCATGCACAGGCTATGAAAGAACCTACCGACGGACACTATAGGGAGGCACGAGGCCAGACAGAGACAATGGCAGATTATGTAAAACTGAAACTGCAAGTTCAAGCTAATCTTTGTATATAAATGAACTCAGTATAGACGCTTATCCACACACTGAACTTGAACCTTCTGGCGGAGGAGACTTTTTATTAAAGGGTTTATTATCCATATTTCCACCAGTGCTTCATTGAGATCAGTCGGGACACCTGCAGCCTGTTAATTTCTACATTCTATAATGGCCGCGCATTGTTCACTTCAAAGTGATGACATCAACTGTGTCCCAATTTCCAGAACCCTCCAGTGGTGGTGGCAACAATGAAAAGTACCAATAAGTGAAAGTTGCTGGTTTATTCTATTTACTGAGCAGAAATGATAATTATGGCGGGCTGGTGCGGTTTATTATAGTTGTTTTGAAATGTGACTTTGAGTTTTGCAGAATGAGATCAGCACAGGTTAAATCCAAATAACCCAGAGCCTGGGCAATTCTCTGTGGTCTCCTTCACATCACTCCTGCTTCTCTCTCCTCCTCCGACTCCCGGCAACCCTGTTAGAGAGAAAACGTTTCCTGGGCACTGAAGCAGAATAAAGAAGCTGTCGGCCTTTCACTAACTCCCCGCATAAAAGCCAGCAATGTTCAGCAGGCATAAAACAACCGGTGGTTCCCCGGGGAAGCGAGAGGTTTTAATGACTGGAATCCAGTGGGTTGATTATCGTCTCTGCCCTGAACTATTTGCTGTGGTACAGCTTGGCATGATGAAGGTGACATCTTTACTCGTGGGAAAAATCTACAGCTTCTCTTGTACATTGAAATAACAACAATCAGCACCTTCAACAGCTCTTCGAGAGCAAAAGAAAGCTTCTCAGTAACATGCCCTACACCCAATGCACATTTTTTGGCTGAAAAGCTCTAGTAATCCATATGAGTTAGGAGTGTTCCAAGAGCTTACAATCTAAAGAGATAGGGAACCACTAGCGTAAAGACCATTTAAAGGGCTGTGAGTCACACAGTCATATTAAGTTGGTCCCACCAAGCTCTACCCTTAAAAAGTCCCTCTAAATATACTTGCTGGGCAAGAAATAAAGTATTCGAAAGCAGTGAACTGAGATCTCCAATGTGCAGCATGGTCTCTGTTGACATCCAAGAGGTTCGACTAGACGTTAGGGAGGAAAGGCACCATCTGGGGAGCATTAGGAAATCAGAAGTAAAGCTTGTGGGCCCCTGGGACGATTAACTGCAAACAATACAGAAGAAGAAAACAGCAAAAGGCAGGCAGGCAGGCTATAGGGAGAGTGAATTAAGTGGGTTGTTCACCTTTAAATTAACTTTATATTGCTTTATCATTGTATTATTTGTAGGGTTTTTTTTTATAGCTTTTTATTATAGGTTTAGCTTTTTATTCAGCTTGAATTTCAGCAGTCTGAATTCTAAGGTCCATATTACCCTAGCAACCATGTACTAATTTGAGTATGAGACTGAAAGGGACGAAATATAAAGATAATAAAGGGGAAATAAATGGGGAGCCTGGCGTGATGTTGTTAAGATTGAATAAGAGACTTATATGAATAGGAGAGGGGTTAAACTGGGGCTGGGCCAAGTCAACAGCACTCCCTATGCCATTCACACCCACAATCCCACCCCAGAGAGACACACCAGTGAACTAGGTGTTAGGAAATCCTCTCCAGGAGGGCTATGGATTAGGGGCAGCCAGCAAGAAAAGGTACGTGCCCAGCACCCCCTTAAAGGGCAAGGAAAGGCAAAGAAATAAAATCCCATTTTTACTTTCTTTAATGAAAAAGAAATCTATCTCCAATATACTTTAATTAAAAAATATGTACCATTTTTATAAGAAACCCGACTGTATGCAGTGAAATTCTCCCTTCATTTAGTGCTGTGGATAGGGATTGTCAGACGATCCCTAACTTCTGGCAGGGAAACAATCATACTTATGAACAGCAGGGGGAGCCCCTGCCTTACTTACCAGCCATGCAGAACTCAAGCAGCTTTGTTTTTTGATCATTTATTACGATCCCTAAGAAGCCAAGACCACACTGAGCATGTGTATGTAGTCTAGTCTTGCAAAGATGTATAACAAAGTTACAAGATGACAGCCCCCTGTGGCCAACTTTGAAAGCATAAATCATTTGTTTGATTAGGCTTGTGGTGCAGTAAGTTTATGCTTATACAAAATACAGCATTTCTACCCTTATTCTAGTTTAGACTTTCCTTGCCCTTTAAACTTTGTGCCCTAAACATGTGCCTCTTCTGCCTACCCCTAGTTCTGTCCCTGAACAGAAAGACGAGCAATGAAAAGTAGCAATACTAATAAATGAGTAGCCTTACAGAGACTTTGTTTTTTAGATGGGGTCAGTGACCCCTTTAAATGTCCTAAGAGAGTCATGATCCAAGCAGGGGTGTAACTTTAGAGAAAGAAAACCCTATGGCTGCAGGTCATAGATGCCCCACGAGGACCTAATTCATATACAATGTTAATAAATATTCTTAAAACAGGTCAACCTACAGACATTTTGGGGGCCTAAAACAATTTGCTGTGGGGCCAGTAACATCTAGTTACACCACTGGATCCAAGGCACAAATTTGCAACCGTAAGAAGGGTACATACAAGAATATTAGTACAATGCAATGAGCGTCAGTTACCAAGCTGGATCAGAAATACCCACTCTTCATTAGGCGCCAATACTTAAGACCGACTCTTTACTAAACAGACCCAACGTTTGTACGTCCATATCACAAGCAACATAAATGCGTCATTTAGTTCTCGACAAAAGGCCTTTTACCAACATAAAACTTCAAAGCACAAAGTTGCACAAGGTCCATTTCAGAAGCGACATTCAATTTTTTTTTTTGCCCTAGAGGGAAGTTTAGCAATAATTTAACAAAGTACAAAGCCGTACTACTGTCTGAATACAAGGCAAGTGCCGCACAACAGGATGTTACACACCATTCTTAGCAAAGGCTCAAGAACACCCTGTAGAAGAATATGAGCCACACAACCTTCTATCTATACCACACACCCAGTAGTCTGCATAAGAGTCCTATCCATTCTTGGATAGGAATTTAAAAAAAAAACACCCAACTTCTTGCATATGAACATGTTTAACTGAATAGGCTGAAAAGATGATGCACCGTGCACTAGACATGAATAAGAAGCACCAGCTTTCAGGGGCTTCATAATGAGGTACATCCGAAACTTTGGGTAAGAATAAGCAAATAGATTTTCTACATAGTTGAGCTATGAGCAACCCACCAATTTGGAGGCCAAGTAGAGATTTTGTGGACAAAATACCAAGTAATTGGGAAAAGACTTTCCATCAGTTTTTTGTTTCCTTTAGTCAAGCCCCACTTGAATATCCAACTTTGGACCAGGGTCCCTTAACTCATAACAATGGTACAGACATATAGAAACATTGGGGTAGCAGTCACCCTGCTATAGTTCCAGGAGTACCCAGGGTACAAATAAGCACTCACCCCAAATCTCCCCATAACTGACCTTCAGACTGGGCCCCCTTAGCTCATAACAAGGTTACAGATATATAGAAACATTGGGGTGTCACTATAGTTCCAGGGGTACCCAGGGTACAAATAAGCACTCACCCCAAATCTCCCCTTAACTGACCTTCAGACTGGGCCCCCTTAGCTCATAACAAGGTTACAGATATATAGAAACATTGGGGTGTCACCCTGCTATAGTTCCAGGGGTACCCAGAGTACAAATAAACACTCACCCCAAATCTCCCCATAACTGACCCTTCAGACTGGGCCCCCTAAGCTCATAACAAGGTTACAGATAGAGCAGAATACCGGCCATTTAGTCACAGTTCCAAGAATATCTCAAAAAGCAACCACACCATGTAAGCAAGTCCCGCCATAGGGTTTCTTTAAATTGGGGTATATAGAAGTAAAAACAGACTTCTCTCTAAGTCTTACTGACCTTCAGGCTCATTCCCTACTACCATTGCTCTTCTAAGCCCCCACCTAGAGGGTCCAGCCCCACAGTTTGGGAACCAGTGTTCTAGACCAACATTCAAGATCCATTTTCAGATGCTCAGACCACAGTTATGGAGTAACATTTCCCTTTAGGAGAAATTTACAGAATTTATCCTATATTTTCCCACATTGCTTGCTTCTTCTTTTCCTTATTAGCCAACTTGGTGCCTCTCAGTTCTTAGAATAAGGAGACTGTATATTCCTGCTGCAGCTCCTGGCACCAACCAACCAAGAATTCCCTCACTGAATAACCAGCAGGGCATGGGGGGGGGGGGGGGGGGGGGGGCGCAGATACTTTATCACAGACGTCCCTTTTATGTTGTAATCAATAGCCTCTTTCAGACCCCCCTCTCCTCTGTTCCATCTTCTCACAATTCATTTTAGGAAAGCAAAGCCTGTAAGCTCCACATTAGGTGCCCTCTGCCAGAGGACAGACAGGGCCTTCTGTTCCTTTATTACTGGACATGATTCTTGATGAGACCTGGAATCTATCAATGTCATTCTCTATTAGCCCAAAAGATGCCCACTGATGCCCACTAAAAGGCTGAATTGGAGGTGTCCTAGTTCAATAAATCGAGATAGGCCTCAGATTGCCAGTTTCCACTTAGGAACAAAATTAATGTTAGATAAAGAGACCTGTTCTCCAGAATGCTCAGGGCCTGGGGTTTTCCTGGTAATGGCTCTTTCTGTAATTTAGACCACAAAATCATTTAAATATTTAATAAACCCACTAGGTTTAACGGTTTGGAAATTATTAATTAGATCTTAGTTTGGGTCAAGCACAAGGTACAGTTTTATTATTACAGAGAGCAAAAATTTTTTAGAATTTGGATTATTTGGATAAAAAAAATTTCCGTAATTCTGAGCTTTCTGAATAATGGGTTTCCAGATAACGGATCCCACACCTGTATTAGAAAATGATGCTAACATTAAATAAACCCAATACACGGGTTTTGCTTCCAATGAGGATTCTCTATCTCTTTGTTTGGATGAAATACAAGGTACATGTATGGGACCTGTTATGTAGAATGCTCGGGACCTGGGGCTTTCCGGATAACAGATATTTCCATAACATGGATCTTCATACCTTAAGTCTACTAGAAAATCATATAAACATGAAATAAAGCCAATAGGCTGGTTTTGCTTCCAATAAGGATTAATTATATCTTAGTTGGGATCAAGTACAAGCTACTGTTTTATTATTACACAGAAAAAGGAAATCATTTTTAAAAATCTGAATTATCTGGATAAAACAGAGTCTTTCTGTAATCTGGAGCTTTCTGGATATTGAGTTTCCGAATAACAGATGCCATACCTGTACCATAATAAATTAACCAGTAAGCTTTGGTTTGTGCCATAGGAGCCACAAGTTAAAGACAGAATCTTGTCCTCTGCCGCAAACAGAAAGTTCTGAACAAACGAATAAAATGAAAGTGTTGTCATGATTGTGCATAAGATAAAGGGCGGTTTCATGCAGTGTTGGACTGGGACATCAGGGGCCCACCCAGAAACCTTACTCTAGGGGCCCACCGAAAAATTTTAGACCAGGGGCCCACTCTCAGTACTATTATTCTTCCTCTACTCAATCAACCTCTATTCTCCTAGTGTATTTTCTTTACATACTATAATCTATTATTACATCTATTTAGCCTCTAGAAATAGGGAATGGCCATGAAGTTGGCCAAATTAGCAGCATGAGGGCCCACTGACACCTGGGCCCACCGGGACTTTTCCTGGTATTCTGGTGGGCCAGTCCGACACTGGTTTCATGCCTTTGTTTTCTGCCTCACAACAAATGGTGATGGGTGATAGCGCGAGAAAGATTCTGTGTGCCTTCTCCCCTGCGTCCGTGGACTAAATATATATATATTCGGTATAGAAGTAGTAGTTCATACATGTTTTATGAGCCGAGCAGTGAATGTGAAATCCGTGTGTAAGTACCACTTAGGAACAGATTAGCGCAGCGATCCACACAAACGCACGCACGGGGCTGTAGAAGAAACTGCCATATTGAATAATTTAGTTGCTACTGTGAAAGGGAATGTGGCAGTGAAACCAGCACCAGCTACAGATGGAGCCTTTAAGACTACCCAGGTGGGGAGCGTCTGGTGCTCTGGTTAGTAGTATCCTGAGAGTTCCTCAAACATGGAAAGGGTTAAGCCCTCCGACAGACACAGCGCGTCCATCAACCACATGATTTCTCTCTGGTTGTTTTGATCTCTGGCCCTAGCAACTGCAACTAAATAAAAAAATATATAGCATGTCTGGGGGGTGGGGGTTAAGTTCAAGTGCTTTCTCTCTCTTATTCATCTTTTATTCTGACTCCCAAACAGATGCCTAGTTGCTAGGGTAATTAAGGCTTAGTGCATTTAAAGGAACAGTTCAGTATAAAAATAAAAACTGGTAAATAGATGGGCTGTGCAAAATAAAAAATATTTCTACTATAGTTAGTTAGCCAAAAAAATTATTTATAAAGGCTGGAGTGACCGGATGCCTGACATGAAAGAATAGAAGACTACTTCCTGCTTTTCAGATTTCTAACTCTGAGTTAGTCAGTGACTATAAGGGGGGATACACACATGGGACATAATTGTTCAGTGAGTTTGCAATTGATCACAGCATTCAACTCAGATTCAAATGGCCCATGTGTTTCCCTCCTCAAGTCACTGATTGGTTACTGCCCACATCAATGGAAACCAAGAGAGCTGAAAAGCAGGAAGTAGTATTCTGTTCTGTCCTGTTACACATCCCCTCACTCCAGCCTTCATACATTACATTTTGGCTAACTAACACTATATTAGAAACATTTTTGATTTTGCACAGTCTATCTATTTACCAGTTTGTATTTTTACACTGAACTGTTCCTTTAAAGATGAAGTACCAATATAACTTTCCATTCTAACATTTATACCACTCCCTGGATCCTGGGATAACCACTCCTAGCAACCAGATATCACCATTAATGCTAGATTGTGAACCAACCCAGTAACATCCAGCTCCCTTCCCGCAGCATTCCACGGCACAAAGAAACAGATACATTCCTTTAATGTGATTATACCAGTATCACTGTGTGCAGAATACAGGGAACAATCATTTGGTTCTGTCAGCGGAACTCGCATTCATGACTTCTCTCATTCTAGGGACTTCTTATTACAAGTTCCTGTCGAGTGATTCTTCCAGGAAAAGCCCAGTCCATTACTTCATCTCATTATAGCAAGTTCCCCATTGCTTGCCAAATTGCTAGCCAAATTATTGTGCACAGTCATTTTAAAAATTCCTAAATATGGTGGTGGTGGGAGGGGGTAGACAATGCTTCTATGTTTGTAGCACATCTTGTTTTGCACCATACAGGGGATTTCCTATAGAGAAAGCTGAAGGAATAAGATTCCAGGGGGATTCCATTACAGCAAGTGCTGTCCAACTGTTCCCCATGCAGAGTTGGCATTGTTCCCTAACCTACATAATAGGGGACAGCTTATAATAAAATGATTATGCCATCCATATTGGTCAATGGAGTTCTTGAGCAGCCTGAGATTCATGGAAATATCTTGTAGGGGCACATTGTAGGGACAGGAGATTATAATAAAATGATTATGCCATCCATATTGGTCAATGGAGGTCTTCAGCAGTCTGAGATTCATGGAAATATCTTATAGGGACACATTATAGCAGGGATCCCCGACCTTTTTCACCCATGAGCAACATTCAGATGTAAAAAGAGTTGGGGAGCAACGCAAGCCTGAAGAAAATTTGTGGATGGTGCCAAATAAGAGTTATGATTGGCTATTGGTAGACCCTATGTGGACTGGCAGCATTAAGGAGGCTCTGTTTGGCAGTACATCTGTTTTTTATGCAACCAAACCTTGCCTCCAAGCCTGGAATTCAAAAAGCACCTGCTTTGAGGCCACTGGGAGCAACATCCAAGGGGTTGGGGAGCAACATGTTGCTCACGAGCTACTGGTTGGGGATCACTGCATTATAGGGACAGGAGATACCTATAGCCTTCTGTCTACCTAAGTCAGGTGTCCATTTGGGTCCTAACCCTGTAGTAATAGTGACTGTATTGGCTTTCTAGCCTAATAATTGTAAGGGTCCTACAGTCTAATGTGGAATGCTGCCCAATCAGAATGCCAAATACGACAAACAGAACCTTGAACAGTTTGTATTTGAACATGAAGACAATACAAGCCAAATAGGGAGACAAATAGTTTTTTGGCATTTTCAACACTCCATTTAAAATAGCATGTCCAAACTGTTTCCAAAACCAGTCAGCACAATTATATGAAGGTAATATGGGGGTGATCAAAGGCAAACAAACCCAACATCACCATGTGCAATGCCAAGTGTAGACTGAGTGTTGCAAAGGGTACCACTATTGGGCTATGTAACAATAGAAGTGTGTCCTTCAAAGGGGTGAATGTCATTTCACCATTCAGAAGTCGTATGGAAAAATCTGGGTATGGCAGTTGCCAGGAGAACACTTGCTTGTATGCATGATACCAATGTTTCAAGTTTGGTCTGGGTTATTTCCATGATTTAGGCTCCTGGTTTGAGTTAAAGGAAACCTGAAAGTTATAGGGTGCAGTTACATTTTTGGAGAAGGCCCTTAACTTTTTTAATACAATAAGGTCCCCATGCAAAATGCCAGCTACTACAGAATGGGTTTGCTGACATGGTAATATCCTGACTGTACGGAGCCCTAACCTCCACCCAACTGAATCCCTGTGATATGAACTAGAACCCCAGCTGTGAGCCAAGCCTGATCCCCAACATGTGCCTAAACTCACTAATGTTCTTGTGGCTCAATGGAAGCAACTTCTGCCAACAATGTTCCATCATCTAATGGGGACCATCAAAGAAGAGCAGAGGATTAAGGGATTCTGAGGAATGGACACATCTACCTGAGCAGATAGGCCAAAGTTTGAACTGCTGGGAATTCATGTGATATTGTCTGCCTTTGGTTTTGTGGATGCAGAACACAAGACTCTCTTCTCTCCTACGAACAACTGGTAAATATCAATACATGTGCCAATACAATGGCACGAAACAAAGTTTCACATGATATTCCATACATGAAAAGCCCACCAATCCCAACAGATGACCATGTTCAATGGACAGAAGTTAGTTTGGGCATATTGAAAATGATATTCCATACATGAAAAGCCCACCAATCCAAACAGATGTCCACGTTCAATGGACAGAAGTTAGTTTGGGCATGGTGAAAAATTCTATCTGCGGATACACCATATCTACCTGTGTGTGATGCATAAAGAAATGAGTGGAGAGGAGCCTGTCACAAACGCCGCCCGGAGCAGTTCCTGGAGCTCCGGGCGGCGCGTCCCTCTCCTTCGGTGGCGGATCCAAGATGGCGGCGCCCATAGCCGCCACGTCGTTTCGGCGCCGGCCGTGACGTCATCGCGCTGCGCCAGGCGCGTTCCGGCGCCAAATTCAAAGATAAAAGAACGCCGGAGACCCAGGTTCAATGCCCGAGTATAGCTCATTATAGCTATTGTGTTCCTGGGTCTCCTGTATTGCCTGACTTCTTGTTATTGATCCCTGCCTGTTTTTTGGACTTGAACCTTGCTGCCTGCCTGTTTGAACTCTTGCCTGGACTTGACCATTCTACTGGATTTCCCCTGAACCGTACCTTGCCTGCACTCGCTGAGTGGGACTTCCTCCTTGATCCTTACTTCAACCCCCCTCGTGGGAGCCGGAGGCCCCCGCTGACAGAGCCACTGCTTTGTGCCCAAACAGTTGGAAAAGTGTATGGCTTACTTATGAACTCATTTGAATCCGAAGTTTTAGAGACATTACCTCTTCATACCTTAAGTCTAATAGAAAATCATGTAAACATTAAATAAACCCAATAGGCTGGTTTTGCTTCCAATAAGGATGATTTCTTAGCTGGGATCAAGTGCAAACCACTGTCTTATTACTAAAGAGAAGAAGGAAATCGTTTTGAAAAATTTGGATTATTTAGATAAAATTGAATCTATGGGAGACGGCCTTTCCATTATTCAGAGCTTTCTGGATCACGGATGCCATACCTGTACCACAATATATTAACCAATAAGCTCTGTTTTGTGCAATAGAAGCCACAAGGGAAAGACAAGATCTGTGGCCCAAACAGAATGTTCTGAACAAATAAATAAAATCAAAATGTAACAACTGAACTTATAGCAAAGTGACATATGTCTTGGGGGGATATTTATAGACTCAGCAGCAGAAACCGCTCTCATAAGTAGATGGTGACAAGTATTTTCAACATAAAAAGAGGAAGCGTAAGTCATTATTTCAGCAAAATGTAAAAAAAGAGGAATGATCTGGATGAGATGTTCTCTGCAGAAACTGAGGCTACGACCATAGGCAAAATCTATATTATACATAAATATAGAGAGAGATGCAAATGTGTGTATGATAAACAAATCTTTAGATTGTAAGCTGTCATGGTCAGTAGCCATCTGATCCTATGTCTCTGTTTGCAGGCACACGCACTATGGCAGTGTTGGGAGTTCCGCAACATGTTGTGTTCAATGCTAATGCAACTCATACTCTGCAGGCACAAGATACACCTATTTGAGTTCAATGAGCCAGGTCACATTTTAGCACCTCCAGTATTTGGTGCAAAGATGTTGGTCATTGTGAGGGGGGGGGGGTTGGGGTGACAACTTTCCATATTAATTAAACAAGTTCAGAGTCGGACTGGGCCAACCGGGCCTGCAGCCTCAGGACCCCCAGCACCATCGCCTGGGCCGCCCAGTTGCTAAACACCCTCTGCGCCCCCCTCCGCAGCAGATAGGAGGTATTCAGCGCCAGGGATAGGAAGGGGACACACATACAAACTATGTGACTATTAGCATGAAGCCAACAGGAAACATATAAAAGATACTTTCTTACTAAATCCTTCCTATAAAGCACATCCTCCAAACCTCTTCCTCTTTACTGCAACCCAATGTGAGGCTACATGTGCCTAACTTCCTCTAGCAAGTCATCATGTGACTCACAAAGTGCAACTCCCAGCAACCTTGTAATTCAGCAATACGCTGAGTGCCACTGCTGTGCATTAGCAGATCTACAGATACAGGATCTATTATCTTAGCCCAGGGCCCTTCTCTTTTACTAAGCAGGGGCCCTCCTTCTACCAGGTAGATATGGAAATCCCTAGGACACATGGTACTTAAAAAGGGCCCACTGAGCTGGTCATTGGGGGGGGGGGGGTGAGGCTGCAAGATTTCCAGTAGTAGCACTGGGCAATATCAGAGCTTACTGCAATGGATCCTATTGATTGCTACACTGTAGCGCTGTTCTAATAAGGGAGCACATTACAACATTGTTACAGATAATGACAGATTTCAGCATGAGGAACTTCCCTTTTACCCTAAATCCCTGTACAATTTGTCATTTAGTCACGTAACATCAATATCCTGGGAGCAACTAACACGGTGAACTTTCTTAAAGCGACATACGCCTCTATAGAATCCTCCCTTGTCATGGGGGACAGCAGCACCCCTTTCAATGCTTCTGTACCTCCAGTCTGGAATTTAAATTTGCTCCTAGGCAGATTGTAGGTCTCCTGGCTTTTCCATTCATGCTTAGGACTCCAATCAAGTAAGCAATTGTCAGTTGATAGGCGCTGACATGATGAGTGCTGCAGCAGCTGAGCAATGTAAACTTCCCCTTTAAATCGAGTACAGAATTTATATTGATTGCCTTGTTGCAGGTGCCGGTTATTTGCTGGCCTCTGCGTCTCAGCTTTGTTCAGTGCAGACATTTAATCCATGTGAGTTGGGCCGTATTTCTTTTCAGATGTCCTGTTCTCCGCTGTCAGTCGATCCTTTCAAAGGCACTAACAGGGGATAGAGTTTCAGGTCAAGGAAGGACTGAACGGAGAAGAATCACTGGGTAGCTACAACCTATGCCTCTCTAGATTGATATCCCTTCAAGCTCTTAAATATTAGATTTTATTTCAGGGATGTCCGGCAAGATGTTGCTAAACTACAATTCCCAGCACTCTATAACATATAAAAGGTGCCCTCTGCATGCTGGGAGTCTTGTCTGGAGGAGAGTTGTAAGATACAGGCTGAACTTTCCATGTCCTAATCTTGCTTGTTTGCCTTTAAATTAACTTTTAGTAACAAGTGGCTCAAGAACAACATGTTGCCCACCAACCCCTTGGATGTTGCTCCCCGTGGACTCAACGCAGGAGCTTATTTTTGAATTCCAGGCTTGAAGGCAACTTTTAGTGGCATAAAACCATGTGTATTGGCAAACAGAAGCTCCTGTAGGCTGACAGTCCGCATAGGGGCTACTATATGGCCAATCACAGCCCTTATTTTGCACCTCCAGGAACATTTTCATGCTTGTGTTGCTCCCCCGATTCTTTTTACTTCTGATTATGGCTCATGGCTAAAAACAGTTGGGGACCCCTGATGAAGAGAGAGTGATATCCTGAGACAATCTGCATTTGGTTAATATCTGGGATCTCCGAGTTATTTAGCATTTTTCCAGCCTCTCTCCAGGACAGCCCCCCCCCTCCATTTGAAAAGGCTAATTGAAAAGTTGCTTAAAGAACAAGTAAACGTTTTTTTTTTCTATCTCTAAATTTGCTCTAAACAGCCCCTCAAATTAATGTACCTTAGTCCCTGCTGCAAGTCTGCTCTGGTTTCTGTGTTATCAGCAGCTTGTTTCACCTTCTTCCTGGTGCAGAGTGAAGCCCCGCCCCTTAGCTTTCTGAGCTGACCTTATCTCTCAGACTAGTCCAGGAGATCATTTGCATACTATGACATAGCAGAGAGCAGTGTGTGTAGCAGCTTTTGCTTGGGGAAACTAGCTTACTAATGAAACACTGGCTCCCTCTTCCTCTCTATTGTGGAACAGCAGCAAATGGACTGCTCAGTAAACTAAGGGGCTGGGCTTCACTCTGCACCAGGAAGAAGGGAAACAAGCTGCTGATAACACAGAAACCAGAGCAGACTTGCAGCAGGGACTAAGGTACATTAATCTGGGGGGCTGTTTAGAGCAAATTTACAGAAAGAAAAAGAAAAACATTTACTTTTCCTTTAAAATGACCCATGCCCATTCACATGCCAAAGTGTTGGCAATTAAACTGAACTCACTATTAGGGGCGTGCAAAAGTAAATACACCGCCCAGGGGCACATTCATCATTGACTTTTGGTGCAGGTCCATTAAACACGACTGCAAAGTCAATTAGCCGGAAATTAACACGCATGTTCCTCAGATCAATCTATAGATCCGACTGCATGGAAAACAAACAGTTTGTCACTGACAGGCCCATGTCAATAAGAATAGAACACACAATCCTGTAACCCGATCACACAACCAAGGAAGCACCAGTCTCCCACTTAGCCGGCTCATCTATTCATCTAGTCTGGGTTCAACGCTTTTCTCCTTTCCAGCTATGAATGACTGGGACATAGACTTTGTTTTCAGCTTCTATGTTGACATATTTATTGTCCTTTATTTATATAGCGCCAGAGAGAGATGAAACATCATGCCCATCAATCCCTGCCCCAGTAGAGCTTACAATCTAAGGTCCTTATGACTGTTACACACACATTGGGGTAGTGGAAACATGAGAAGACTGTAGAAATCTAAAGGGGTTCTTCACCTTTAAATTAACGGTTAGTATGATAAAGAGAGTGATATTCTGAGACAATGTGCAATTGGTTTTCATTTTGTATTATTTGTGTTTTTTGTTATTCAGCTTTTTATTCGGCTGCTTGTTTTGTTTAGTTGTAATATTGGTGTGTAGGTGCATCTCAGGTCATTTTGCCTGGTCATGTGCTTTCAGAAAGAGCCAGCACTTTAGGATGGAACTGCTTTCTGGCAGGCTGTTGTTTCTCCTACTCAATGTAACTGAATGTGTCTCAATGGGACATGGAATTTTACTATTGAGTGTTGTTCTTAGATCTACCAGGCAGCTGTTATATTGTGTTAGGGAGCTGTTATCTGATTACCTTCCCATTGTTCTGTTGTTAGGCTGCTGGGGGGGGGGGGTTTGCTTTTTTGAGAAATGGATTTCAGTGAAGAATTTTGCTGGACCAGCACTATTAACTAGGGAACTGGATTCGGTTCGGTATTCTGCCGAATCTTTCGGGAAGGATTCGGGTGTTCGGCTGAATCCAAAATAGTGGATTTGGTGCATCTCTACTATTAACTGATGCATTTTGGGGGGGAAAAATTCCCATGACAGTATCCCTTTGAGCTGCCCTTGCCCCATAGTTCCTTAATAAGGTTACTGAACCACAAAACAGGCCACACCCCCTTGACACCTGTCAAACAAGCCCCACCCACACCTGGTTTCTGCATGTGAAACGTCAGCCCCAATAATCATTAGCGCCGTTTCATTAGTGACTGGCACACACACAGGCTGGGAGGCACTTGCTGGCAGCAGCTTCAGCCTTACAATTAATTAATTCCTTTTCTAGATATAAATCAGCAGCCCAGGGAAAGGAGATAGGCCACAACATGCTCAATTGGGCACAAGCGTTCTCTCTCTCCAGTATCGCCGCCGTCCCTCCTGGCTTTTGGGATATTTTAAGCAGCAGAAAGGAAATTCGATGGCATCACTTATAAATATTTCAGGGCTGTATCATGTTTTTTTATATATATATTTTAGACTTTCTAAATCTGTGTTTGAGCCGCTAGGAAAACAGATCATTAAACACGAGTCCATGAGAAAGAGACACAAGCCCAGCCATCGACTCTTCCTAAGCCTGGCCTGACAATTAAAGGCCACGTAAACCCAAAAATACATTTTGAAAAGGTATGCGCAGCTGCTTCACATAATCATCTGGCTTCTGCTACATTATTTCAGAAGTCAGAACCGCCATGGCAGAGAACAGAAAGGGTAAGAAAGATCTTGCTTTTCATTGCAATTACTATTAGACGTAACTGAGGTATGATGATATCTATACATTAGGAAGTTGCTTCTAATTCCATTTATTAGGTAACGTTTTATTTTGGGGTTTATGTCCACTTACTGGAAGCTCAGCCCCTATTAATTTTACCTGTGACTGGGTGATAATACTGGGTACAAGTCTGCTACTTTGAATTATGGTTTATTATTATGAATTATTACTCCACCTTTGCACAAGAGGAATCAATAAAGGGACGGTGCCAAGCAGAAAGTAGGCAGGCTTTTGGCAGATCAAGGGTGTGGCAAATGCAAAACTGGTGTTTTTTAAATATCAAAGATGGCAAACTTTTGGATGCTGGATAAACTACAACTCCCAGCATCCCCTGCAAGGTAAAGGCTGCAATTAAGGGAAAGATTTCAGGCAGCAGCAGCAGGTTGGGACTACACTAATGGTATATGTTTTAGCTTGGTAAAGTCGCTCAGACTTTTATATAATTACATATCAGCCAACATTCCCATAGCCCCAATCCTTCATAACCCCGCCTTGATCCCGCTTAACCCCACCCATTAATTGAAGTACTGAATCTGCTCACGCCCACGTGGGGTACTGTCATTATATGAATTACTTCAATCACAAAAGTCTTAAGCCCAACCTGCTAGGTCCTGCAAACTACATCTCCCAGCATCCTCCATAAACTGAGCTAGTTTTAAGGATTAATTATATGTTAGTTGGGATTAAGTACAAGCTACTGTTTTATTATTACACAGAAAAGGGGAATCATTTTTTTTTTTTTTTTTTTTAAATATGGATTATATGAATAAAATGCAATCTATGGGAGACGGCCTTTACGTAATTCAGAGCTTTCTGGACAACTGGTTTCCGGATAAAGGATCCCATACCTTTACTGTACTATATTTGTAAGGTGCAGCTGCAAGATAAATACACATAACAATGATTCCTATAAACATGGCTGCAGAGGAAAACCAGAAAGCCAAATATTTTTTGGGTTTTCTAATCTTGAAAGACTTGCAACTGGATCCCACTGCCCCCCCCCAGCCCCCAGCTGACACATCGCTTAAAGGAAAACTATACCCCCCGAACAATGTAGGTCTCTATAAACAGATATTGCATAAAACAACTCATGTGTAAAACTCTGTTTCATGCAAATAAACCATTAACATAATAATACACTTTTTTAGTAGCATGTGCCATTGGGTAATCATAAATAGAAAATAGCCATTTTAAAAAATAAGGACAGCCTCCTGGGATCCTAGGATCCAACGGTGCACACAAACATACCAAACAAACTATAAAGTTAGGTCACATGAGCCAATTAACAGACAGATTTCTGTCTTTTGCTTCAACACTTCTTCCTGTTACAGTTAGAGTTGAAATATTTCTGGTCAGGTGATCTCTGAGGCAGCACACAGACCGTCATGAAATGGTGGTTCAAGGCAAGAGATGTAAAAGGGCAATATTTACTTAATTATATATACCAGGTAGGTAAGATTCTTTAATATGTCACTTAATTTGATATAAACTATCTGTTGCTCAAAAATTCATTTTCGGGGTATAGTTTTCCTTTAACGCAGTGTGTCCTGAAAAAGACAAAACAATGCAGCCACATTGCTCCAAGAAGTGAGATATAATCCATTGTCAGCCATCAAACAGTGCCCCCTAGTGGTGGCATTACCATAAAAACACAACCCTGTTTGTCTGGATGAAGCATCTGTCATGGGAGTAAAGCCCCCCATTAAACATCTGAGTATTGATCCATAATGGAATAGTAATATATGAACCCTAGACCCCACTGTAAGTCATTGTGCACAAGTTTGGAAGCCATCTGGTGCGACCAATTATAATCTACCCCCAGGGATGGGACTCTATTTAACTGAAGCGACACATTACTAAGTCACTTTAAGGTAAGTGCTTGAGTAAATACCATTCAGGCTGCTATTGAATTGCTATTGAAAGAAGGACCTGTCTGACCTCCTTGCACTGCTGGTCCTGACTACATGTACCATTAAACATATTGATGCAATACTCAACTCACAGGCCTCCATAGGCCTCAGTATAAAATTCAGCGTTTGGCCTATCAGACCGATGTGGTCCAGTGCATGGGTGCTGAATTCAGGCCCACTCATTGCTATACAGCAGCGTATGGCCAGCGTAACAGACCTGTGACACAAAAGTATAGTGGGAAATAACTCTTGGCTGGAGGGGAGCCGACTTTTACTACATTGTACTCATAGTAAGGATCAGCAATTCAGCAATTCAGGAAAGAAAATGGACAAAACTGCTTTAAAGGTGAAGGAAAGCTACCAAGGCAGTTTATTGCCAATAGTTTATCCACAATAATGCAAGCTATAACACTATATTTATTTGCAGAATGCTTTACCACAACAGAGTAAACAGATCTAGAAACTCTTTTGAGCTTTGTTTGAGATAGCAGCTGCCATATTAGCTTGGCGTGACATCACTTCCTGCCCGAGTCTCTCCCTGCTCCCTCATAGTTCTGGGCTCAGATTACAGCAGGGAGGGGAGGAGCAAACTGAGCATGCCCAAGCCCAAGACCTGGAGGTTTAAGCTGAAAACAGGAAGTCTGATACAGAAGCCCATGTGACACAATAGAAGGAAAGAAATTATGTGTTTCTTTTGTCTCAGAACAGCATTACTATGAGGGTTAACTGGTGTATTTATATAGAACTTTCTGATGAAGCTTGCTTACTTTAAATCACAATTGTGTTTAAAATCATTTAAATAAATAAACAAAGTGTGAAACAGCAATGGGGAAGAGTGAGTTACCCACAGTGCCAGCCAGAGAAGCTTCAAAGACTGAGCGCAGAAAGAGAGTGAAGGTGGTAACATCTCTGTCATTAAAGCAAGAAAGTTACAGCCGTTGGCATCTTTTAGACGGGTCCTTTATCTGTTCAATGGATCAGTATTAGGTGAGTCCTTTATCTGTTCAATGGATCAGTATTAGATGGGTCCTTTATCTGTTCAATGGATCAGTATTAGGTGGGTCCTTTATCTGTTCAATGGAT